>CAKNYM010049609.1:226742-238376 GCA_932195095.1 Andricus curvator | reverse complement strand
CTTCTTTGATCAATCTGAATGTAAAAGAAATGGCACTTGGGAAAAGTGAAAAAAAAGTTTCAGCTTTGTTGTTAGGTAAAACATTTTTAAACAAGTGAAACAAATCTAATCACACAAATCTTTTCAAAATTTAAAAAGCTTTTATGTAAAAAAAACGTTTGAATCGGATGAATAGTGTAGGCTAAAAATGTATTTGTTCACTGGTACTTTTTTTGCCCCACTGTGCAACAAGTGGGGGGGGGGAGGTCGGAAATTTCAAAAATGATAATTACGTAATTATTGGAAAAATATACAAAGATCAATTTTACTTAATAATTGTGTATCAATAATTCTCTACTAAATCTTTCTCTTTTTTTACAGTATGCAATATTTCTCGCACTTTTGCTTTTACTGGAAATGACAGTTGGTTTTCTAGGTTTTCTCTTTAAAGACTGGGTAAGTCGACTCAATTTTTCAACTTTAATGCTAATAAGTGCAATGAAATTTAAATGTAAATCTTGAATAATCAATGTCGGAGAGAATTTCTGTATTAGCTATACTGTCGACTGAGACTTTAGCTAATGATTTCCTGCATCAATATTTTTTAAATTAAAAAATCCACAATTACTCTCCGGAGATTTTCCAACGTTGAATACATACTTTTGTGATTAAATTGCACAGTATTGTATATTATGATATTAAAATTTACGTTTTATATTATAAATTATAATAAAAACTAATTATAAAAATAACATAACAGATCATAGTCTATTTATTTATATTTATCTTTCTAGTATTATCATTTTTTATTATTATTTTGTTAATATTTTTATTGTTCTTACTTTATTTATTTTTATTTATAATTTATTTATTTATTATAATATATATTTGCGTTTTATAGATAAAGTCACAAGCAACGGGGGGCTTCCAATCGTTCATTATTCACTATCGAGAAGACCCCGATCAACAGAATTTAATTGACTGGATACAAGAAGATTGGGTAAGCATTCAAAAATATAATAATGGTTATATGTAGTCCAAATTATATTTCAAGTAATTTCAAATTTTAATTAATTTCTGATGTTACATATTGGCAATTACTGGTCAAATAATTTTCTGGAGAAACGTGAAAAAATCTGCCTCGGCCCAGATTCGAACCGGGAACGCCACTATTTACGAGTGGAGCGTTAACCAATTGCGCCACCGGGGCTTCAGCATATAGTAGTTTCTCATTTCTCCTATATTCACAGGATGACGTGGGTCTAAAATTTTGTAACCTCTGAAATTTTAGTGATTAATTCTGGTCTAAATAAATTCACTGAAGCTGAATATAAGTTAATAATTTATGTTATTTCGTCGACCAGGGTAATTCATTAATTCATTTCTGATGTTACCTATTGCCGATTATTGGTCAAATAATTTTCGGGAGAAACCAGGAAAAATCTGCCTCGGCCCGGATTTGAATCGGGAACGCCACTATTCACAAATGGAGCGTTAACCAATTGCGCCACCGGGGCTTCAGCAGATAGTAGTCTCTTATTCCTCGTATAACCACAGGATGACGTGGGTCTAAAACTTTGTAACCTGTGAAATTTTATTGATTAATTCTAGTCTGAATAAATTCACTGAAGCTGAATATAATTTGATAATTTATGTTATTTCGTCGACCAGGGTAATTCATTAATTAATTTCTGATGTTAGCTATTGCCGATTATTGGTCAAATAATTTTCTGGAGAGAACAGGAAACACCTGCTTCAGCCCGGATTCGAGCCGGGAACGCCACAATTCACGAGTGGAGCGTTAACCAATTACGCCACCGGGGCTTCATCTCCACTCGTGAATAGAGGCGTTCCGGGTTCAAATCCGGACTGAGGCAGATTTTTCCTAATTTCACCAGAAAATGATTTGACTAATAATCGGCAATATCTAACATGAGAAATTAATTAATTAATTACTCTGGTCGACACAATAACATTAATTATTAAATTATATTCAGATTCAGTGAATTTATTCAGACTAGAATTATTCACTACAATTGCACAGGTTACAAAGATGCAGATTCGCGCCATCCTGTGGATATAGGAGAAACGAGAAACAAATCTGCCAAAGTCCCGGTGGCGTAATTAGTTAACGCTCCACTCGTGAGTAGTGGCGTTCCAAATTTGAATCCGGGCCGATTTATTAGTTAATAAATTATCCTGGTCGGCCAAATAACATAAATTATTCAATTTGAATTTAAATCTTTTTTCCACAAAATTCTTTCAAAACAGAGGAAATGGGGTGATTTTTCACTAAACTAGGCGAATAATAGGGGAATAAATGCTGTCAAATAAAATTAATGTAAATACAATATTAAATTAAATATAAAACAATTTGAACTCTTAAGATTTGAAATCGAAGTGTATTGCATTTTTAATAAATAAGTTAAATTTTCAATAAAAAAAATGTCTAATGAAAGAGATAAATTTTTAACTAAATAGAAGAAGTTACAAAAAACAAAAATTAATTTCAAATCAAACAGTTGCATTTGGAACCAAATATTTAAACTTTCCAGCAAAAGAAATGATTTTTTAACAAAACAGTTGAAATTTTTTTAAATAGTTACATTTTTTACCCCAAAAGACGAATTTTTCAGAAGACAGTTGAATTGCCAACAAAAAAGTTCATTTTCAACCAAAAAAGATGAATTTTCTATCATAAAAAATGAATTTTCAATTCAAACGGTTGAATTTTTAATAAAAGAAGTTGAATTTTTCAACCTACAAATATGCATTTTTAACCAAAAGGCGAATTTTCAACCAGTTGAATTAAACAAAAACAAAAATTAATTTTTAACATAGTTGAATTTTTAAAAAATTTGATGAATTTTCAATCAAGTGAGATGAATTTTGAACCAAACAGTTCAATTTTTAACTAAAATAAATCAACTCAATTTATTCAATATAATAGTGACTGCATAATATAATAATCAGAACTAATAATTTAATAAAATATAACTTTTGGAACAAAAATGAAATCCTCAAGATTTCAGTTTGAAAAATTGAATTCTTAACCAAATGATCAAATTTTCAACAAACAAGATTAATTTTCTAAACAAAAACAAGATTTTTCAAAAAATACGTGATTTTTATACCAACTTGTTGAATTTTCAACTTATGGAGTACAAATTGCCAACCAATAATGAAGTAGCTCAATTTTTTATAAAAGAAAATTTTGAACCCAAAAAAAAGAATTTTCCACAAAAAAGGTAAATTTGAAACGAAGAAGGCAACTCTTCAAAAATTTAATTTTTGATAAAGTAGTACAATTTTCAACCATTTAGTTGAATTTTCTTTAAAAAAAAAGATTTTTTAACCAAATAGTTAAATTTTTAAACAAAAAGATGAATTTTCCTTTGAGAAAAGGACAACTTTTCAAGAAAATACATCAATTTTCAATCTAATTGTTGAATTTGGAGACGAAAAAGATTAATTATCTATGAAAACGTTGAATTTTCAACCCGAAACTATTATTTTTTGAAAAAAAAGTTAAAGTTCATAAAAATAGTTTGATTTTTAACCAGTTGGTTTAATTTTCTACCAAATTTTCTAATTCACTAGCCCCAAAGATACATTTTCTACAAACAGGAATTTTCGATCCGAAAATATGAATTTTCAACTAAAAAGATAATTTTTTAAACAGAAATAGAATAGTAAAATTTACAGATAAAAAAAAATAAATTGTCCACAAAAATTTTTTTTTAACAAAATAGTTCAATTTTCAACGTAAGATGTAAAATCTTCAAAAAATGCATTTTAAAAAATTGCTCAACTTTCAAACGAATTAGTTGAATTTTGAATTAGAAATAAATACATTTTTAACAAAATAATTTAATTTTTACCAAGAAGATGAATTTTCATCCAAGAAAAATAAATTTCTATTAAAATGCTAATTTTAAACAAATTACATTAATTTTCAACCAAAAATTTCAATAATTTTCAACCAAAAAATTTTTAAATAAATATTAAAATTGGTTACCAAAGAAATTTATTTTCCACCGTGGTAATTAATATTTCACCAAAAATGTTAACATTTTTAGAAAAATACATGAATTTTCAAGAAAACAGTTGAATTTCCAAACCGAAAATAATATTTTTCAACGGAAAAGTTAATTATGTACCAAGCAGTTACATTTTCAAAATAAATACATAGTTTAATTTTGAACGAAATAGTAGAATTTACTACAAAAGTAGTTGAATTTTTAATTGAAAATATGAATTTTTCACAAAAAACCTAATTTTCTACAAAATTGTTAAATTTTTAACCAAATAGTTGAATTTTTAACCAAATAGTTTAATTTTGGACCAAAAAAGATCATTTTTAAACAAAAATGGAATAGTCAAATTGACAGATAGAAAAATGAATTGTTCACAAAAAAAAAAAATTTCAATAAAATGGTTCAATTTTCAACCAAAGATGTAAATCTTGAAAAAACTTATAGTTGAATTTTTAGTTAAAAATATGAATTTTTCACAAAAAAGTTAATTTTTAACCAATTATTAAAATTGTCAATCAAATTTTAAATTTTTTGAGAAAAGTAATGAATTTTCGACTAAGAAGTTTGAAATTCTACCAAAAAAGGAAAAATTTTCAGTAAAATGCATGAATTTTCAACAAAACAGGTGAGTTTTCAAACCGAAAATAATATTTTTCAACGGAAATGTGAATTTTTAAGAAAAGAGTTAATTTTCTACAAAATTGTTAAATTTTCTACCAAATGGTTGAATTTTCAAACTAAAGAGATAGATTTTCATTTTCAGTGATGAATTTTCAATAAAAAAAAATCAATTTTCAACAAAATAGTTCAACCTTCAACCAAATAGTTGAATTTTTAACCAAAAAGGTGATTTTTTCACTGAAAAGATTAATTTTTTTTTATTTTTTAGCTGGAAAAGACAAATTCACAACAAAAAACAGAATAATTATATTTTTAGTTAAAATAATTTGTTCTTAACTAAAAAACAACGAATTTTTATCAAAAGTGTGAAAGTTTCGACCAGAGATTAATTTCCAACCAAGGTGATTTCTTTACCAAAAAGACTAATTTTCTACCAAAAAAGAAATTTTTTCAACAAAATAATGAAATTTTTAACCAAATAGTCGAATTTCTAACCAATCGAGATGAATTCTGAACCAAAAATATAATATCAGACTTTTTGTCAATCTTCTAAATAAAAAATAATACAAGTTTTAATTATGTTAATTTTTCATTTCTTAAGAATATTTTGTAAGGGACGACTCAAAAGTTCCGAGAAATAAAATTCTGAAAAAAAATTCAAAATAGAAAATTTCCGAAAAGTTCGTGAAATCACCGAATTTCAAAATTGCGAATTATAAAATATCCGACGCTGTCAAATTTTCAACACTTCATTCAATATTATTTATTTACTCGTACTAAAAATACAATAATTAAATATGTTGATCAAATAATTTTTCAAAAATGTTTGGTGTATCTTTCAAATAATTGTTTAAATTTGAAATGATAATTGAAAAAAAATTGTAGTGCAAGTGTTTTTTTTACAGTGTGCCTAGTAGTTTTTTAAAATTATTGCTCTTGTATTAAAAATCTTGTTTTGGTATTGTTCTTTTGCATGAAGTAATATTTTTTTAATCATTTATATTCGAATTTGGACAATAATTTTGTTAAAATACACCAAACTTCCGAAACCAAATTTTGTTTATAAAAATATTTCATTTTTGTATTTTTAATGAATGAATATAATTTAATAAAAAATAATTTTTTTAATTGTTTAAACTCGATGATTTTCCAGTGTGGGGAATTTTCCAGAATCGGATATTTTATAATTCAGCAATTTTCTTATAGAAATTTTATCACTCAGAAATTTTTCAAGTCCGGATTTGTATATTTTGGAAATTTTGTAATCGCGAGAATTGTTTATTTAGAATATTTTCTTCTTCAGGAAATTTACAATGGCGGGATATTCATTTTTCGGGATTTTTTAGTCGTTCTATTAATTGAAGCAAATAAGTAAAATACCAATCGCATATAACTGAGCTAATTGTATTGAATTTCGAATGAGGTGCGTGATTTCGATAAATTAAGTCAATTAAATTTGAAATCCAGAGCATGCTCTTGTTGTAGTATTTGATTAAATTTGAAGTACGTGACTATTGATTCCGCGTGTTTCAATGGAGCAATTCAGTTAAATGAGTTCTCACTAACTTTGGAAAACGATATTCAACGAGTTTGCAAACATTGAATATGCCGTGGAAATCGGGTTTACCCATGTGGAAATGTGCCGGAAATGGCGCCAAAAAAACGTATGCTGACTCAAAAAAAATTGTTCCGATTCAAAAAAATGTAACGTTAGTGTAAGAAAACGTTTTTCTATCAAAAACAAAATTTAGTGGAACCATGAAAAAAATTTATTGCGCAAATACCCATGAAGTTATTCTGTTGTACGAATAAAACATTTTTCTCACTGCATTAAATCTATTTTCTCTTTTTGGGGTTTTATACATTTTAAAATGTCCCGCGCTTTTTCATGGTCAAATGTTGACCAATCAGAACGTGGCATAAAAAAATGCCAGCGCCCTCGGTCCGTCGTGGTTCGTGCGTTGCTCCCAACGCGGGCCCTCTGCACTACTGCGCATGCGATGCCTAAGGCGCTTCATTGGCTGCTGTTCGCGCGCTTTTTTGAAATGTTGAAAAATACAATTTTGTTTATTTATTATTAATAATTGTAAATAATTATATTTCAACATGTTCAAGTGGTACGTGGATGTTTTTTTTTATATTCTGAGCAAAAGGTTAAAAAATAAAATGAGTATCTAGTAAATGAAAAATATCATGTTATTCAATGTAATCTTTTTTTTTCAGTTATTTAATTATTGAAACTAATTTATGCAATTAAAATTTTGTATATTTATTAAAGTGGATATACAAATTTTATTGCCGGTGCATTGTGAAATATTTAACATTCAACGTATATACAAAAATTTAACAATTATGCCAAACTTTTCGAAGATTTTGAGGGACGACTGAAAAATCCAGAAAAATAAAATTTCGGCCACTATTAAAAATTCCGAATTGGAGAATCCCCGAATAATAAAATTCCCTACAGAAAATTGCGGAATTATAAAATACACGAACTAGAAAATTTCCGAATTTTAAAATTCCCGAACTTAAACAAATAACAAAATTTTTCTTTCAATAAATATTATCTATTATTTAAAAATAAGTGAATCAAATATTTTGATTGAAGAAACAAATTTTTCAATGTTTAAAGTTTAAAAAAATTATTGTTTCAATTCAAAATAATAAGAATTGAAAAACAAATGTATTTTTGGATGGACCAGTTTGTTTGAAAATGTGCATAGTATTTAAAAAAATTATAAAAAAAATTCTCAAAAATCAAATTTTCAATTTGAAAAAAAAATTAAAAAGAAACTTAGAGATATATCAGTGCTGAGTTGAATTATGCAAAGTTTGTCTATTCTTTATTATTAAAATTTCAATACCAAAATTATTTTTGAATCAAATAGTTCAATTTTCTAAAAAAATGAATGATAAACAAAAATTTAATGCATAATTGATATTTCAAAAAAAAAAAAAAAAGATGTTTATGTATTTTAAATTCAAAAAAACTCATTAAAAAGACGACTTTTGAACGAAATAGTTCCATTTTCAACCAAGGAGACAAAATTTCAATTAAAATCATGAATCTTCAAACAAAATTAAAAAAAAAACGAATTCTCAACGAAAACTGTAATGGTTGATATTTAAAAAAAAAAGTTGAATCTAAACTAAAGAAGATTAATTTTCAACCAAAAAAGATAATATTTCTACAGAAAAGGATAAATTTTCAAACCAAAAAGACGAATTTGAAACAAAATAATTGAATTTCCGACTAAAGATTTTTTTTATTCAAAAAAGAAAAAAAACTGCAATAAATTTATAATTTGAGGGCAAAAATTATTTTGTATACAATAGAAAATTTCGAATATCTTTTTATTTTTTGAGTACGTCTGTTTTTAAGAATTTCAATCAGTTCAATAAATATTTAGAACTTTTAGAACTGTGGAAGAAATTTAAAAATATTTTATAAAGTTTAGGAAATTTTAAAATATTTTTAGTTACTTGAAAACTTATGACATTCCCAAATATCTTTCAAAGTAAATCAAATTATTCTTCAAAAATTGTTATATCTTTAAAAATTTAAAAAATTGCCGTGAAATCTCTTAAATTAAAAAAAAAATTTCAGATTCAAATTTTTTTTCGAAGTCTTCAAAAACTTACATTTTATTTAAAAGTTATTAAAATCTTTCGAAATTTTAAATTATTTTAGAATTTTTACAAAACTCCTAAACCTTCTAAATATTTTTTAAAATTAGTTTAATTTGTCCCAACATTTAGAAAAAAAATAAGTAAATAAATTCCCTGAAAATCTTCTAATTCTTTTTTTACAATTTTGGAATTTTTTGAACTTTTTTAAAAGCATATCGAAACTTCTAAACCTTCTGAATATCTTTCAAAATGGTACAAATTTTTCCTAAATTTTGAAAAATTTTTTCAAAATTAAGCAAAATTTTTTTTGGAATCCTCAAAAATTAACATTTTGTAATATTTTTTTGTAATTTCAAATTATTTTGTATTCTTTTAAAAACTTGTGAATATCCCTCAAGCTTACTCGACTTTATTTATTGCCTTAAAACCCTTCAGAAATCCTTAAAAAAAAAACTCCTAAAATTTTAATATGAAATCTGAAAAAATTTACATTTTTTTTTGAATTTTTTTTTCAAGTTTCAAGTTATTTGTGGGTCGTTTACAAACTTCTAAATATCTTTTCAACTTCCGCAAATTGTTTCTAAAATTTTTCAATATTGCAAAATGAAAATATTTTGGTTTAAAATCTTTTGGATTTTTTCTGATATTTCAGGAAATCATTTCAAACGCTTTCAAGTATTTGTCAATTTTCTCTTAAAATTAATTTTTCAGTATAAAACATCATTTGAAATTTTCCCAGTAAAATTTTCCTTGGTACAATTGTTTTTTTGTTTGTTAATATAGCAGTTGCAAAATTATATGTATAAAAAAATTGATTAATTATTCAAATTCATTGGAAATTCATTGGAAATTTTATATTCTTGTTACTTAAAACCGCAGAAGCTGCAGAACGATCATTTTCTAAAATCGACTTTTATTTACCCCTCTCATCTTCATTTTATTTTATTTCATTTTTTATTTTTTTACCTTTCTTCCTGTGGGATTCCATGCACTCTTTTTCCATTTTTCACTCTTTTCATTCCTTCCTCATCGCTTTTCTCTCTCTCTTTCTCTTACATTTCTTTCACCACAGACTCGTGGATAAATCGCGTATTTAATATTTCATCGTCTCAATTCCAGTTCTGGAATTATTTACGATCGCGTCTGAAATTCATAGCTGCTTCGATTAAAGCACCATTTTTAATATCACAATTCTCTGTCACATTTCTCGGATATCCCGGTCAAATGAAATAATTTGATTCTTCATCCATTCTTAAAGCTTCCAATTTTAAATCAACTAATTTTAATTTTTGTAGAACTATTTAACTTTGAAGGTTAACAATTTCGAATTCTTCAATTCTAAATGGTGAAAATAACATAGATTTTTTACAGAAATCTCATTTTTTACTTTACAAAAATCTATCCAGTCATTTTTAGTGTCACTTGATACTTCATGATATAATAGATATCTGATAACAATATGAAATGTGCTGGGAGTAGGGGAAGTAAGAAGGAATGAGGGGTGGGGAAGTAGGGGAAGTAGGAGGAAATAATGGAAGGGGAAGTAGGAGAAATGAGGTGAATTTAAGGGAGGGAAAGGAGGGGAAAATACAGGCAAAAAAATTAGGGAAACTGAGGGAAAATAGCACGAGGTGAAGTAAGGTGAGTAAGTGGTGTGGGAGGGGGAAGGATGAAGAAAGAGAAAATAGTGGAAATGAGGGAAATGAAAGTAGGGTAATGCGTGAGGAGTAGGAATTGTAAAGGGGAATTAGAGTAAGTAGATAGAAATAATAGGAGAGAAAGTAGGGGAAATAAGAGGAGTCTAAGGTGAGGAACTGAGAGAAAATAAGTAGAGGGTGAGTAAGAGGAGAAATGAAGGAAGGGAAAGTAGTGAAAATGAGCGGATTTGAATTAGGAAAAATAAGGGAAAGTAGGGGAAGAAGGGTTGTTGAGGAGAGGAAAAGTAATGTAAATGAGGATAAATGAGGGGAGGGAGAATGAGGGGATGGGAAGTTGTGAAAGTAAGAGGAAATTAGGGGAATAAGGGGAGCTGCAGTGGGAGAAATTGGAGGAAATTAAGAACAAGTAGGGGAGTGAAGGAAAAAGAGGTAAGGGAAAGCAGGGAAAATGAGGTGAAATGAAGGTGAAGTAGCGGCACAGAGGGAAATCAGAAAGAGGGAGTAGGATAAGTAAGAGGAAATTAGAGGCGGGAAAGTAGGGAAAGCAGGAGGCCATATTGGAAGGAGAAGTTGGAGAAATAGGGGGAATTTAGAGGAGGTACGGAAAAATACAGGAGAAAAATTAGGGGAACGGAGGGAAAATTAGTCGAGTTGAAGTAGGGTGAGTGAGTGGGGGTAGGGAGAATAAAGGAAGAGAAAGTAATTGAAATGAGTGGAATTGAAGTATGTTAATGTGTGAGGAGTAGGGAAAGTATATGAGAATTAGAACAGGAGAAGTCAGGGGAGTCAATAGAAATAGTAGGAGGGAAAGTAGAAGAAATGAGAGGAGAATAAGTTAAAGGAACTGAGAGAAAATACGTTAAGGGTAAGTGAAAGGAGAAATGGAGAAAGGATAAGTAGTGAATATGAGGGGATGGGAATTAGTGAAAATGAGGGAAAGTGGGGTTGACAAGGGAAGGAAAGTAATGTAAATGAGGATAAACGAGGGGTGCGAAAATGAGGGGATGGGGTGTTGGGAAAGTTAAAAATGAGCAGAGGAGAAATTAAGCGAAAGCAGGGTCGTGAGGGGAAATAAGGGGAGCTGCAGGGAAAGAAATTTGGAAATAAATCAGAAGTAGGGGCATTCAGGAAAAAAGAGGAAAGGGAAAGTAGGGAAAATGAGGTGAAATGGAGGTGAAGTAGCAGCACAGAGGGAAATCAGAAAGAGGGAGTAGAATAAGTAAGAGGAAAAATGAGGGGTGGCAGAGTAGGGAAAGCAGGAGTAAATATTGGAAGAAGTAGGAGAAATGACGGGAATTACGGGGAGGTTTGAGAAAATACAGGAGAAAAATTAGGGGAACTAAGGGAAAATTAGTCGAGTTGAAGTAGGGTAAGTGAGTGGGGGTGTGGGGCTAAAGAAGAGAAAGTGGGAATGAGTGGAATCAAAGTATGTTAATGTGTGAGGAGTAGGGAAGATATATGAGAACTAGAACAGGAGAAGTAAAGGAACTCAATAGAAATAATAGTAGGGAAAGTAGGGGAAATAAGAGGAAAATAAGTTGAGGAACTGAGAGAAAATACGAAAAGATTAAGTAAAAGGAGAAATGAAGAAAGGATAAGTAGTGAAAATGAGGGGATAGGAATTAGGGAAAATGAGGGAAAGTAAGGTTGATAAGGGAAGGAATGTAATGTAAATGAGGATAAATGAGGTGTGGGAGAATGAGGGAATG
>CAKNYM010049609.1:179020-211746 GCA_932195095.1 Andricus curvator | reverse complement strand
AAATTGAGCCTATTCATTGAAAAATTGCCAAACTGTGAATTTGTTTACAAAAATTGTTTGAATAATGAATAACTGTTGTCAATTTGCAAAGTATCATGGGAAAGAGTCATCGGAAAGACATACTTAGTTGATTTCGTAAACAAAAATTGAGCCTATTCATTGAAAAATCGCCAAACCGTGCATTCGTTTATGAAAATTGTTCAAACAATTACCAAAAGGCATCTATTCTTAATTAATGATGATGGCACATTCATTTCTCTCACATTTTCTACAAAATCTATTTATTTTAATGAGCTAAACATTGCTAATCCAAAAAAATGACTTTTCTTAATTAATGTGTTTATAATACAATAACAATTTTTTCAAATTATTTTAACCAAATGGAAATTATTGCCATATAGTTGTAACACTTTTTTAAGAACTTCTTCGATCAATCTGGATGTCTTAAGAGAAATGGCACTTGGGAAAAGTTAAAAAAAAAGTTTCAAATTTGTTTTTAAATAACAAATTTTTAAACAATTAAAAAAACCAATCACACAAATCTTTTCAAAATTAAGAAAGCTCATTTTAAGAAGAAAAGAACGTTTAAACTGTATGCATAGTGTCGGCTAAAAATTGATTTGTTCACGGGAACTTTTTTGCCCCACTGTGTGCAGCTCTGGCTAGCTCAGGCTACCCTACACTAGTAGTGTAATTTAATTAATTACTTTATGAATTAAAAAAAAATTAATTAAATTCAATTTCAATTTAATCTAAAGGACTTTATTATAAACAAGAATATAAATTTGTAAATAGATAATCCAGAATTATGGTCTATTTTAAGAGCCTGGCTCGTCTCTTCCTCTGTTGTATTTTCCAAATGGGTATGTAATTCTAGTAAATAGTGGGAAACTCGGGTAGTTAAGAGTAAGTGCAGTTCCTGGTCGAGTCAGTTATTATGCAGTATATTGTGTGTACTCGTATAATGGCAGGATACATTTATAATTTTTATAATCAAAAACAGCCTAGGACTGAAAAATTAAGTTTTGGGTCTCTTATAATAGGTGTGGAAATTGAAATCGATTGATCAATATCCTAAGGTTCCGCGGAGCAAAAATAAGTTTCAAGAATTAAATCATTGAATAAAAAAATAAATATTTCAGCAATATTGTTGATCCACATTGCAGCAACATTTCAGCAACATTGCAGAAATATTGGGGCAATATTGTAAATCAACATTGCAGCAAAATTTTAGCTTCACTGTGAATCAGTATAGCAAAGCAACCTTGTAGCTATATTGTAAATCAACATTTCAGTAATATTGTAAATCAACATTGCAGCAATATTGTAAATCAATATTGCAGCAAAATTTTAGCTTCACTGTGAATCAGTATAGCAAAGAAACCTTGTAGCTATATTGTAAATCAACATTGCAGCAATATTGTAAATCAACATTGCAGCAAAATTTTAGCTTTACTGTGAATCGGTATAGGAAAGCAACCTTGTAGCTATATTGTAAATCAACATTGCAGCAATATTGTAAATCAACAATGCAAAGCAAAATTGTGAGCATATTATAAATCAACATTTCAAACAATATTGTAAGTTAACATCATAAAGCAGCATTGTAGCAATATTGTAAATCAACATTGCAAAGCAACATTGTATCAATATGGCAATTAAGTGCAGTATTTGATCGTGTCAGTTATTTTTCAGTATATTGTATCTACTCGTATAATTGGCAACGATGAGGGTCGTTTCAATAAATTCCAAAATTTTTCTTGAAATAAGATAATTTTATTAATTTATCAAAGTTAATCGCATTTTCTAATACATTTCTAGTCAGACTTTACATTTGGATAAGTAAAAAAAATTTGGAATTAAAATCAGTCCAGCACTAAAAGTTTAATTTCGGGTTCCTCATAACCAGTGTAGAATTTGAAATCGATTGATCAATATCCTAAGATTCCACGGAGCAAAAATAAGCTCGAAAAATTAAAAATTTAATAATTAAATAAACAATCTGAACAATTTACAAAAATTTCATGAGATTACGATATTTTCAGATATTTAAGAACAAAATCTCATTTTTATAAACCTCAAAAAACATTGAAATAATTAATTTTTTTTTAACATGTAGAATTTTTTTCGCACCTAAACTTTGCATTACAAAAAGTTGAGAATACCTTACTGATTAATTCAGGATATGAATTTTGAGTTCTGTGATGCTTTACGTGTTCAAAATTTTTCAAAAAATTATTTTTGTTCTTGAATTTTTATAAAAATGAGATTTTTTCGTAGAAAAACTGAAAAAATTTAAATTTTGCAACATTTGAGAATATTGCAAATATTATGTAAAATAAAAAAATAATATTAGCCATGTTTACAAAACTCTGAGATTAGCGAATTTTGTTTGTCAAGTTTTCAAAGAGAAGAAATAAAGAAAGAGTTTAAAAATTATTTTAGTTATTTAAAGTTTATAAAAATCCGATTTTAACATAGAAGACTGATAAAATAAAAATCTTATAAGTTTTGTGAAAATGGGCTCAAAAGTAAAACATTTCAGTGCTTTTTTTTCGACCCACCCTAGGGGAGACCGGGGCAAATCTGGCACATTTTTGTCAATTTATCTTTCAATAATAAAATTTGGTTTTTCTGCAAAACAAAATACATTTTGATATTGATATATAAACTCTTAGTTACTAAACTTTTTTTTTATCTCAAATTCATTTTTTCTGGGAAGCGGTTTTTCAGAAGAATAGGCTGAAAAATAGAATAAGACACACACACTTTTCTCTGGGGGCGCTTAAGCATAAAGGTGCGTTCACAGAAAAATTGGCGGGCTTTTCGAACTAATACTTTCCGAGAAACGCCGAAGTGCCAGATTTGCCCCAGGGTCGATTTGCCCCAGGGTTGGATTTGCCCCGGTCTATTAAAAATTATTTTTTTTTTTACTCTCGATCACTAATTATTTTTTATGAAGAAAGTTCTCGATACAAGGATGCTAAATCTTAATAAATGAAGGTGAGCCCAAAAATGAATTTTATTTGTTATTTACTGCACATGTGTATTTTCAATTATTGTGAATGTTAGTTCTGCTTTTTGTATCAAGCTAAATGTTAGCTTCTAAAGTAGATGCTTTTTACATATTTTTGTGAAATCCTCATTAGTTTATTATTTAAATACGTTTCTTGGTGTTCATAATTGGCTTATAATTATTTTTATTGTCATTTTATAAATCTTTTTATAATGATCTGTAACGCGCTGAACTGGAATAGTTTTTAATCTGGTTTAAAAATTATAATAAGGTTTATTTTAATTTTTTATCGAAACATTTAGTGAGAGGATTTTTAATAATGTTTCTGTCGAAATTAGAAAAACACGACTTTAATTAAAATGGGCTCAACTCGTCAGCTAATCTTCTCTTTTGCCCAGAATTGTATTTGCATTTTTAAATACAGGCTTGAGAGAAAATCTTGTTATACTTACTGGAATATTTATTCGAGTCAAAAATAGCAGTAATCCACTGAAATAATTTTAGATTAAATAATTTTACCAAAGAGGCAAAATCCCGAATGTTGAAAAATATCGAAAATATAATCACCAAAATAGAAAATTTCCGTAACATACAAATTTCTGAAGTTTCAAATTATCGACGAAAATAAAACTACCAAAAATGTTTATTAACGACATTGAAATATTTCGAAAGTAAAACTAAGAGAAAAGAGGAAAATAAAGAAATTTTGAGTTATTGATTGTATTGCAAATATTTTCTTAGAAGAAAATATTTGAAATATAATCAATAACAACATCTCAAATATTTTCTTCGAAAAAAATATTTGAAATATAATCAATAACAATATTTCAAATATTTTCTTCGAAGAAAATATTTGAAATATAATCCATAAAAATATAATGCCGGCAGTTTTAGTTTTTAAATTTTAAATTTTGGTCAATTTTCTAAATTCGAGAGTTTTCTATTTTGAATATGTGAAATATAATCAATAACAATATCATGCCGGCAGTTTTATTTTTGAAATTTTTAGTTTTGGTCAATTTCCTGAATTCGGGAGTTTTCTATCTTGAATTATTTTGGCTCTAACAGATACAGAATTATGAACATATTTATTTTTTATTTTTTGGGGATTTTTCAATTTTCCCAATAAAAGGTACGATTGAAAAATCTTGGAAAAATGCAGTTTGAAATCAAAAACAGCTAATTGAAAAGTTAGATGTTAGCTCACAAACATAGATTTCCCGAAATAAGAAAATTCCCGAAGAATATAAAACGAATGAAAATATTTCTTCCTCAAATTTTGAAACCCGAATTTCCATATTTCCGAAAATTGTAAATTAAAGGAATTTCAAATTCCGGAAAATGTTAAATTGTCCAATATTAAAATTTCAGCAAAAAAATATTCCATAGTCTTTTTTCTGTTAAGTAGTTTCTATGGTAGGAAATTGATTAATTTTGGGATTATAAAAATTCAAGTTTTAAAATTTCAGGAATAATTTTTTTTGTTAATTATATTTTCTTTCGGGCATTTTCATTTTTTGAAAAATTTCTGTTATACCAATTAATTTTTTGGTATTATTCCACATTTGATATTTTAAGAATTCAAGCTTGAATTTCGGGTTCGTAAAAGAAAATCAAAACTAGGCAACGATTTGACCTATTTTTTTTAATTTTATTCAAGCTTAGCGCGTTTCTGCTAATTTGTTATTTTTGAAGAAGTAATATAATTTTTTTTTTTTTAGATCGTCGGCATATGCTTCGCTCAGAATCTACGGGCGGATATATTCGTTCAAAAATCAAAATGGCATTGACAAGGGAGGGCCCCCACGGCAGTCTAGCATCTTCTAGTAATGACGATTGCTGACATTCCACGTTTATGATGACCAGGACCTCAGAATCGGATCGACATCGATATTCCCTAAAGAATTTTGATCTACAACCGAAGACCATCAATCGAAGAAATTTTCCTCACCGCTCTATTTCCGCAACAAAATCGTTGATTTTCCATATTTAGGAATTTATCTTATCAAGCGCACTAAGTAAGATCAGCCTCAGAAAATATTTCTTCAAAAAAAAAAAAAAAAAGTTTAAGAGAAATCTTTCACTCTCAAATCTTTTTATAAATCAAAATTGCAATATTTTCTACACATTAACAGCACGCAATATTGCATATTGAATTGTAGAAATATTTTAAATCAACATTGCAGCAATATCGCAGAGCAACACTGCAGAAAGTTCAAAAAAAATATTTCAGCAATATTGTAGCAACATTGTAACAATATTTCTAATCAGCAATGCTGAAATACATTGTAGTAATATTGCAAATCAATATTTCAGCAACATTGTTGAAAAATTGTAAGTCAACATTGCAGAAATTACGACTATCAACGTTGCAGCAACTTTGTGGCGACATCGCGATTCAGCATTGTAGCAACATTGTAGAAATGTTGTAACTCAACATTGCAGTAATATTGTAAATAAATACTGCAAAACAAAATTGTAAGCATGTTGTAAATCAGCATTGCAAAGTGACATGGTAGCAATATTGTAAATTAACATTACAGAGCAAAATTTTATCTATATTGTATATCAAAATTGCAAAGAAACATCGTATCAATACATTAAATCAACATTTCAAAGCCAAATTGGGACATTATTGTAAATCAACATTCAGGCAAAATTATAAATCAACGTTGTAGCAACATTGCAAATCAACATTGTAGTAAAATTGTGAAGTAACATTGGGACAATATTGTAAATTAAACTTGAAGCAATATTGTTAAGCAACATTGTAGCAACATTGCAAAGTAGCATTGTGACAATATTGCAAATCAAACTTGGATCAATATTGTCTAGAATGATTGTAGCAACATTGCGAATCAACATTGTAACAACATTGTAAATCGACATTGTAACAACATTGCAAATCTACGTTGTAGCAACATTGCAACGCAACATTGTAGCAATATTGTTCAGCGATATTCCAGCAACATTGCAAAGTAACATTGTGACAATATTGTAAATGAAGCACAGGGAAATATTGTCCAGCATGATTGTACCAACATTGCAAATCAACAATGTAGCAACATCATAGCAACATTTCAAAGTAGAACCGTAGCAATATTGTTCGGCAATATTGTAGAAACATTGCGAATTAACATTTCAGCAACACTGCTGCAACAGTTCACCAACAATGTATCAATTTTGTAGCAACAATGTTACACCATTGTAGCAACGTTGCCAAGTAATATGGTGACAATGTTGTACATCAACGTCAGAGCAATATCGTCCAGCATCAATGTAGCAACATTCCAAATCAACATTGCAGCAACATCATAGCAACATTTCAAAGCAGCAACGTGGCAATATTGTTCGGCAATATTGTAGAAACATTGCTTACACTAAACAATGTTACACCATTGTAGCAACATTGCCAAGTAACATGGTTACAATTTTGTAAATCCACCTCAGAGCAATATCGTCCAGCATGATTGTAGCAAAATTGCTGCAAACATTGCACAACATTGTGACCATTTGTAAATCAAGTTTGTAGCAATATTGTCCAGCATCATTAAAGCAACATTGCAAAGCAACATTGCAGCAACATTGTAAAGCCCTATTGTAGCAACATTTCAAGGCAACAGCGTAGTAATATTGTTCATTGGGGCACTATTGTGAATCAACATTCTAGCGACATTGTAAATCAACGCTGTAGCAACATTGAAAATCAACATTGTAGTAAAATTGTAAAGTAACATTGGGACAATATTGTGAATTAAACTTGAAGCAATATTGGTTAGCAACATTGTAGCAACATTGAAAAGTATGATTCTGACAATATTGTAAATCAAACTTGGAGCGATATTGTTTAGAATCATTGTAGCAACATTGAGAATCAACATTGTAGCAACATTGCAAATAAACGTTGTAGCAATATTGCAATGCCACATTGTAGCAATATTGTTCAGCGATATTGCAGAAACATTTCAAAGTAATATTGTGACAATATTTTAAATGAAGCACAGGGTAATATTGTCCAGGATCATTGTAGCAACATTGCAAATTAACATTGTAGCAACATCATAGCAACATTTCAAAGCAGCATTGTAGCAATATTGCTCGGAAATATCACTGAAACATTGCGAATTGACATTTCAGCAGTACTGTTGCGACATTTTAGCAACTATGTATTAACTTTGTTCAACCCGACCCTTGAAATAGTGACCAATATCGCAAAGTCAGGGCGAAGTTCATTGATTCGTCTACTTACTTTTATAAAGCAGCCTCAATATTGCAGCAACTTTTTAAAAGTGTTGATTAAAAATATTGCTAAAATGTTGATTCATAATTTGCTACATTGCTCATTTGTAATTCTGCTGCAATGTTGATTCACAATTGCTAAATTGTTGCTTTGCAATATTGTTACAATGTTGTTTTGCAATATTGCTACAATTTTGTTTTCACTGTTTCCACAATTTTGATGTGCAATATTGCTACAATGTTGATCTACAATATTGCTACATTGTAGCTTTGAAATGCTGCTTCAATATTTATTCGCAATATTGCTAAATTGTTTCTGTGCGATAATGCTACAATATTGTTTTGTAATATTGCTACAATGTTGCTCTCCATTTTTGCCACAACCTTGTTTTACAATATTTGAACAATATTGTTTTTCAATGTCGCTACAATGTTGCTGTGCGGAATGTCTGCAATGTTGATGTACAATGTTGCTACATTGTTAATGTGCAATGCTACTTCAATACTGGTTCACAATATTGATAAATTGTTGTTTTGCAGTATTGCTGTAATGTTGATGTCCAATATTGCTACAATGTTGATTTACAATATCGTTACATTGTTGCTTTGCAATACTGCTTCAATATTTATTCGCAATAATGCTACAATGTTGTTTTGTAATAATGCTACAATGTTGTTTTTTAATATTGCTACAATGTTGTTCTGCAATGTTTTTTTACACTATTTCAACAATATTGTTTTTCAATGTCACTACAATGTTGATTCATAATATTGCTACATTGTTGATTTGCAATTCTGCTTCAATATTGATTCGCAATATTGCTAAATTCTTGCTGTACAATTATGCTACAATGCTGTTTTGTAATATTGCTACAATGTTGTTCTGCAATATTGCTACAATGTTGTTTTACAATATTGCTACAATGTTGTTTTACAATATTTGAACAATATTGTTTTTCAATGTCGCTACAATGTTGCTGTGCGGAATGTCTGCAATGTTGATGTACAATATTGCTACATTGTTAATTTGCAATGCTACTTCAATACTGGTTCACAATATTGATAAATTGTTGTTTTGCAGTATTGCTGTAATGTTGATGTCCAATATTGCTACAATGTTGATTTACAATATCGCTACATTGTTGCTTTGCAATACTGCTTCAATATTTATTCGCAATAATGCTACAATGTTGTTTTGTAATAATGCTACAATGTTGTTTTTTAATATTGCTACAATGTTGTTCTGCAATGTTTTTTTACACTATTTCAACAATATTGTTTTTCAATGTCACTACAATGTTGATTCATAATATTGCTACATTGTTGATTTGCAATTCTGCTTCAATATTGATTCGCAATATTGCTAAATTCTTGCTGTACAATTATGCTACAATGCTGTTTTGTAATATTGCTACAATGTTGTTTTACAATATTTGAACAATATTATTTTTCAATGTTGCTACAATATCTATGTGCAGTTGTGCTGCAATGTTGATGTACAACTTTGATGCTGGTTCACAATATTGATAAATTGTTGCTTTGCAATATTGATAAATTGTTGCTTTGCAATATTGCTACAATGTTGATTTGCAATATTGCTACAATGTTGATTGGCAATTCTGCTTCAATATTCATTCGCAATATTGCTCAATTGTTTCTGTGCAATAATGCTACAATGTTGCTTTGTAATATTGCTACAATGTTGTTCAGTAATATTGCTACAATGTTGTTGTACAATATTTCAACAATATTGTTTTTCAATATCGCTACAATTTTGATGTACAATTTGCTACATTGTTGATTTGCAATTCTGCTGCAATGTTGATTCACAGCATTACTGAATTGTTGCTATGCAATATTGCTACAATATTGTCTCCAATATTGCTACAATGTTGATGTGCAATATTGCTTCAATCTTAATTTACAATATCACTACATTGTTGCTTTGCAATGCTGCTTCAATATTGATTCGGAATATTGCTACAATGTTGTTCTGTAATATTGTTACAATGTTGTTTTACAATATTTCAACAATATTGTTTTTCGATATCGCTACAATGTTGATGAACAGTATTTCTGCAACGTTGATGTACAGCATTGCGACATTGTTGATTTGCAATGATACTGCAATGCTCGTTCACAATATAGATAAATTGTTGCTCTGCAATATTGCTACAATGTTGATCTACAATATTTCTACAATGTTGATCTACAATATTTCTACATTGTTGATTTGCAATGCCTAAATTGTTTCTGTGCAATAATCCTACAATGTTGTTCTACAAGATTGCTACAATGTTGTTCTGCAATATTGCTACATTGTTGATTTGTAATGCTGCTTCAATACTGATTCGCAATATTGCTAAATTTTTTCAGTACAATAATGCTACTGTGTTGTTTTGTATTATTGCTACAATGTTGTTCTGCAATATTGCTACAATGATGTTTTACAATATTTTAACAATATTGTTTTACAATATTTCAACAATATTGGTTTCAATATTGCTACAATGTTGATATGCAGTATTGCAGCAATGTTGATTTACAATATTGCTACATTGTTGATTTGCAATATTGCAACATTATTGATTTGTAATGCTGTTTCAATATTGATTCGCAATATTGCTAAATCGTTTCTGTGCAACAATGCTACAATGTTGTTTTGTAATATCGCTACAATGTTGATGTTCAGTATTGCTGCAATGTTAATGTAAAATATTGTTACATTCTTGATTTGTGATGCTATTTGAATGCTAGTTCACAAGATTGATAAATTGTTGTTTTGCAATATTGCTACAATGCTGATGTACAATATTGCTACAATGTTGATGTACAATATTGCTACATTGTTGATTTACAATTCCTAAATTGTTTCTGTGCAATAATGATACAATTTTATTGTACAAGATTGCTACAATGTTGTTCTGCAATATTGCTACATTGTTGCTTTTCAATGCTGCTTCAATATTGATTCGCAATATTGATAAATTATTTCAGTAAAATAATGCTACTATGTTGTTTTGTAATATTGCTACAATGTTGTTCTGCAATATTGATACAATGTTGTTTTACAATATTTTAACAATATTGCCACAACGTTGATATGCAGTATTGCAGCAATGTTGATTTACAACATTGCTACATTGTTGATTTGCAATATTGCAACATTATTGATTTGCAATGCTGTTTCAATATTGATTCGCAATATTGCTAAATTGTTTCTGTGCAACAATGCTGTAATGTTGTATTGCAATACGTCTACAATGTTGGTGTGCAGTATTGCTGCAATGTTGATGTACAATATTGCTACATTATTGATTTGCAATGCTATTTCAATGCTAGTTCACAATATTGATAAATTGTTGCTTTGCAATATTGCTACAATGTTGTTTTATAATATTGCTCAATTGTTGATTTGTGATATTGCTACAATGTTGTTCTGTGATATTGCTGCAATGTTATTTTACAATATTGCTACAGTTTTGTTTTTCAATATTGCCATAATGTTGAAGCTTCACAATATTGCTACAATGTTGAAGCAATATTGCGTGCTGTTTAGAATCTTCATTTTAATCCAAAAATGTTATAAGAGCAGACCTTTTCAGAATAAATTAAGTTTTTTGACCCAAAACGCTCTGATTTTCCGAAGGTCTTACTCCAAACACAATCCTGTCAAAATAAATCATACTGATAAATCTGAGATTATACAAAATTCAGGGCCTAAAATTTCGCCAATCCGAGAAATAGGGGCATCAGTTCTTTCAAATAAAGCTAATGTAAATGATATATAAAATACAATTTGAAACTCTTCAAATTCCTGAGAGTTCAATTCAAAATATTGCATTTTGAACAAAATGGATGAATTTTCTACCAAACAGATGAATTTTCAATCAAGAGAATTATTGATCTAAAATAAAAGATGGTTTTTTAAGAAAATAAATGAGTTTTTCACCAAATAGTTGAATGTTCAACTAATATATCAATTTACAAACAAAAATAGAATAGTTCAAGTTTCAGTTTAGTAATTAATTTTCAACAAAAATAAGAATTTTCCAAATATATTGAATTTTTAAATTAAAGAGATCAGTTTTTAAGTAAAATGATAAATATTCAACAACAAAAAAGAAATTATTAACAAAGTAGATCAACTTTTAACCAAGTAGATGAATTTTAAAACAAAAAATATTAATTTTAAACGAAACAGTGAAATTTTCAGTTGAAAAAATTAATTTTCGACAAAAAAAAAAAAAAAAATTTCTTCCATCTTTTTTTCTATTCAATAATAACTATCGGCAGAAAGTTATGATTCTTATCGAAAATTCATATTTTTGGTTAAAAATTAAATTAGTTAGTTAAAAATCTATCTGTTTTGTTGAAAATGAAATATTTTTTCTTGAAACCTGTAATTTTGGGAGGATGGTCACAAAAAAATGTGTTCAGTCCAAACTAGAAAACATTTTAGGCCCTGAAAACAGGTCTGCAAAATGTTATAAAACCCGATTGTAAAATTGTATCTCGGACCTTATTTAGGCGATAATAATGTTGTGACTTTAGTTCTGCTTCCGCATAAAATTGTGAACGATCTTTAGCGATGGGACACCTTAATGGACCACACAAAGCATTGTTTGCGCAAAAAAAAATACTAACGGCGAAAACCGATGTCGAGTTAATCAACTTAAAAAAAATGAAGTTCAATCAAGGTTCGAATCAAGGAACGTGGTTACGTGGGGGCGAGGCAGGTGTCTGGCCAACCCTGCTGCAGATTAAATTTTCGCTTTTAGCGGTAAATTAAGGCTGTTGATTATAAGTAAAAAATAGACTTTCGTTCTTCCGCTCGAATATGAGATTGGTCGTTGCACACTGAACAAAAGATAGTTGGATAATATTTTTGAAAAACTTCTACTGGGTGACTTTGCAAAGTCGCAAAAGCAATATCGCAAGAGCTTTACAATACAAGTTTGCAGCAACTTTGCACACTGAACTTTGGAAAAGCAATTCTGCACGGGCAACTTCGAAGATTGAAGTTTGGAAAAGCAACTTTGCAAAAGCAACTTTGCAAAAGCAACTTTGCAAAGGCAATTTTGCAAAATTTTATTTGCAAAAGCAACTTTGCAAAAGCAAGTTTGCGATAGCATATTTGCAAAAGCAACTTTGCAAAAGCACGTTTGCGAAAGCAACTTCGCAGAAGCAACTTTGCAAAGGCAACTTTGCATAGGTAACTTTGCAAAGGCAACTTCTCAAAGGCAGCTTTGCAAAGGCAGCTTTGTAAAGGCAACTTTGCGAACCGAACTTGGCAAGCGCAACTTCACAAGTGCAAATTTGCAAAACCAACTTTTCAAAATTATATTTGCAAAAGCAACTTTGCAAAGGGAACTTTACATGCACAATTCAGCAAGTGCAACTTTTCAAACGCAACTTTGCAAACCTAACTTGGCAAACGCACCTATACAAGTGTAACTTTGCGAAGGCAACTTTGCAAAGGGAACTTTTCGAAGGCAACTTTGCACAGGCAAATTTTTAAAAGAATATTTTCAAAAGCAACTTTGCAAAAGCAACGTTGAAAAAGCAACTTTGCAAAGGCAACTTTGCAAAATTATATTCGCAAAAGCAACTTTGCAAAAGCAAGTTTGCGATAGCATATTTGAAAAAGCAACTTTGCAAAAGCATGTTTGCGAAAGCAACTTCGCAGAAGCAACTTTGCAAAGGCAACTTTGCATAGGTAACTTTGCAAAGGCAACTTTTCAAAAGCAGCTTTGCAAAGGCAATTTTGCAAAAGAATATTTGCAAAAGCAACTTTGGAAAAGCATATTTGCGAAAGCAACTTTGCGAAGGCAACTTTGCTAAGGAAACTTTTCAAAAGCATATTTGCGAAAGCAACTTTGCGAAGGGAACTTTCCATGCACAATTTAGCAAGTGCAACTTTTCAAACGCAACTTTGCAAACTTATCTTGGCAATCGCACCTTTACAAGTGCAACTTTGCAAAGGCAACTTTTCAGAAGCCGATTTGCAAAGGCAACTTTGCAAAAGAATATTTGCAAAAGCAACTTTGAAAAAGCATATTTGCGAAAGAAACTTTGCGAAGGCAATTTTGCTAAGGCAACTTTTTAAAAGCATATTTGCAAACTTAACTTGGCAGGCGCACCTTCACAAGTGTAACTTTGCAAAGGAAACTTTTCGATGGCAACTTTGCACAGGCAACTTTGCAAAGGCAACTTTGTAAAGGCAACTTTGCGAACCGAACTTGGCAAGCGCAACTTCACAAGTGCAAATTTGCAAAACCAACTTTTCAGAATTATATTTGCGAAAGCAACTTTGCAAAGGGAACTTTACATGCACAATTCAGCAAGTGCAACTTTTCAAACGCAACTTTGCAAACATAACTTGGGAATCGCACCTTTACAAGTGTAACTTTGCGAAGGCAACTTTGCAAAGGTAACTTTTCAAAGGCAACTTTGCACAGGCAAATTTGTAAAATAATATTTTCAAAAGCAACTTTGCAAAAAGAACTTCGCAAAAGCAACTTTGCAAAAGTACATTCGCAAAAGCAAGTTTGCAAAAGCAACTTTGCAAAAGCATATTTGTAAAAGCAACTTTGAAAAAGCATGTTTGCGAAAGCAACTCCGCATAAGCAACTTTGCATAGGTAACTTTGCAAAGGCAACTTTGCATAGGTAACTTTGCAAAGGCAACTTTGCATAGGTAACTTTGCAAAGGCAACTTTGCATAGGTAACTTTGCAAAGGCAACTTTGCATAGGTAACTTTGCAAAGGCAACTTTGCAGAGGCAACTTTGCAGAGGCAACTTTGCAAAAGCAACTAAATTACATTTTTTAAAAGAATTTTAATCACGTCCACCGATTTTTTGCTTCAGTGTTATTACGTTTTGTTACGTCGATTATCAAAAAGTGATACAAAGAACGAGCGGAAGTTGCTATTTTTCTTTTGCTCGAACTGGATTCCAGTTTAGATTGAATAAGTGACTTGACGGCCATCGAATGTTGGCTCTTATGAAGAACAACGTTAACAATCATAAAAAAATGACAGCTTTGGGAGCACAAATGCAACCTTTCAGTGGGGTTGTGAATGTGAATGTATACTATATTTTTTATAACAAATTCTGGATTTTAGGCACGTTTGATTTCTGTAAATTTACATTCCGAAAATTTACGGTAATTTTACCGATGATAATTTAATTATTAATAATTAATTAGTTCCTAATAATTAATTTGTGCAACTTTGCACAAATTACCACAAAATTCTCCCATCTAAAAGCAAAAATTTCTATAATTTGAAAATTAATTTGCATTCCCTAGAGAGTGAAAAGTACTTTTAATCCCTAGGGAGTAGAAAGTTGATTTTTAGGCCCGCTTAATTGGCACGTAAAACAGCTGAAATCATGCATGTGTTATAAAAAGAAATTCTCCTTTCTTATAAATAAAATAATATTTTCACGATCACAACTTTACTTATTTTCAAGTGAGATCGCTCCCAGAGCGAAAATATTTTGAATCTGCCTGTGTGGATTTCGAGAGAAAATTGTAAAAAAGGTGCGAGTGAATGTACGATTAAACAAAACACGAAAGGTGATATTATCTATTAGATGTAATATACTGTAGAGATACTTCTAAAGATATAATTTTTCGTGTTCCCATTGTTTTAATTTGAAAATGTTTTTTTGAAAACATTTTTTAAATGACAGACACTTGGTTGCTATTTTTAATAAAGCCAAACGAAGAAAATGAAAAACTCAATTATGCAAAGTTATTAAAATACTACTGCAAATATTGTAGATAGGTTAAAACTAGGTTAATTTTTTCGAATTGAAAAATGTGTTTATTTTCATAAAAATCAATGTAATATCAATTAGGAGAAAAAAAACAATTTGAACAAAATTCAATCATGAGAATTCAATGTCCGACTAATCTGGACATTTTCTACTTAAAGGTGCGAATTTTTAAGTCTTGTTCAATGCATAAAATAGGAATTTTTAATTGTTCAAATTGTTTATTCAGAATAATTTTTTATTCATTTTTATTCCTTTGAATTAATTCGCGGATAGAATGTTTTTAAATTTAAACTATGTAAAATTCTTTTGAATTCCTCAACTTTCTTAAAATCTTCTGAATTCTTCTGAATTCTCTTAATTATCTGAATTGCTCAAAACAACTCAAATTATATAATGTCCTTTAATGAATGAAATTCCCTGAAATCGTGAAATTCGCGAAACTCTCCAAATTCGAGGAATTCTCGGAATTCCCTAAATTAAGAGAATTCGCTGAATTTGGAGAATTCTCCGATTTAGGAGAATTCCAAGAAAATTAAAAAAGTGCTGAGAATTCAGAGGAATTGAATCAATTCATAAAATTCAAGATGACAAAATTCAAAGAATACAGGGAATTGGGTGAATTAGAAAGAATTAGAAATTTGAATTGGAATTACAATTCTTGGAATTACAAGGGTTTGCTGAATTTGGAGAATTAATTGAATTCGGAGAATCCCCTGAATTATAAGGACTTAAAAATAATGCAAATAATTCAGAAGAAATCAAAATAATCAAAGAATTCTAGGAATTCTGGAAATTCTGGACATTTTGAAAATTCAGGTATTTTAGGGAAATTAGACAGATCTACGTTTTTAAGAAAGTTAAAAGAATTTGAGAGAATATAAATGCTTTAATTTTTAATCTCTTTCAATTTTTTTCAGTTCTGTAACTTTCTTGGAAACTTCTGGATTTGTTCTGAATTCTCTGAATTCCTCTCAATTCTCTAAATTACCCTAATTTCTTGATTTCTATATTTTCTCTCAATTCCTTGAATTTTTTTTAAGTCCCTGGAATTCCTTGAATTATCTGAATTATTTGAATTCGTATAATTCCATGAACTCTTGGAATTCTTCAAAGTCCCTGACTCCATGGAATTCTCCGAATTCATAGAATTACCTGAATTAGGATAATTCGCGGAATTTCGCGAATTCAAAGAATATCCTGAATTTTAAGGACGACAAGAAAATGGAGAGAATTCAGAAGAATTACATTATTTCAAAAAATTCAAGAAATTCGGCGAATGAAAAAAAATGAGAGAATTCAGGGAATTTAGAGAAATCAAGAATTTCATTGAATTCCGAAAATTCAAGGAGTTTAAAGAATTTCCAGAATTCAAGGAATTCAGAAGTTTTCAAAGAAGTCAAAAGAATTTAAAAGAATTCAAATCAGTTTAAAAAAATTTCAAGCAATTCAAAAGAATAGTGTGTATTCTTTTTAATTCTTTTAAATAGCTCAAAATGCTTCCAATTGTAAGCTTTTTGAAATTATTTTGTATTCTTTTAAATTTCTTACAATCTTCAAGATTCGTTGAAATTCTCTGAATTATCTAGGTTCCTGTAAATTTTCTGAATCATTTGAATTCTTTGAATTCTTGTATTTCTCTGAATTCGTCCAATTTCCTGAATTTTGATAATTGTGAAAATTCAAGAAATTCCAAAATTTAGGGAATTCCGTGGAATTCAGAAGATTTCAAGGATGTTAAAAGAATTCAACAGAATCTGAAATTTTAAAGGCATTCTAATCAATTAAAAATAATAGAAAAAATTCAAAGAACTCCATAGAATTGAAAGGAATTCGATGTGAATGCAAAATTATTCTAAATAATATACTTAACATTTTTATTTTAAATAATTTCTGAATCCGATTAGATTTTTCAGTGAGGCTTGATGCCCTGAAATTTTTATTTCAACTGCTATTTTACAGAATTGACACATGATGTTAAGTAGTATTAAGTTTCGATAAATTAACAAATTATTATTGCAAATGTGCCGCCATATGTTATAACAAATGAGTTTAGCAAAGGCTGTGCTTATTTATTTTTTTTTTAATTTTATGCAGTACTAATTTTTTTTACATGATGAATTAAATTAATAAATCCTTCATTAAATTAAGTTAACAAATCCAGATGTAATGAAAGAGTTCTGCAAACAAGAGATAAATTAGATAGACAATTTTCCCGTAGTAACAAATTGTTAGACTTAAAAAATAATTCAAAATCTTCTTGTACGAATGAAAATTTTTAAAATTAAAATTAATATTTGCTAAACCCTCGAGACCTATGCCATTTTTCTTTGTCAACTGATTTTGATTTAATCTCCGCTTTTTGATAAATAATAATTAATTAATAATTACTAATTCAATAGTCACCTACTTTATAAATGTATATTTTACTTTAAAATTTATGTAAAAGCAGATTTCCATACCTCGCATTTATAAGACATCAGAAATATGATTGTTCTTTTTTTTTGCTCGAATTTCCTTCTCTGCTTTTTTTATTTTGTACTGCAATAAACATTCCATTTCATTTACACGTTTTATTTAACTCCTCAGCAACATTTCCTTGTTTAAACATCCAAAAAAGAACCTTATTGTAAATTTCGTTTTCTCGCAAATTGTTTTTTTTTTTTTTTTTTTTGAGTGTAAATAATGTAAATTTGCTTGACCAAGTACGAGATAAGAATGTAATCATAAGGAAAATCTGATTATTATTGTATTTTTTGCACACAATGAAATGAAAGTATTTGAACTTTTTCTGAAGAATAGCGACGAAAAATCTTAGTTGACTAATTAGCAAATGAAAATGTATTTGAACTTTTGTGCCAAATAATTATTCAAATCAGGCGCAATCGATCGCTCTTTCAAAAATATTTTATTAAAAAAAAAGTTGCTAACTAATTCGAAATTTTAACTCTCCTCTGTGTAGAATCTAGCAAATAGCAGTTTTCTTCGGGGACTAAAATGTTTGAAATTCCGAAATTTATAAAATTTAAAGTAAAAATATTGCATTTCTTTACAAAATAGATTAATTTTTACCCAAATAGTTGAATTTTCAACTAAGAAGATGAATTTTAAAAGTAGAAGATTAATTTTCTCCCAAAAAAATGATTTTTCAACAAAATTAATGAATTTTTAACCAAAACCTTAAGATTTCGATTGAAAAAGATCAATTTTTACAAAAAAATAGAACAGTTATATTTTCGAGGGGAAAAAACTAATTTCGAACCAAAAAACAATAACGAGTTTTCAACAAAATAGTTAAATTTTCAACCACAGTTGTTAAACGAATGTTCAATTACAGCGATAAATCTGAAACCAAAAACCTGAATTTTTAACAAATTAGTCCAATTTTTAAATAAAAAAAAAAAGAAGAATTTTCAACCTAAAAAATAAATTTTTAACAAACCAATTCAACTTTTAAGCAAGTAGTTGTTTTTCAAACCTGGAAATAATTTTAATTTTAAATCAAAAACATTCAAACAAAAAAGACGAATTTTCAAAAAAAAGTTGAATTTTCAACCCGATAATATGTATTTTCAATAAAAAAGTTAACTTTCCACCCAATTGTCAAATTTGATAAAAAAAATGTAATTCACTACTAAAACAGACGAATTTGAAAAAGAATTTTGAACTTGCCACGATTAAACATGGATTTTTAATCCAAAAGATAGTGATGCGTTCGAGACGATTTCAAGAAGATTCAAGATTTTCTTGAAAAATGTCCAGGTGAACTCAAAACTTCATGGAGATCGAGAATCTCGAATAAAAACTTTCGAGATTCTCGACTCGAGATCTCGAATTTTTTATTCGAGATTCTCGATCTCCATGAAGTTTTGAGTTCACCTAGACATGTTTCAATAAAATCTCGAATTTTCTCGAAATCGTCTCGAATGCATCACTACCAAAAGAAAAGATTTTTCAAACAAGAAGATTAATTTTCTATCAAAAAGGACGAATTTCTAACAAAATACATGATTATTCCCTCAAACAGTTGAACTTTCAATTGAAAAAGATAAATTTCCAACAAAAACTATAATAGTTACATTTTTAATTTAAAAAATTAATTTTTAACAAAAAAAACTAATTTTTACCTACATTGTTGAATTTTCAACCAAATAGATGATTTTTATCAAAAATGATAAATCTTGTACTAAAAAGACAATTTAAAAAAAAATTGAATTATTTATCAACTATAACAGATTAATTTTCTGCCAAAGAGTTGAATTTGTGACCAGACAGTATGAAATTTAAACAAAAAAATTAATTCTTAAACTAAATAGTTGAATTTTCAGCATACAAATATTAATTTTTTATCAAATAGTAGTATTATCAACTGAAATCATTGATTTTCACCTAAAAATGTAATTTACGTTTAAGTTTAATAAATTTGATTTCAAAAAAAAAAAAAAAAAAAAAATTATTCAGTTTAAAAAATTAATTTTTAACGAAAAGAGATGATTTTTTAACAAAATAAGTTGAATTCTAAACAAAAAAACACAATACTTTTCTGCAACAATGTTGGATTTTTAACCAGAAATTATGATTTTTAAAAGAAAAAGTTAATTTTTCAACTGAATATTTTAATTTTGTACAAAAAATGGAATAGTTATATTTTCAGGTAAAAAAACGAATTTTCAGCCAAAGGGAAAACTAATTTTCCACCAAACTCTAAAATTTTTACTCTTAGCAAAAAAGACGAATTTTAAATAAAAATGTAATAGTCACATTTTTAGTTAATAACATTAATTTTCAACTAAAAAAAAATAAATTCTTAACAAAATAGTTTAATTTTCAACCAAAAAAATGATTTTTCAACTAAAACAATGACTGCTACCAAAAAACGAAAAAGTTGAATTTTTTTATTTGGTTCTATTAATTCAACTAGCATTAAGTGGAAAATGATAAAAATGGGAAAGAAGGGATCTAGGAAAGAGATTAAATCAAATTCATATTTTTTGGTTGAAAATACTTTTAATCGATTGGAAAATTCATGCATTTTGTTGAAAATTCGGCCTTGTCAGTAGAGAATTATTTAAGTTTTCAACCAAAAACATGAATCATGAATAAAAAAAAATCAATTTTCAAATCAATTAAAAACTCAAACAAAATGTCGAATTTTCAACCAATTTTCAAATAAAAAAAAAATTTAAACAAAAACAGAATAGTTGAATTTGCAGTTGCAAAAATTAACTTTCAAACATGGAAAACGAATTTTCAACATAATAGCTAAATTTTCAACCAAATATATAATTTTTAACAAAATAGATGAATTTTAACCTAAAATAATGAATTTTCAACCAAACAATGTATTTTTAAACAAATAGTGAAACTTTCAACCAAGTAGTTATTTTTGTAACCAAACAAAATTTCCAAGCAAACATTCAAAATTTTAACCAAAAAACTGGAAATTTCTACCAAAAGTGATGAATTTTTAAACCAAAAAGACAAACTTTCCAAATAAGAGTTGAATCTTCAACCAATGAAGATTTGAATGAAAAAGTTGAATTCTCACCCAAAAGCGATGCCTTTTTAAATGACAAAAATTCGTACTTTTTTGGTTGAAAATTCAACTTTTTTGTTGAAAATAGAAACTAATTTGTTAAAAAATTAATTTTTTTGATATAAGATCCATCTCATCGTTCGAAAATTTAACTATTTTGTTGAAAATTCATTCTTTTTGGTAGAAGATTCACCGCTTTGGTTGAAAATTCAACTAATTTGTTAATAATTAATTTTTTTGGTAGAAGATTCATCTCTCTGGTTAAAAGTTGAACAAATTTGTTTAAAATTAATTTTTTTGGTAGAAGATTCACCGCTTTGGTTGAAAATTTAACTCATTTGTTAAAAATTAATTTTCTTGGTAGAAGTTCCATCTTTTGATTTGAAAATTGAACTATTTTTTTTTAAATTAACTTTTTTGGTAGAAGATTCACCTCTTTGGTAAAAAGTGTGAAAAAAATGAATCATCTATTTAAAAAATTATTTTTTAACAAAGTAGTGAAATTTTCCAATAAAGAGATGCAACTTATACAAAAAAAAAACTAATTTTCAACAAATGAGTTAAATTTGCAACCGAAGAGATGAATCTTCTGCCAAAAAAATTAATTTTGAACAAATTTGTTCAGATTTTAACCAAAGAGACGAATCTTTTACTAAAAAAAGAATCTTCGACTAAATTGTTAAATTTTGGAACAAAGAGATGGATCTTATACAAAAAAAATTAGCTTTCAACAAATTAGTTCAATTTTCAACCAAGTATTTGAATTTCCAACCAAAAAATAAGAATTTTTGTTGAGAATTCGTCTTTTTTAGAAAAAATTTTATTCTTCAGTTCCTAATCTGTTTCTTTCTTGACGGAAAAATCTTTCTTGGTTGAAGATTCAACTCTTATTTTGCAAGTTTCTCTGTTTCGTTTAAAAATTCATCATTTTGGTAGAAATTTCCAATTTTTTGGTTAAAAATTTAACTGTTTGCTTTAAATTTTTTGTTGTTTAACAAATAACTACTTGGTTGAAAGTAGTTATTTTTTACAAGAGCAAATTAACATATTCTATTTTTGGTTGAAAATTTTTCATTTTTTTTTTCATTTTATTTTTTATTTTTATTTTTGAATGTTGAACTTTGTTGAAAGTTGCACACATTTGTTAGGTACAAATTAATTTTTTTGTTAGAAGATTCACCTCTTTGATTGAAAATTTAACTATTTTGTTAAAAATGAATTTTTTTTGCGAGAAGATTAGCCTCTTTAGTTAAAAATTTAACTAACTTGTTAAAAATTAATTTTTTTGGTAGAAGTCCCATCTCTTGATTGAGAAATTTAACTATTTTCTTCAAAACTAACTTTTTTGGTAGAAGATTCACCCCTTTGGTAAAATGTTAAAAAAGATTAATCTTCTATTAAAAAAATTAATTTTTAACAAAGTATTTGAATTTTCCAATGAAGAGATGGAACTTATACAAAAAAAATCGTTTCCAACAAATGAGTTAAATTTGCAACTAAAGAGATGAATCTTCTACGAAAAAAATTAATTTTGAACAAATTTTTTCATATTTTAACCAAAGAAACGAATCTTTCACTAAAAAAGGAATTTTCGACAAAATTTTTAAATTTTCAAACAAAGAGATGGATCTTATACCAAAAAAATTAACTTTTAACAAATCAGTTCAATTTTCAACAAAGTAGTTGAATTTTCAACAAAAAAATACGAATTTTTGTTGAGAATTTGTCTTTTTTAGAAAAAATTTTATTCTTCAGTTCCTAATTTTATTAATTTGTTACACATTCAAGGAGATTGTTAAAATATCATCGCTTTTCGGTAAGAATTCAACTTTTTTGTTTAAAAATCGTTTTGGATTGAAAATTAAACAATGGAGTTTTGTTTCTTTCTTGACTGAAAAATCTTTCTTGGTTGAAGACTCAACTCTTATTTTGAAAGTTTGTCTGTTTCGTTTAAAAATTCATCATTTTGGTAGAAACTTCCAATTTTTTGGATAAAAACTCAACTGTTTGGTTTAAATTTTTGTTTGGTTTCAAAAATAACTACTTGGTTGAAAGTAGTTAATTTTTACAATTGCAAATTAACATATTATATTTTTGGTTGAAAATTTTTCATGTTTTTTTCATTTTTATTTTTTATTTTTATTTTTGAATGTTGAACTACTTTGTTAAAAATTAATTTGTTGGTAGAAGATTCATCTCTATGGTTAAAAGTTGAACTTTGTTCCAAATTAATTTTTTTGTTAGAAGATTCACCTCTTTGATTGAAAATTTAACTAATTTGTTGAAAATTAATTTTTTCGGTAGAAGATTCATCTCTCTGGTTAAAAGTTGAACAAATTTAATTTTCTTGGTAGAAGATTCATCTCTTTAGTTGAAAATTTAACTCATTCGTTAAAAATTTTTTTTTTTTTGTAGAAGTTCCATCTCTTGATTGGAAAATTTAACTATTTTCTTAAAAATTAACTTTTTTGGTAGAAGATACATCTGTTTGGTTAAAATATGAACAAAATTTTTTTGGTATAAGTTCCATCTCTTTGTTGGAAAATTTAACTATTTTTTTTTTAAATCTATTTTTTGGTAGAAGATTCACCTCTTTGGTAAAATGTTTGAAAAAAATGAATCTTCCTTAAAAAAATTATTTTTTAACAAAGTAGTTAAATTTTCCAATAAAGAGATGCAACTTATACGAAAAAAACTAATTTTCAACAAATGAGTTAAATTTGCAACCAAAGAGATGAATCTTCTACCAAAAAATGATTTTTTGATAAAATGGTTAAATTTTCGAACAAAGAGATGGATCTTATACCAAAAAAATTAGTTTTCAACAAACTACTTCAATTTTCAACAAAGTAGTTGAATTTTCAACAAAAAAATACGATTTTTTGTTGAGAATTCGTCTTTTTTAGAAAAAATTTTATTCTTTAGTTCCTAATTTTATTAATTTGTTAGACATTCAACGAGATTGTGAAAATATCATCGCTTTTCGGTAAGAATTCAACTTTTTGTTTAAAAATCGTTTTGGATTGAAAATTAAACAATTTGTTTGGAGTTTTGTTTCTTTCTTGACTGGAAAATCTTTCTTGGTTGAAGATTCAACTCTTATTTTGAAAGTTTGTCTGTTTCGTTTAAAAATTCATCATTTTGGTAGAAGTTTCCAATTTTTTGGTTAAAAATTCAACTGTTTGGTTTACATTTTTTTTTGGTTTCAGAAATAACTACTTGTTCGAAAGTAATTAATTTTTACAACTGCAAATTAACATATTCTATTTTTGGTTGAAAATTTTTTATTTTATTTTTGAATGTTGAGCTACTTTGTTAAAAATGAAATTTTTGGTACAAGATTCATCTCTATGGTTAAAAGTTGAACAAATTTGTTAAAAATTAATTTTTTTGTCAGAAAATTCTCCTCTTCAGTCAAAAATTTAACTAAATCGTTAAAAATTAATTTTTAAGGTTTAAGTTCCATCTTTTTATTGAAAAATGTAACTATTTTGTTGAAAATTAACTTTTTTGATCGAAGATTCATCTATATGGTTAAAAATTTAACTAATTTGCTAAAAATTAATTTTTTTGCCAGAAGATTCACCTCTTTAGTTAAAAATTTAACTCACTTGTTAAAAATAAATTTTTTTGGTATAAGTTCCATCTTTTTATTGGAAAATGTAACTATTTTGTTAAAAATTAATTTTCCTGGTAGAAGATGCATCTCTTTAGTTAAAGGTTGAACAAATCTGTTAAAACTTAATTTTTGTGGCATATAATAATCCATCAGTTTTTCTGGTTTGAAATTAGTTTTTCTAAACACAAATTCAACTATTTGTTCGAAAATTTGTTTAAATGTTTAAATAAACATTGAGTTAATTTTCAATATTTTTTAAACATTATCTTAGAACACTGGAAATTTTTCCAAAAAAATAATGTTAATTTTTCACTAAGCAACATTTTGGGCCCTGATTTTCTTTATAATTCTCACATTATTTTAGAGAAAAGTATAGAAAAATTGCTTTTTCCTGTAAAATTTATATTCCGAAAATATCTCTTTCAAGGAAAAAGTACTTTTCCGTTAAAGTGCTGAAACGTGTTTCTGAATATAAAAATCTTGATAAGTAAAACTATGATAATAATAATCACGATGCACTTTCTTAAAAATATTCTTGCTAAACATAAAAAATTCCTGATAAACAATTCAATATAATGTGCGACTTGACTATGTGTTCAATAGATAATTTAGGCAATTCTTAAAAAGTCGGATACCGGATAAAAATTTTAGATTTTGTCTATCCGACTTTTGAATTTTAATCCTTGAGAGATGAGATCTACTGTAGAGAGACAGCAAATTATTCTAATAAAAAAATAAAATTAAAGAAAATAGTGTTAAGCTGAAAAAATTTCAACGCTGCCAGTAATTTTTATTTTTGAGAATTTGATTTTATTCTCTACGATTATAAATATGTAATATAGGAGAAACATATATGCCACTTATTTTATAATTATTATAATTATTCAATGTACATAATATAAGTGTATTTTTTTCTTGTAAGAAGTGTTTTAATGTTTTTATGGACAAATTACTATTTATACTTATCGTATTGTAAGTGAATAAATCGTCTGAAAAATTCGATTGGTTTACAATTATTTAAGTAATTATTAGAGTGGTTCGAGAAAGGCTTAATTTTTTTTGGCATTTTAGGAAATTTAGAAACATATATATTTAGGGGTCTCTGAAGTCCATTTTTGGTAAAAAAAATTTTTATTTTAATTTTTGCTACCTGTGATATAAATAATATAATCAATAATTAACTAGTGAGAAGAAATTTGACAAAAAAAAAAAAATTAAAAACCAATTCGTGTCGTCAAAATTTCAATATAAAATAATAATTATTTAATTTTTAAAAATATTATTCGCTTTTTAAGTTGAAAATTAATTTTCATGACTGAAAATGTAACTTTTAAATTTTTAGGTAAAAATTGATCATTTTTAGCTGAAATTTAACTTCTTTTTAAATTCGTTTTTTCTGTTGAGAAATTAGACCTTTCGTTTGAAAAATCGTCTTTTTAGGGTTAAAATTAACCTATTTTGCTAGAAAATTTAAAAAATTTGGTCACGAATTAATAGTTTCATGAAATTTCCTTTTTTTTGTGTTGAAAATTCAAGTGTTTTTGTAGAAAATTCACCTTTCTGGTTCGAAAACTCAACTATTTTATGAGAAAATTCAACTATTTAGTTTCAAGTTATTTTTTTTTCAAATTTCATATTTTCTGATCAAAAATTCTACTTTTTTGTAAGAAAATTATTTTTTTTATCCTTCAGGATTCAACTATTTTGATGAAAATTGTTTAAAAAATTAACAATTCTGTTGAAAAAATTTTTTGTTACAAAATAATTTTTTGAACTGCAAATGTAACTATTACATTCATAGTTGAAGATTTATATTTTCTAGATCATAATTTCTGGTAGAAAATTAAACTTGTGGTTTGAAAAATCGTATTTTTAAATTTAAAATTTAACTATTTTCCTAGAAAATTCAACTATTTGGTTGAAAATTAAATTTGTTGACAAAAATTCATATCTTCATTTTGATAATTCAACTGTTTTTGTAGAAAATTCACCTTTCTGATTCAAAAGCTCAACTATTTTGGGAGAAAATTCAACTATTTAGTTGCAAATTTTTATTTTTGGTCAAATTTTATTTTTTCTGGACAATAATTTAACTTTATGGTGAAAATTAATTTTTTTATTTTTGATGATTCAATTATTTTGTAGAAAATTTGCCTTTTTTGGTTCAAGATTCATCATTTTAGTTTTAAAACTCTCTACTTGGTTAAAAACTTAACAATTTTGTTAAAAATTATTTTTTTTGTCAAAAATTTATCTTTTTGACTGAAAATCGAACTATTACATTTATAGTTGAAGATTTATATTTTCTAAATGAGAATTGAACTATTTGGTTAAAAATTTATGTATTTTACTGAAAATTCGTTTTTTTGTGGAAAATTAATCTTCTTGCGAAAACCGCCCTTTAGTTTTAAAATTAAACTATTTTGGTAGACAATTCAACTGTTTAGTTAAAAATTAAATTTTTTGACGAAATTCCATATTATTGTCTTCAAAATTCAACTATTTAGTTGAAAATTAACTTTTTTTCAAATTTCATACTTTTTGGTCGAAAATTAAACTGTTTTGTAGAAAATCAATCTGTTATTGTTGATCATTCAACCATTTATTTTTCCAGGTATACAAATTTTTTATAAACTTTTTTCTCAATTTCGTTGAAAATTCATATGTATACCATTAAGCCATTTCCCTTCCAGGGTAGGCGTGACACTACCCGATTCGGGTAGTGTTTCTAGGTGGATAGTTTTTCTTGTAGTTATAAATAACTACAAGTTTGGGCTCACCACACCCATAATATGCCAACAGCACACAGTATTCTCGAATGGTCACCCATCCAAGTACTAACCGCGCCCAACGCTGCTTAACTTCAGTGATCTGACGAGAACTCGTTTTTTCAGCGTGGCATGGCCACGATTTGATATGAAAAATAAAAATTAATTTCTCCGGTTAAAAGATTGAAGATTCATCATTATGGTTGAAAATTTATCTCTTTGTTCAATAATTTAACTATTTTACTAAAAATTCGTTTTTTTAGTTGAAAACTAATTTTTTAACTGAAAATGTAACTATTACATTTTTGGTGGAACATTTATATTTTTCCGATAAGAAAGTTTAACTTTTTTGTTCGAAACAACATTTTAGATGAAAATTCAACAATTTTGTTAAAAATTCTTTCTTTTTTGTGGTGAACATAACTGTTTTTAATTGAAAATTAAAATCTGCTTTTACGTTAAAAAATCAATCATTTGTTTGAAAGTTGAACTGCTTTTTTCAAGATTCATTTTTTTGTTGAAGATTCATCATTTCTGTTGAAGATTGATGTCTTTGGATTAAAATGTTAGAAATTAATTTCTTTAGTTAAAAAATTAATTTTTTCAATTGGAAATGTAACTATTTCTTTTTTGGTTAAAACTTCAACTATTCGTTTAAAGGTTGAACTACTTTGTTAAAAATTCAGTTTTCTGGTTGAAGATTCATCGTTGTAGCGGATTTATCTCTTTGGTTGAAAATTTAATTATTTTGTTGAAAATTCGTTATGGTGTTTTGGTTGAAAATTAATTTTTGACCTGAAAATAAAACGGTTCCATTTTGTTAAGAATTTTACTGTTTTGATTGATAATTCAACTTTTTAGTTGAAAAATCACGTATTTTGTTGAAAAATCGTCTTTTTTGGTAGAACATTAATCTCCTTTCCTGGTGGAAATTTTTTTACGGAAAAGCACAAAAACTAAAACCATTTTTACAGAAATCTACAAATGAATACAATGATTTAAAACTAAAATTACAGGAAAATAAAACATTTTTTATATTATTTACACGAATTTTGTACTCTCTTTTTATTTCTTTGTGTATTACTGTATTTTTTTGTAGTTTTAATTTTTGACAAGAACTTACAAAAAAGCACAACTACAAAAATCTACGGGAATTTACATGCTTTTCAGCCAAAAAGTTGTTGTTGAATTTTGAAAATTATATCATTTTTATCAATTTTAAACAAAGAACATTAATTTATACTTCAAACTTTCCTTTGAAATTTTTTTTAATATTCTCTTGAAAATGTGTTAAAAAAAATCATTTTGAAATTTTGCAGGAATCCAATAATCGAGTTTTTCCTACAATTTTTTGAAAATCCTGCAAAATTAAAAAAAAAATCATTAAAATCTCGCAGAATGTTTTTTAAAAATTTTGGAAATCTTTTGAATATTCTTTTAAAATTAATTTAAAAACATTATTTTTAGTTTTTCGCGGAATTTTCTCAAAAGAATTTTAGGTTTTAGAAACCTTCCAAAATGCGTGAAAAGCTTCTAAATTTTCTCGCTCGAAATCTTCAAAAAGCTACACTTTGTTTTAAATGTTTTGGCATCTTTTTAAATTTCAAATTATTTTGGAATCTTTCCAAATCTTCTAAATATTTCCTAAAGCAACTAAAATTTCTTCCAAATTGATAATTGTTCAATTGTTGTTTATGCATTATCATTCAATAATTTCACTTACGTATTAAAAATTTGTTAAATGGAATAATAAAAATTTCAACATTTAAAGTTTAAACACTTTCTCTAAATGAAATAGAACCACTGAGATAGCCGCAACATAAATCAGCAGAAAAAATAATTTTTTCGCCATGGAAATTGAAAAATCGAAAATTGAAAACATTTATATTTGTACTATTCTATGTACGCCTATTTTAAGCCGAACAACGCACGATATAAAAAAAAGTAAGGAAAAATAACGTTGATTTTCGAAAGCCCTCTAAGATTATTATAACTAATTTTTGAATTTTCTTGAAAAGTCTAAACTTCAAATTTTCATCACACAAAAAATAATGAAAAATGAAAAATTCATTTTTGCGGTAAAACCATCTAGAAAGTTATTATTAATAACTTTTTCATAGGCCGCCATTTTTGTTCAATTCTTGAAAAATAACAAAAAAATAATTAAATTTTTGGAAAAACGACGCAAGGTACGAAAAAAACTAATGCACAAAATTTGTTCACCCAAAAAAGAGCTACAAATTTGTTATCAGTTATTTTTTGATAGGATGCGTAGTTTTTGTTTTAATCGGGAAAAATAAAATTAACAATAAAAAAATTTGAATTAATTCTGGAAATTAGTTTTTAACTTATTTTTCTCACGAGACACGCGATGAAAATGTGTTCGCTAAAGCCGAAGGAGTTTTAACAAAAGAGAATTCACAATCACTAAATTTCAGTTGTCGATGATTTGAGCTTCAATTTTAAAAGTGCATCTAAAAATGTGAGAGATGTACAACGATTGAGCCTGTAGCGCGATATCCAACAGGTGCGAGCCCTAGGTACGAAAAAAAATTAATTGACAAAAGTTGTACATCTGAAAAAGATCTATAAATTTGTGATTAATCATTTTTTTACGAAGAGCGCAGTTTTTGTTTTAAACGTAAAAATGAAAAATAAAAAATTCGACAAATGACACAAGCTATGAAAAAAATGAGAATGTGTTCATTAGAGCCGAAGGAGCTTCAACAAAAGAGGATTCACAATCACTAAATTACAGTTGTCGACGCTTTGAAAAATGGGAAATCCTGTAGCTTTCTGCAATACCTTGTAGATTTTGAGTAAACAAAAATATATTAATAAATAGTTATAAGAATTTTCGAATGGTATAAACTTATACTTTATTGTTAATTTTTTTACTTTTCCACAAGAAGACACAACAGAAAAAAATAGCTAAATATTTGTATTTAATTGTATTTTTTTCGTTGAATTTTCTAGTTTTTTGTACAAAAAAGAAAATGTTTTAACAAAAAATTACAGTTGTATAAATGTTGTACTTAAATTAAATTAATTAATAATCAAACAACATTGAATTAATTAATAACTAAATTCAATTAATGAATAATTAAATTCAATTAATGAATAATTAAATTCAATTAATGAATAATTAAATTATTGTTTACGATTTCACCACAGGCATGTTCAAAATTCGGGCCATGTTTAAATAATACTGACAAAACATGGGGATGAAAATTCAATTATGAGAGAACAAGTGACATTCATTTTTTTTTGAGATGCTATAGAAAAAAACCCGACGCCCTCGCTGAAATTTGAATATCTAGCTATAAAAATGCAAACACAAAATTTAATCAATATATCCTTTTTCAATATAGAGATTCCACCATGAAAAAAATGTAGTATGAAAAAAAAGATTTCGCTTCCACTCAAAATTGAGAGAATATTTTCCGTAATTTTCCTGAGTTTTCCAGATTTGAAAAAATATTTTCTGGTTCTTTAAAATTTTAAACTCAAACTTCAAATGTTGTACAAATTCTAAGCTTTTAAAATTAGAAAATGTCCAAATTAAAAACAATACAATTTGTAGAATTTCAAAGAAGAGGCCATAAAAATTGAATAACTTTCATTCAGTGATCTTCAAACAGGAAATAATTTTAATTTAATATTTTCAACACCAAGTTCATTCAAAATTAAACAATTTCGCATTTAGGGCAATCAAAATATGAGTTTTATTTTCATTCGGGAATTTTCATTTTTTGGGGAATATATGTTGCGGTAATTATTAGTTTCTCTGCATTTTTCCAACTACGCGATTTTGAAGATTCAGCAAAACTATATCATCCCTTATAAAGTATCAAAATGAAAATAATAGTAAATTTTTATCGACTTCAATTCAAAAATATTTAACAATGATGAATTTTACTGGAAATTGTACAATATGGCCCTGATGTATTTTACTAAAAATAAAACAATAAAACACTGAAAATAAAGCAATTAATATAAAATATGCAATTTTTTGCAAAACTGAAGTTGAGAGATTCCCAAATATTTTCCAATTCTGCAAAAATTCAGTGTACATTTCTACACCAAAAGGAACAAATTGCAGCGGAGTCATTGTAGGGAAAAATTAACCTTTTTTTGGACCTCCGTAAATATAAAACATTTAGAAACATATATTTTTCGGTATAACAAAAAGTTTTCTCTTGCTCTACTTTCGCACACCCTTCACATTTTACTGAGTTTCTTGGTGCGTAAGAAACTCTTTCGTGGCACATGTCAGTGGCAAATATTAAACTTGGGATTCGCCCTTATGGTATACTGAAATAAAAAATTGCCACACGAAATTACATAATTTGTCTGAATATTGTATTTTCGGTTATCACTCTCGTATTTCATGGCTCTCTTTTCTGTTTGAAAGATAAAGACAGGTTGAACTAAAACTATGATTATTATGAAACAAGAGAATATGTAGATGGCAAAGTCTACAGAAAAACAGGAAAGTAAAAGCAGAAGAAGGAGAAAAAGACAAGGAGAAGGAGAAAAAGGAAAGGAGAAGGCGAAAAAGAGAAGGAGAAGATAGAGCGAAACAAGAAGGAAAAATGACAAGGGGAAGGAGAAAAGGAGAAGGAGGAAACGAGAAGGAGGAGAAAAAGTCAAGAAGAAGGAGAAAAGGACAGGAAGAAGAAAAAAAATAGAAGGAGAATGAGAAAAAGAAAATGAGAAGGCGAAAAAAAGAATGAAAAAAAGCAAAAGAGGAGAAGGAGAAAAAGAGAAGCAGTAGGAGAAGGAGAAGAAGGTAGGAGAAGGCAAAAAAGAGAAGGAGAAGGTGAAAAAGAGAAGGAGAAGGAGAAAAAGAGAAGGAAAAGGGGAATAATAGAAGGAGCAGGCGAAAAAGAGAAGAAGAAGGACAAGAAGAACGAGTGAGAGGAGGCAAAAAAGAGAAGGAGAAGAAGAAAAAGAGAAGAAGAAGAAAAGAAGGGCAAAGAGAAAAAGAAGGCGAAAAAGAGAAGGAAAGGTGAAAAAGAGAAGGAGAAGGAAAAAAGGAGAAGAAGAAGGAGAATAAGAGAGGAATAAGGCGAAAAAGAGAAAGAGAAGAAGCAAAGAAGAGAAAGAGAAGAAGAAGAGAATGAGAAGAAGAAAGAAAGAAGGAGAAGAAGAAAGAGAGAAGGGGAAAGAGAAAAGGGAAAGGAGGAGGATAAGGAGAAGGTGTAAAAGAAGGCGAAAAAGATAAGGAGAAGGTAACAAAAAAGAGAGAAAGGAACAAAAGGAGAAGGAGAATAAGAGAAGGAGAAGGCGAAAAAGAGAAGGAGAAGAAGAAAGAAATGAATGAGAAGAAGAAAAAGAGAAGGAGAAGGACAAGGAGAAGGAGTGAAAGAAGGAGGAAAAGTGAAGGAGAAGAAGGAGGGAAAAAGAGAAGGAAATGGCGGAAGAGAGAAGGAGAAGGAGAAAAAGAGAAGAAAAAGGGAAATAATAGAAGGAGCAGGCGAAAAAGAGAAGGAGAAGAAGAACGAGTGAGGGAAGGCAAAAAAGAGAAGAAGAAGAAAAAGAGAAGGAGAAGGACAAGGAGAAGAAAAAAGAGAAGGCGAAAAAGATAAGGAGAAGGTGAGAAAAAGTAGGAGAAGAGGAAAAAGAGAAATAGAAAGACAAGGGGAAGATGAAAGGAAAGGCGACAAAGGGTAGGAGAAGGTGAAAGGAGAAGGTGAAGGAGAAAAAGAGAAGAAGGCAAAAAAGACATAGAAAAGAAGAAAAAGAGAAGGAGAAGGAAAAAAA
>CAKNYM010049609.1:151459-173851 GCA_932195095.1 Andricus curvator | reverse complement strand
AAAATTTAAAACACTACCCCAAAACACACACCCCCCCCCCCGCGCCCACACCCGAACTGTGTGTCAGCCCGCATTTTCCAAAAATCTAATACCTTTTCTGATGAGAATATAAAAATGTATTGCAGTGAAAATACCAATTAATTGTAAAAAAAAATTTTCCAGACTGTAGAATATTTTTTGGTCGAAAAATCAACGGTTTTTTCCAAAATTCGTATTTTTGGTTAAAAAATTCATCTTTTTCAGTAGAAATTTCATCGTTTCTGTTAAAAAAATGTATTAATTGGAGAAAAATTGATTCTTTTTTTGAAAATTCAGCAATTTTGTTAAAAATTCCTGATTTTTCGTTTAAAATTAATCTTCTTGGGTTGAAAATTGAACTGTTTTTCAGAAAATTCTTCTTTTTGCCTTAAAAATTCAACAATTTGGTTAAAGTTTTTTTTTCTTTCTTGACTGCAAATTCTTTTGGTTGAGAATTAAACTATTTAATTGAAAATTAACTTTTTATTTGAAAATTCATATTTCGGGGTTGAAAATTCTATTGTTTTGTAGGAAATTCGTCTCTCTGCCTTGAAAATTAAACAATTTGGTTGAACTCTTTTTTTCGATCGATAAATCTTTTACGTTTGAAAAATCGTCTTTTAGGATTAATTGTGCATTTCGTTGAGAATTTATATTTTTAGTTGAAAATTTGATTATTTAATTTGATTATTTTATTATCTTTTAATTTGATTATTTAGTGAAAAATTTGTATTATTTGATAAAAACTTAATCATTTTCTTCAAATCGCCTCAAATCTGTTAAACAGTCCTCCTATTTCCTTTGTAAGTTATCTTTTTTTGTAGAAATTAAACTATTTTTGAAGAAAATTCAACTACGTGGTTGTGAATGCACTCTTTTGTTAAAAATTCATATTTCCGGGTAAAAATTTTACCGCTTTGTGGAAAATGTATTTTTTTTTTGTTTTGAAAATTCAACCATTTGGTTAAAGCTTTTATCTTTATAATTTAAATTGTTTAAAGAGTACCCTACAGAAATTTCGCAATAAATTTTATGATGCCACATTAGACATCATATTCTTCTAACTTGGAACAGATTATTTTTAAAATGGAACGAAAATTCGCTGTTCCAAATCAGAAATCTTTGAAATCCTTCAAAATGTTTAGGAATCTCTTCAAATCTTTAAAATTATTTTGAAAACATTAAAATCTTTTGAAACCCTTGTATTTTGTAGAATTTATATAAATATTTCAATGTTCAAACGTAAGATATTATACAAATTGTGATATCAGTTTCAACGAATTTAGTAACTACATTTTTTGCCTTGGTACTGATTAATGAATTGTAAATATCTGAGAAGGATAAGCTTGATACCTACAATATTTAAGATAACGATTATATCATATATGTATTATATAATCGAATAAAGAACTAGAATATTCATTAGTTATATTTTTAATGAAATTCTTTATTAATACATTAATTAGTTTTGTCTCTAATTAAAAAAGATGAGGATTATTTCTACTCTCGTCTTATCCATGACGGTTATCTTTGATTCTATTGGTGAATATAATAATAAAATATATAATTTTCTTATATTTTTCAGCTTTCCGAAAATTAAAATTACCCCAAAAACTGAAACACTTTCGTAAATTAAACGTTTTTGCTTAGTTTATTGAATATGAATTTTATGGAAAACTTCGCGTGCCTGCAGTGAAGAGCAAATATTAACCGAGCTGGCTAAAATTTGGAGGACATTTTAATTTTGGGCTCTTCTTTGGTAATTCTTCTATTGGTAAGGTCTCTTCCTCCTGCCAGACCTCATTCTCAGGATTTTCCGGTCAGGTCTTCTTCTTCTGTCGAGCCTTTTCTTCGTGCCAGGTCCAGGTCTCCTCTTGCCAGGAATTCTTCTTCAGGCTTACTTGGATATGATCTTGAACATCTTATATTTGTTCGACTTATTGGACGGCAAATATTAACCGATTTGGCCAAAATTTGCAGGACATTTTATTTTTGGGCATTTGCACCAGAATCGCCAAAAAGACTTTCAAGACAAAGAGTAAATAAGGACTGCCCTGAATAACATACGATTGTCCGATTTAAGAAAAATTCCTCCTGTCAGACAGCAATATCCTGTAAGGTCTATTCCTCCTGCCAGATCTCATGCTCAGGATTCTCCGGTCAGTTCTTCTTCTTCTATCGAGCCTTCTCTTCATGCCAGATTCAGGTCTCGTCTTGCCAGGAATTCTTCTTTAGGCGTACTTGGATATGATCTTGAACATCGTATATTTGTTCGAATTATTGGAGGGCAAATATTAACCGAGCTGGCGAAAATTTAGAGGACATTTTATTGTTGGGCATTCGCACCAGAATCGCCAAAAATATTTCCAAAACAAAGAGTAAATAATGAATAACATAAGATTGTCCAATTTAGGAAAAATTCCTCCTGTCAGAGAGCATTATCCTGTGAGGTCTCTTCCTCCTGCCAGACCTCATTCTCAGGATCCTCCGTTCAGTTCTTCTTCTTCTGTCGAGTCTTCTCTTCATGCCAGGTTCAGGTCTCCCCTTGCCAGGAAGTCTTCTTTAGTCGTACTTGGATATGATCTTGAACATCTTATATTTGTTCGACTTATTGGAGGGCAAATATTAACCGATTTGGCTAAAATTTGGAGAACATTTTATTTTTGGGCATTTGCACAAGAATCGCAAAAACAATTTCCCAAACAAAGAGTATCTAATGGCTACCCTAACCAACATACGATTGTCTAATTCAAGGAAAGTCGAACCCACTCTTTGTTGTTGCAGATATGAGTTCGCAAACTTCAAAACCTGTTCCTGGTGATTCTCGTTCCGGAACTTCTTATCCTCCTGACAGACAGCAATCTCCTGTGAGGTTTCTTTCTCCTGCCAGACCTCATTCTCAGGATTCTCCGGTCAGGTCTTCTTCTTCTGTCGAGCCTTCTCTTCATGCCAGTTTCAGGTCTCCTCCTGCCCGGAATTCTTCTTTAGGCGTACTTGGCCATGATTTTGAACAACTTAGATTTGTTCGATTTATTCCCAAAAATTATCCAAATCGGCAATTTGAAACTCGGAGATATATATTTCCTTGCGATATACCAATTTACCTGAGACGAGACTTGAGTGTCCTTATGGCCATGCCAACCGGAAACAATTTGTACTATAAACGTCCAATGGTAAGATCTATGAAATATTGGACAGAAGTATACACCAATCGTACATACTTTTGAAATAGTAACAGTAAACAACAATTCTCCACGTCTGATCAGATTTCCAATACTCAACTGATTTTAAACTAGACCCTGAGATATTTTCGGCTTCCTAATTTCTCGCTTAGAAGTCCTGGCATAGCCACACAAAAATTACGGCGTTCTCCCCTTAAAGGCCGCAGATTTCAAGGTACGCTTGCTCAAAGGGATAAATTAGCTCTCTTACAATTTTTCTGCCATGCAAAGCGCACCGCTCAATCCCGGAATTAACCAGACATCGACACCTGCCGGACATCCTCGCCTTGCCAAAACCGACTTTGCTCGAATTTTCGTAATTGCGCATTTTCCAGCGATTTTTTTTTCTTGGCGACGTCGGAAAAGGCCCAAACGCAACGGTTTACCCTAGTTTCCGTATCAAACTGGTTCACTTGCGTCATAGATGCAAAATTGTGTACTACACTGGAACTTCGAATTAAGGACGGTTCCGGACATGGCTCGCATTGGCCTTGATCCTATTTCCAGACCGTCAGAACGTGAACAGGCAGGGGCGTGTGAATCATTTTTGTTGGATTTGCACGGATGACGATTTCTGATGCAACTAACGCGCGGACAGTGCGGCCCTCCTGGTTGTTTATCACGCTTCACTGAGCAAGCCTTCCTTGCTCAGCACATCACGAGAGCGTCGCGGCATCAATTCTCGGATCGGCGTAAATCCAGACTGCTTCAATCCAAGTTCCATTGTACTTCGAAATTTGATGCTATACGGCCTTCAGCAACTTTGAACTTTGAACTTTGAACTTTTTTCCTCTTAATATATCAAGAATTATTTGATTCTACTCTAATCTATTTGTATCACTAGTTTTTAAGTTTTGGTTGAATAAATTAATTGTTAACATGAACAAGAAATTGTAATTTTAATGAACCACATGAACTTCAATACATGCACGTTTCAATGCCTTTGTGCATACAATTAATATCATGAATTTAATTTTGAAGGATGTAAACATAAAATATAACCTAATAAGAAAATCCAAATATTTTTGTTTGAAACTTGACTATTTTTTATTGAAAATTCTATTATTATATTTTTAGTTAAGAATAATTTTTTTAGCTTTTTTCTTTTTCGATTGATAAAACTTTTCTGGTTTAAATTGTCTTCTTGGTTGAAAATGTATCTCGCCTGGGAGAAGAGATTTGATTTAAAAAAAAAAATTTTAATTGAGAAATTGTAAATTTTCTATTGCTTATTTATAAAAATTAATTATTCTTTTCCAAACTAAAGTGTATGAAGGGTTCATTTTTTATTGTTTGAATAATATTAGTTGAAGCCTTTTTATGTTGACATTAAAACATATTAGTTGTATTTCTTCTTATTTTCCAAAAAACACAAAGTTTTTAGATATAGTTAAGAAATAATTTTGTTACGTAATATATTAATAAAAAATTATAAAGAATAATCTAAAGAAATTCTACATTTTTCATCAATTTACAATTGTAAAATGTTCACATTTTTATCCAAATCAACAAACTTTATCACCACTAATATGTGTAGATTATTGATAATATTTTTCCTTCAGAAAGTCAGATAATTTTATGACTTCACAGGAATCAGATTACATTTTTACAGAATTTGACGTCAGTACAGTTTAATTGTATAAGAACGTGAATACTGCGTAATTTTTATGTATAGAAAACATAGCCCATATATAGCCTTAAAACAAATATTGTTTTTTACCAGGAGGTGAACAAAGTTGGATTTTTTTGTTGTAATTCTCATTAATTTTCTGCTGAAAATTTATCGGATGACAATTAATTTGCCAAAAAGTTATTTACTAATGGCGACCTGTTCTTGAAAAAATCAACAGTTTTCAAAATTTGTATCTATGGATTGAAATGCTTATTTATCAAACTACCACGTGAAAGAATGCAATTAAATTTTCACAGATGATCAATAGTATAATAGAAAATATATACTAGATATAAATGAAGGAAACAAAATTATTCATTGATTAAACAAGATTTTAACTAATTTTTAAAATTGCAATGAATGAATTTCTGATTATAATTCAAAGCCAAAACTTAATTTTTTTATAAGCCTAAAGAAAAATTATTTTTCATTATAAGTGTCTTTGGAAATTATTTTTTATTTTTCAAAAGATATTCCATTAATTTAAAAAATGTATGCATGTATGCATCGTTTTTTTGATTCGAATGAATAGCTTCTAAAAATAGAAAATAATATTTCAATACACTTAGGGTGGAAAATAATTTTTGTCCACGTTGTAAAAAAAATTATGTTTAGTTTCATGCAATTGGTATTATTACTTGGCCATCGGCCTGCAGACATCTTGCCAGCTGACGTCACAAAATGAAATACCCAATCGTCTCTGCAATTATTTTTTTGTTTTCTGCATTTCTAGCTACAATCATTGTGGAAATAATAACAATTAATTTTCAGATCACAAAATAGTCTTTTAGAGTGCGTGGTGAGATAATTATTTGATTGTACTCTTTACAAATAAATTATTGATTTTAAATTCAAAGGACGGAATACGTTTTTCCACCAACGTAAACTTTAAATCATTCATAACATTTTTTTTGTACTTTATGATTGTTATATATTGTGAAAAATTTATTTGCATATTTAATCATTTCAAAGAAGCGCGCTATGAACAGCCAATGAGGCTGATGGTGCGACGCATGCGCAGTGCAGTTGGGGAGCCAAATTGGGAGCACTGGACACGTCGATGAATGTTACGTCTATGGAAAACAACAAAAAAGTATTCCCAAAGTAAAATAAATTATAAAATGCTTTGGTAAATAATTTTCTGTCACTCTGATCCAAATTTGTATTTTTAGTGAGTAACTTTTGTTAAGAAATATATAAGTGATTGTGAGATACGTCGATGGATACTAATAAAAATTCGCAAGGTTTTCTTGATTTTTTTTTATTTGCGAAGAAAGTTTTTATAGTGTACACTCAAAACTTAGAGAATAATTTGTGAGATATTTTTTCTTCAATCCGGCGTCCCAACAGGACCCTAAAAAGTATTTCTAGTTGTCAAATGGCTGTACATGTTTCGACCTAACATCAAAAATATTTTTAAAACTCATATTTTCGTGCATATGTAGTGTATATTGCATTAAAATAAAAAATTTTCTGATAAAAATTTTAGTTTTTGAGTCTGACTTTAAGATTCTTAAGCAAAAATTTTAAAGTGGTTAATTATTTATTTCCTACATGACTCCAAAATTTACTTCATGATGGGCATGATGTGCGGCGCATATGCGTCTCACTTTGTGAGAGACATCATTCATAGATACTAAATAACAATAAAAAATACTTATTATTTTTGATTAATTATTTAATTAAAACTGTAATTGAATTAATTAAAATTAATTATTTATTATCATTTAATATTTTTTGCGATAATAATAATACAAACTATTATTACAGAATTGAATTTAGAAAAAAGTTAATAATTATTGAAATGGAAAATTCAATTAAATTAATATCGTCAAAATTGTTCAATAACAAAAAATTAAAACTTTCTTGATTTTATTGTAAGAATGAATGAGTAAATTAGTGAGAACTATGGAATGCATGATTGTAGAATTGTAATGTTCAATGCATTTTATTTATTTCTGAAATATAATTTTAAACTTTTTTAATTTGAATTTGAAATTAATTTTAATCACAAAAATGAAATTGTTGGTATAATTTCAACTTGAATTTTCTTTCATAACCTACATTTCTACTTTGAGTTTAATGTTTAATATTATATTGATGTTTAAAATCCAATTTAAAATCAATGGTTAGAAAATCTGTTGAGAAATTCAAAAAATGCATCTATAATTTTTAATGGAATTTTATTCATTTTGTACTATTTTCAAGAGAAAATGAGAAAGCTGTATTTGAGAAGCGCGCGCTGTCGTTGAATAATATACGGCGCAGCCGCCGTCGGTCAAACCAGCCCTATCCGACTACTGAGAAAAGTTGTCGCTTAAGTTCCTGTAATGGCCACCAGCGCTGTGATCGAATTTCTTCTCCTGTAGAATTCTCAGCTTGGCTGCCATTGGTTGTTAGAATTAATCCTTCCGTTGATTTATTTTGATTAAAATCAAGAGCCGCGAAAAGGGGTCTCAACACAATAACAAGACATGATTTAGAGAAAAACTCAATATTTATTTAGGTTTAAATTATTATTATTCGTTAACTGTTCACAATAGTTCATAACTTTAACAATTTATTTAATAATATTTGAATCTACATTTTCAAAGAAAAGTCACAATTCTTGTTTTTATTAATAAGCATTAATAAAATTATAAATTAAATCAATTGAGTGTCAGTTCTCGATTTAAGACTACTACCAGCTGAGACGAAATTATTATTATTAAGTAAAACTCAAAATCTTTGCAAAGGAAATATTCTAAGTCCGAACTCAGATTCATTCGAAAGTTTTCTAAGTCCACAATCTTTAGCAAAGTGTCGCAGGTTTTTTATTTGAAGCTGGTAGAGTAATCGGCGGAGAACTGACTTTTTCCTCTCGGGGAAAAACAGACAGACCCTCGGCGAGAGCGAAAATCGTGGTGGGAGCTGCCCCACGCATTTTACTCTATCCAATTAAAATCCAGGATAGAAAAATCGTCATCACTTTTAGCCAATAGTAAAATAGGTTAAAGTATGAAATCTACGCCTCCGCGGTCTTGCGAGTCCGAACTTGTCTCCAACAAGTTCCAACACGCGACCCGCGAATCGTCCCAAAATCTCATACTTCATTAAAACCATGACATGTTTATGAGCACCAAACTCGCGCCTTCAAAGGTTCCCGCCACGACAGCGCGGCGCCGACACCCTTTGAACTCTAGCGGCTTTCACTCTTCGCTCTTTAGTGTCTAATTACAATCTAGATCACACGTTTCTTATTTCTAATACACTAAAGCCTCCTCTAGTTTGCCGACTAATAACTAATATGCATTTCTTATATTATAATTCTCGTTTACCATTATTGAGAGTAGGAAGATAATAATTACTTTTAAACATTAAATAATTCCTCAAGAATGATTAAATTCTGGTCGAAATTCCCCAAATTAATTGGGTTTTCATTGAAACCATTAAAATGATCAAACTTTCATTAACTTGTGTTCGTCCCTTTTAAAAGTTTCGTTCGCGCCAAGATTTGAAACGGCGGCCATGTTTACTTGGCGCCCTCAACGCCATCTATTAAAACTTAGTACGCAGATCAACCTATACCATTACAGTTCCACTTCACGGGTGAACTAATCCGTCGGGTGGCGCGTCGATCGTCCTGTTCCAGAGAAGCATTGGTCTTATGGAAAAGTCAATAATTAATATTAAAAAAAACATTCCCGATCATTTCCGTTTGCAAAATTAAGACCAACAACTCTTTGATGGGTAATTGATATTTGAAAAATATAAAAGTCATTGAAATCTAAAAGGATTATTGAAAAAACATTGTTTTAAAAGTGCTGTATATCGCAGTAATCTCAAAATTTCATATAATGCAAGCAACATTTAAAAACTTTAAACAATTTATATTCATAATATTGTGATTTATTCTAATGCCACTTTAATATCAAATTAATAAAATTATAACTTTACATATGTTTGTTAATAACAATAGGTATTTAACATGTGGAAGTAAGTATGTGTTTTTTGATGAAATGTTTAATAGGTACTATATATTAAAAATAACATTTATTAATAACAAATATAAATTAATTTTATAATAAATTGAAAGTCAGAACCCCATTGACAAAATAAAAATCCTAAGAGAAAACGAAATATTATGATAAAAAATGTAACAAGAAAAAATTATAATATAAAAATATTATATAAACTTGAATAATGAAATTGGCAAATGTAATAGTATCTTAATATTTTTTTAGTATAATAAATTAGGAATTAAAAAATTCTAAATTTTAATAATTCAATTTTTAAGAACGAGAAAATTTTTGTTAGCTAAATATAACAAGCCAATTAAAATTTTTGTGTAGAAATATTTCTATAATTCAAACACATATTTATTGTATCATATTTTGTTATCAAGGAATAAAATAAACTTTCTTTTACAAAATATACGTTGAAAAAGAGGGGGGGGGAATGAATGAATTAATTAAACGAATAAGTAAATATTCGCAAAATCAACAAATTCCGTATATTTTTCTAAAATGCACAACTAAATAACATACAATATTAGTACTATCATACACCTGGGACTAAATAAGGTCTCTTTAAACCCACCTGCAACAAATAACAAATCCTAATATTGTAATTAATAATAACCTAATAATAACCTAATCGAGATATTGATCGTTTTCTCTTGAATTTTGATAGCGTTTATTGACTTACTTTGAAACCCATCGAAAAATATAAAAAAGCTGCAAAAACAATAAAATGGCGGTGGCTCTTCTACAAAATATGAAAAGCTGATTTTAAAAAAATACACACTTATATTTTCTGACAATTTTTTGTTGAATGTTTAGTTTCATAATAAAGATATTTTTTGGGTTTTATGCGGGCTAAATAACTTTTGTCGCCAGCAGAATTTTTTTTAAATAATCAAATTTTCTAATTTTTCTTGTAAACAACGACAGATATGAAAAAATTTTGAGATAAAACTTTGTACGTCTAAAAAAGTTCTATGCAAATAGCCCCTTGCTCTTTTACGATATTTTGCATCATTTGCGAGAATCATTCAACAATTAAATTTTTAGGAAAAACGTAATGATCCCATCCTCAAGAATGGTTTAGCCCGCATAAAGCTGATGCCTTTCTTCTATTAACAGAAACTTTGTTTGAATATTGGGAAGAATGAACAGGTGCCGTTTTCCAGAAAATCTTTCATTCATTTCATAAAATTTTGAGAACATGAAAAAAATATTTTCTGGAAAATTCCAGCTTTTTATTCTTTGCAATCTTTTTGAAAAGTTTCTGCAAAAATATCGCAAAAGAGGAAGGGGCTATTTGCATAGAACTTTTTGCGACGTACTCCTGTCGACAAAAGTTATTTAGCCGCCATAAAACTAACAAGATATCTTCCTTATGAAATTAAAAATTCAACAAAAAATTGGATTTCAAAATAAGATAATAAACGCTATCAAAACAAGAAGAAAACGATAAATATCTCAATTAGGTCAAAAATTATTGAGCATTATAAAGAATTCGGAGTTTTTGAAAAACCAAAGCACAAAATTCGAATAGAACTTCGTAGACATCTTTTTTTGCAAATTGGAAATATACATATCGCCTAATTTTCTCTAAAAAACAACGTATGTTTTCCAACATACATTTTTTGAAGCAACTGAGAAATAGTTTTTATAATTTAATAAATAATTCTTGTTTAGATTCTATAAAATTGCTTATAACAATGAACTCTTACATTACTTTTGTAGAAAGACAAAACACTGAAATTTCCTGTTCTGTTAATTTATGAGTGTAACCATTTTTTTTAATTTTTAATTTGACTTCTATTTAAATTATTCTTTAACAATATGTGAAGGATTTGTACCCCGAATTATAAAAGGGCACTATACACGACCTGCCCTTGTAACGACCCATATTCAACTGGTCAAAAGATTCATGAAAACACACTACATCTCACTATTAACACCAAAAGCCATAACAATAACAGGGTGTCTACCCAAATCCTGGAAAAAAATTCCCTGACAATCCCAGGTTTTTTCCAGGTATCCCAAGATTTTTCCAGGTTTTTTTCATAGTACGGAAGCCATTCAAATATTTCGCATTTTTAAAATTTTAAATTATATTACAATATATTCTTAAATACAAAAGTACCAGCGATAAATTAAATAATTAAATAATACTAAAAACATACTTAATCATTTCCCGAATTTTTCCCTAAAGTTCATGACTTTGAATAATAATTCAAATAAATTTTTGTTATATCTTCTTATACTTCAAATTCAGTACATATTTAGGTAAAATTAATGTGGGTACTATATTAAATTCAATTTAAACCGCTTCAAATTCCTAATTTTTAAAGGAAAAATATTGCGTTTTAACACGATATAACGGGTTTTAACAAAATAGGTAAATTTTCAACCAAAAAGATTAATTTTCTACCAAAAAAGACGATTTTTCAACAAAAAATTAATTAACCACAAAAAAATTTCAACCAAAGTGATGAATTGTCAACTAAAACTAGGAATCTTTAACTGAAATAGATGATTTTAAAACTAAAATAATGAATATTTAACTGGAATACTTGAATTTTCAATCAAAAATATTACTTTCATACCAAAAAAACACGGTTTTTCAAGAAAATACATGAATTCTCAACCAAATATTGAATTTTCAACTTAGAAAGATCACTTTTCAACGAAATAGTTGGATTTTGAACTAAAAAAGATCAGTTTTCAACAAAAAATGGAATAGTTTAATTTTCGTTTGAAAAAATCTTTTCCACACAAAAAAACAACAAATTTTCCGCCAAAGTGATGAATTTTCAACTAGAATGATGAATCTTTAACTGGAAAAATTGATTTTTCAACCAGAAAAGTTAATTTTGAAACAAGAAGATTTATTTTCTACTAAAAAAGACGACTTTCAACAAAATACATGAATTTTGAAACAGAAAAGATCAATTTTCAATCAAAAATGGAATACTTAAATTTGCATTAGAAATAAACATTAATTTCCAACCAAACTGATGCATTTTCAACTAATTAATTTCTACCAAAAAATACGATTTTTCAACAAATACATGAATTCTCAAGCAAATAGTTGAATTTTAAACTAAAAAAGATCAGTTTTCAAACAAAAATGGAATAATTTAATTTTTATTTAAAAAAAATCAATTTTCCGCACACAAAAAATGCCAACCAAAGTGATTTTCAACTAAAATTATGAATCTTCAACTGGAATAGATGAATTTAAACCAAAAGGATGAATTTTCAAATAAAATTATGAATATTTAACTGGAATACTTGAATTTTCTACCAAGACGATTAATTTTTAAACAAGAAGATTGATTTTCTACCAAAAAGACGATTTTTCAAGAAAATACATAAATTCTCAACCAAATATTGAATTTTCAACTGAAAAAGATGATTTAAAAAAAAATTAATTTTCCACATAAAAAAAAAAATTCAGCTAAGTGATGAATTTTCAACTAGAATGATGACTATTCAACTAAAATAGATGAATTGAAACCAAAAAGATGAATTTATAACAAAACAGTTTACTTTTAACCAAGCAGTTTTATTTTCAATGAAAAGGATGAATTTTCAAAAGAAATTATGAATATTTAACTGGAATTTTGAATTTTCTACCAAAAAATATGATTTTTCAAAAAAGTACATGAATTTTCAGCGAAATAGTTGAATTTTCAACTAAAAAATATAAATTGTCAATAAAAAAATGAATAGTTAACTTTTCAGTTCAAAAAATTGATGTTTAATCAAAGAGATGAATTTTCAAATAGAATGTTGGAATATTCAATTAGAATAGTTACATTTTCAGTTAAAAAGAGAATTTTAACAACAACAAAAAACTATTTTGCAAAAACATAGTTACATTTTTAACCAAAAAGATTAATTTTAACTAAAATTAATTTTCAACCGAAAAAGAAACAAATTTTCAAAAATTAGCTCATTTTACAACTAATGAGATGAATTTTCAATTAAAATGATGAGTCTTCAACCAAAGAAAATTAATCTTTAACGAAAAACTTTAACTTTAAATCAAGTAATTAAATTTTCCTTCCAAAAAAGATGAATTCTGAACGAAAATCCAAAACAGTCGAATTCAACCAAAAAAAGAAAAATTTTCAACATGAGTTGAATTTTCAACTAAAAAGATTAATTTTTCGCCAAAAAGAACGATTTTTCAACAAAATGAATTAATTTCTAGCCAGATACTTGAATTTTCAACTAAAAACGATCAATTTTCAATAAAAAATGGAATAGTTCAATTTTCAGTTAAATAAATTAATTTCAAACAAAAAAAAACGAATTTTCAACAGAAATTTTCAAAGTAATATAAAGTCACTTTTGCAAATGAAGAATCATTGTTATTCAATTTTATATTGGAATTTAAAAAAAAATTAAGCACGCTCACGAAAAAATTCCCTGACTTTAAAAAAAATTCCCGGACATTTCCAGGTTTTTCCAGGTATATGAAAATTCCCTGACAATTCCAGGTTTTCCAGGTTTTCCAGGTAGGGTAGACACCCTGAATAAGTTAAGAACCGCTATTTTATTATTTTAAGAGTTTTTACACATAAGACTCAACGTTTTTCTGGAACAGGACGCATGAGGCGCTATCTGGTGGCTAGCGGATGAGTTCACCCGTCGGATAGGGCTGGGTCAAACGATAAAATTTCAAAATGGCGGAATAGCTCGGTGATAGCACTCGTGTTTTATAAGCACATTGAATCGCATGTAATGTACTTTTCGAGGATCAATTAATTCTTTTATTCAAAAAAAAGAAGGTAAACTTGTTTTTTATGGTGGGTTGTGCGAAGAAGAAAAGAAGGGACCGTGGAAAATCTTTTCATAAAATTCCAACTATTATGAAAGAAACAAACAGCTTGACAGACCGGGACCCAATAAATACTATAATTAAATTGTTTTTAATACTTAGCAGTACTTCGGTTTTAAATAAAAGTGTGAATACAGAGGCAAAAAGTGTTTACTTTGATAATTTTTGCGTAATTTAAAAGTTTCAAATGTTTAGGTTAGTTGAAGTTACCATTTGAAAATTTCATTTTACGCAAACATGATTAAATTAAACAGTTTTTCCCTGTGCATACATAAAGTTAAAAAAGGAGTACTGCTCATAACGTTTGAACTTGATTTAATTCTAGTATTCATTCAGTAGAGTGAGTTGATTAGATTTTGAGGTTAGAGTTCGAGGCCAACAGCCTTCCTATTACAAATTCGCTTCAACTTTTCTTCAACACATGTATGGCAATGTATCAGTGGATTACAATGAATTAATTCTTTCTGACAAGTTTTTTTGTTGATCATTTATTCAGGACGTTCAGCTGATTTTACCGATGTAAACCATCTAGACTGGATTCCTTCCCAAAATTTAGGTTATGCCATGGGCACAGCTTTGAAAAGACCATTTGCTCTTGAACGGCACGAAAGGCGGACAAAATGGGTAAGAAAATATGGAAAAAACATTTTAAAAAAATGATGCAATCATCATATGAAATAAAATTAATTTTTTTCAGTTTGATCCTTAAGGAAAAGATCCTTAAATTTGTGATATTAAATATTATACTTATGTTAATGCGTGCGTTTTAATGTCAGCGACGTTAAGGGCATGTCGATATAAACAGCCTATTTTTGGTTTAAATAATTAACAGAATGTAATTTTTGTTTTACCTCATAATTTTTATTTCATTATCTAAACGACAAATATGCTCTTTGCCTACATTTTTATGTTTCCTATCAGTTGTATGTGCTTATCTTGTAGTTGCTGCGAAAAATATTTATCATTGTCGATACAAACATGCGGCAGCTGAATTGATAATTCGCAAGAATAATATCTTTGAGTTTGTGATATAAAATATAGCCATTTTCACTGCGTTAAATTTCAGTATTCAAACGACAAATACATAAAAAATAATATCTGTCAAATTTTCTAATAGGTATTGTTTATGACTACTGATAAAAACTAAAATGTATAAATATTATTAGACTCGCATCTACAAAATTCGCTGTTCCAAATCAGAATTCTTTCAAATCTTTTGAAATATTTAGGAATCTCTTCAAATCTTTAAAAAGTATTTGAATTCAGTAAAATCTTTTGAAACCGTTGTATTTTGTAGAATTTGTATTACTTTTTTGAAGCTTAAACGTAATATATTATATAAATTGTGATATTCGTTTGAACGAATTTAAAAACTACATTTTTTTAATAGAAACTGACTAATGAAATGTAAATATCTGAGAATAATCGTGACACCTACAATTTTTAAGATAAGCACTGTATGATATATGTATTATATGATCTGATAAATAGCTAGAATACTTATTAGTGACATTTTGAATAAAATTCTTTATTAAAACATTAATTAGTCTTGCCTCTGATTCGAAAAGATGAAGATTATTTCTAATCTCATCTTATCCATGGCGTTTAACCTTAATTCCATTGGTAAATATAATAATTAAATATATCTATTATTTTAGGTATACTTCTCAGCTTTCCGAAAATTATAATTTTTTCCGAATATCTGAAATATATACCTGATCTATCCGATGGATGATTTTAAATTCTTGGTCATTTTGCGGTTCTCTCGCGTTCAATTTGTTAATTTTACTCGATCTTGATTTTTTTTTATTTTGAGAGTCTCTGATCATCGAATTGTTTCAATGTCAATCGCCTTTTTCTAGCAAAGTTTTTGTATATTTTATTAAAAGAAAATTATTGTTACTTTTTTAATTTTTCGGGTTTCAAATAAAAAATTGCTTAGTTTTTAAATGTTTCTCTCCTTGTCTCATCGAAAAATTTTTTCAGAAAATTTCCCAAATCTAGGTAAAAAAATGCCTTATTTTTGAGATATTTCCTCTATCTAATAAAAAAAAATCATTTTCCTCCCTTTCAGGACAGATTTTTTTTTTACTTTTCAAGTCTTCTTCGTTTCAACCTGGAGACTGCTTCGAAAATAAAAATTTCCCCCTTTTACGTAAGCAAGCTGAAATTTTTTTAAAAAATGTCCCCCTTTCGAGTGAAAAAATTCGATATTTTCAACAATTTTCCTCTTTCAACTAAAAGAAGTTTAAATTAATTTCGAAATTTTGAAAGTTCAATTGGGTAATTCCTAACATTTCCATTTTTTCTCGTTGCAAATCGAAAAAATTATTCACACTTCCAGTTACCCCTTCTAAACAAAAAATTGTTTAGTTTTCAAAATTTCCCCGTTTCGACACACCAAAAATTGTTAACTTTTTCCCTTTCAGTACATTTTTTTATTGCAAATTTGAAAAAAGCACCGAAAATTAAAATTGGCTCATTTATAATTTCTTAATCTGAAATTATTCAATTTTGTGCGTTATCTATTATCTATGCTATTAATTTAAATTTTGAACCAGAAGTTTTGAATGTTTCTTTTAAAAAATGGTTTCTTCCAAATTGAAATAAAATTATTTAATTTCCCATACTACCAGTGTAAATTTTTCTATTTTACCAAACATGAAATTGCAATTATGAAATACTTAGCAACTTGAATTTGTAATTGTTAAACAATGCAGGTTTTCATCGTCCTTAACAACTTTTGTCTTCTGGAATTATCAGATACTTTCCAAAAAAACATTTTTCTAGCGAAACTTAAGAATATCTAATCAAAAACTACAGGAATAAGATTCTTTTGGAATTGTTAATTGTTCGCCATATTGGATTTTTTTAAGTTTCAGATCTTCTGTCCACAAGTCACTTTGGACTAATTTATCTTATTTTCGTACAATGTTTAATCATTATTTGTTAATAGCCATTGAAAATACTATTTTTGACCCTAATTGTTATGTCCGCCATAGTTTTAATATTAGCAGTTTGAGCTTTTTCCAAATTAAGATATTTTATCGTATTTAATCCGATCATATCGTATCTGATCCGAATCTATCCTGTCCTATCTTATCCAGGTTTTTGTGGTCCTATCTTATCCAGCCAGGTAAAAAAGTTCTTATATATAGCTGACAAAAAGTGATATGTTACATTTGTTTTATACAGAAAAATTCATAAAAGAATGAAAAATATCATTATCTTGTTCACTACATATACACTTTATATAACTTTTTCACCTGGGCTGTCCGATATACTCGAATTATATCGCATCATATCCAATCTGGTCCTATCTGAGACTACTCAGTGCAATCCAATCCGATCATGTCCTATCCTATCTGATTCTATCCTATTCTATACTATCAGTTCATATCAGATCCTATCCGTTTGTATCCGGTCTTATCTGATCCTATCCGATTCTATATTGTACTGTCATATTATATCCTATTCTATCGGCGGAATACAACTACAGTGGACAGGTGGATAAACACCCCATCGAAACTATAAGGGTTTCACACAGGGTAGACGAAACCCTGAAAACTGAAAAAGTTACATAAATTACTAACTCAGGGAAAAAGTTGTCTTGAAACAAAAGGATCGTCCTCTTGCCAGTTTATGTTAAACGACGTGAATATATTTTTTACACAAACATGCAAGATCAGGGAAGTTAGGAGCATAAAGAACATTCTGGGGCAAAAGGATTCCTGATGAGACAAATGAAAATCCTCTCAACCTTAAATTCAGGAGGAATTAAAAGTTTTTGAACAGCTTCTTTCATGGTGATTTTTTGGGAAACTTCGCGTTTCTGCAGCGATAGGTAAACGTTACCCGATTTGATTAAAATTTAGAGGACATTCTATTTCTAGGCATTTACACCAGACTTGCGAAAAAAATTTCCAAAACAGTGAGTGACGGCCACCCTTACCAACATACGTTTGTCTAATTCAAGAAAAACATAATCCTCTGTTTCTTGTTGCAGAGTTGAGTTCGCAGACTTCAAACCCTGCACCTGATGTTCCTTGTTCCGGAACTTCTAATCCTCATGCCAGACAGCTATCTCCTGTGAGGTCCAGGTCCAGGTCTCCTCCTGCCACGCCTTCTTCTTTACGCATACTTGGATTCCCTCTTGAACATCTCAGATTTGTTCGGCTTACTCATCCTACGAATCCAAATGTGCAATTCGAAATTCGAAGCTATACTTTTTCTCGCGATATACCAATTTACGTGAGAGGAGAATATAATGTCCTTATTGCCATGCCAACCGAAGAACAATTTGTACTATCAACGTCCAATGGTGACATCTATGCAATATTGGGCAAAAGTCATACAATTCTTCGTGGAATATATACAATAAACGTAGTTGGCTGTCAACAGCGGGTAAAAGTGAACATGGACAGCGGCCTCGTTAAAGAAATGACACCAGAAGAAATGAAGGAAAGTCCATTAGGAACCCGTTCACCAATCCTAAAAACTTTTGAAATAGTAATTGTAAACAATAATCCTCCACATTTGATCAGATTTCCAATCCTGAAAGGGCCTTAAGGTTAGATCCTAAAATATTTTCGACTGACCAATTCCTCACGCAGAATACCTGGAATAGCCAAATAGAATGTACCACGCTGGCCCATTAAATGATGGAGATTTCGAGGCACGTTTTCTCAAAAGTCTGGATAGCACAAAAGTTTCCCTAAATATTTCTGGAACATTCCAATGGAAGTTTTGGCAAACTCCGAAAAATGTTCCAGGAAGGTTCCTGGAAGTAGGTAAATATCCGCGTAGCCAGGCAGGTTCCCAAGGAAGGTACAAGGAATGTTCTAGAGAAATTTAATTTTATAAATAAATTTAATTTATATAATACGAACATTTTGCATGAACATTCCCGAAACCTTCCTTGGGAACCTTCCTTGATAGGCGGATATTTACCTAATTCCGAGAATCTTCCTGTAAAATTGTTACAAAATTTCCGTGAAAATGTTTCTCATTATATTAAATTAATTAATATGATCCGAAATTTGTTTACGAATATTCCAGGAACCTTCCTTGGAAATCTTCCTGGATACGCGGACATTTTCCTACTTCCGTGAACTTTTCTGGAACATTTTTGAGAATTCTCCGCATCTTTCATTTGAATGTTCCAGGAATGCTCAATACCTTTTGTGCTATCCGGGAGGGTAAACTGGCCTTCATAAAACTTTTGTGCCAATTAAAGTGCCTAACCAAAAAGCGACGTTGTCTGAATTGTCGTAATTGTGCATTATCCATCAATTTTCTTTTCTTGACGACGCCGTAAGAGGACCAAACCGGTCAACCCTATTTCATATGTCAACCTAGGTCACATTCATCATAGGTGCGAAATTATGTACTACACTGGAACTTGGAATTAAGAACGGTTTCAGGCATGGTTCGCATTAGCCCTGATCTAATTTCCAGACTTTTAAAACGTGAACAAGCAGGGGCGCGTGAATCATTTCTGTTGGATTTTCCCGGATGATGTAACCTGATGCAATTAACACGCGGAGGAAGCGGCCCTCCTGCTGGTTTGTGACGGTTCACTGAGGTAGCCTCGCTTGCCCTGTAGATCATGAAACCACCGCGGCATCAATTCTCGGAACGGCATGAATCCAGACTGCTTCAATCCAAGTTCCAGTTTACTTCGAACTTTGATCCCATTCGGCCTTTAGCCACCTTCAACTTCGAACTTTTTTCCGCCTATTAAACCAAGACTCATTTGATTCTCCTTAAATCTATTTGTATCACTAGTATTTAAGTTTTGGTCGAATAAATTAATTGTTAAAATGTACAAACATTTGTTATAATCATGAACCACATGAACAAGCCTCAGTGTCATTTTCTTCGCAACAGATGAAAATGTTGCTTTTTGTTCTTTTACGAAAATATTTTAGTAGGGAAATGATTATTATAGGCTTATAATGTGTATCCTACAAGGGGTCATCCACAAATTACGTAAGGAGTTCTTTTGATATTTTCAACTTCTCCTCCCCTCTATGTGATACCCTGAGACTTTGGTTCAACTATTTGGTTGAAAATGAATTTTTTTAGCTTTTTGTCGATGGGATAACGGTTTTTGTTCAACAAGTTTGCACAAAAGTAGATTTTATTATTAGCTGAGAAAAAAAATCCACTGTAGCTTCGCTGGGATTCGAATCCAAGTCCACAGATTACTTGCTTAGTTGATAAGACCACCAGACTGGCAGACCGGCAATGTTGGAAATTCAACTATTTTGTAAAAATTTTTTCTTATTTGGTTAAAATCAACTGTTCTCGAAATAAAATTAAAATATTGCTTATTTGAAATATGAAATCTTAAATTTTCTTTGAAAATTTATCCTTTTTGGTTGAAAATATAACTACTTGAATTGAAATATTTGGTTACAAATTTGTATTTTTCATCAATTACATTGTTTGTTATTTAAACCTAAAATCTCTTTTGATTGAGATATCTAAAATTACATTTCTCTCCACAAATTCATACTTTTTGGCAAATATTCAACTATTTTGTTACAAATTCGTCTTTTTTGGTGAAATGAACTATTCTCGATTCAAAATAAAAATATTTTATCGTCAAAGTATCAAATATTAAATTTTTTGTTGAGAATTCATCTTTCTTGGTTGAAAATTCTTGGCTCAACAAAAAAATGAATTTCCAACACAATATTTGAATTTTCAACTCAAGAAGACAATTTTTCAATCAAATAGTTAAACTGTGAACTGAGAAAGATCAATTTCTAACCAAAAATGAAATATTTAAATTTTCAGTCAAGACAAATTAATTTTCCACCGAAGTGATCCATCTTCAACTGGAATGGTTGAATTTTAAACAAAATTTTTGAACCAAAAAATTTTTGTTCTACAACCAAAGACATTTTTCAACAAAATAAATAAATTTTCAACAAAATAGTTACATTTTTAACTGAAAGAGACAAATTGTCAATCAAATATTTAAAATTTGAACTTAAAAAGATTAATTTTCAACTCAGAATGGAATAGTTAAATACTCAGCCAAAAAAAATTAATTTTCCACAAAAGTGACAAATTTTCAACTAAAATGATCAATCGTCAACTTAAAAAGTTAAATTAAAAAAAATGATAAATTTTCAACTACAATGATGAATCTTCAACTGGACTAGTTGAATTTTAAACCAAAAAAATTAATTTTTTAGCAAAAAAGATTTTCAACAAAATAAATGAATTTTCAACGAAATAATGGAATTCTCACCTAAAAAAGACTTAATTTTAATTAAATAGTTGAATTTTGAACTAAATTATGGAATATTCAATGGGAATAATTAGATTTTCTGTTGAAAGATAAAACAAGTTAAACAAAAACACCTTGTAGTTGGTGGGGAGGCTTAAGCATGTGGGACATAGGGGTCAAAAGGACCTCGGCCTGCATGCGTATGGATATGAATGAAAGGATCCCTATAAACGGGCTCTCCTGGGTGAGAGGAAAAGGATCCCTATAAACGGGCTCTCCTGGCATGCGTGAGTACGGTATTATAGAAGGGTGAAAGAGCCTAGCTAACACGGGCCTTCTGGATCCCTGGGTCGAGGCCCCTCCCGGACCGACTTACAGTTTGTAATCGGGACAGGAATGGCCTGCGGCCCACATAGCGACTAAGAAACAGCTCTCCGTTTTTGTTATGGTGGTTTGCAAGCGGATATTTGCACATTGAGTGGTTCACTCAATGTGACCACCCCCCTAAGCCGTGGGTGTAGAGCGATCGTGCTCATGGCACTTTGGCACCTAGGGGTTACGAAGGTGTCTTAACGGCCTCTCGGGGACACCGGACTACCTCCCCGAGTAATGACAGTCTTACCCCTGCATGCGGGGCTCTGCAGGGGCGGACCTTTATTTCCCTAGCTTCTCGTGGGATCAATATGGATACTCAAAACACAAAAAATGAGAAAGGAGGAAGAAGGGAGGTGGCGGAGGGAGGTGAGGGGTTGGGCCTTTACGAGCCCAACTTAACCCTTACCCCTCTATCTGTCTCTCCGGCAAGCCAAGTTCAGTTGATGGCTGTGCCCACAGCTCCCTTGGGAGCTGAGGGATCGACGGTCCCTCTGAACGAGGCCATGGTACTGGGAGAGGCCAATCGGCCCTCCAATAAGAAAAACAGCCTCAACGGTTCCCAGAAAAGGAGACTGAGGAGGAAAGTGCGGCAGGCTAGGGAAGCAGCTGCGGGAGCTGGAGCGTCGGCAGCTGAGGGGCTGACATCCAGCACTGAGGCCCAGAAGAGAGGTAGAGGCTCGGAGGGCACCCCACCGGGGGTGGCTGGGCCTGTGAAGAGGCACAAGTCGGCCCAGCAGCCGACGAACAGAGAGTCGTCGGGGGCTGGACTGACGGCCGCTCAGAGGACCAACCCCCTGACGGTGGTGGTGGCTGACACCAACTACCCGGACTCATTGCTCACGGTGGAGCAGTTTGAGATCTTCAGGGAGGCTACCTGGAGGGCGCTTGGAAAAGTGTCCCCAGACCAATGGCCAAAATTTGTGACCTCCTTCTGCAGAGGAGGGGTCTTTGTATTTGTGGCAGCCGACCCAGCGGCTCGAGCTTGGCTACTCAAAGCGGTGGTCGAGACGGAGTCATGGGAAGGT
>CAKNYM010049609.1:52021-146459 GCA_932195095.1 Andricus curvator | reverse complement strand
AGCGTCAGGGGCTGCTAAGGTCTCAACCCAGAACTAATAATAATAAACAAAAAATAATGTTAAAAAAAATAGATACATTTTCAAACAAAGTTATGAATTTTCAATAAAAACGATGAATCTTCAACTAGAATAATTGAGTTTTCGACCAGAAGGAAACATTTTCAACCGCGAAGATTATTTTCTACCAAAAAAGACGATTGTTCAACTAAAAAACATAAATATTCAACCAAAAATTGAATAATTAAATTTTTAGGTAAAAAAATTAATGTTCAAACAAAGAGAAGAATTTTTAACTGAAACGGCTCGCAGGACGTCTCGCACCCCCCATCCTAACAGGTGAATTGTCTAAGGGTTGAAAATTGGAAAAAGAAATTAAAAATTCAACAGTGAAAAATTTCAGAAAAAAGCGAATTTCGTTTTAGAACCAAATATTAAAAACAATTCCATGTTCGGATAGAGAATTTCCGTAAAGGATTATAATTTGATTAGAAACGGGGTTCCAAGATAAATAGAAATCTTTTAAATCTTACAAAAATTCTGAAATCCCTTCACATCTTTTAAAATCATTCAAATCTTTTAAAAATCCTTCATTGTTTAAATTAATATTAGTATTTCAAGGCTTTGAATGGCCCAGATAAGTAACAAACTTCGCCTAAACGTAGAAGATTATACAGATTGTGTTATCAGTTTCAACAAATTTAGATATTATATTTTCCTCCTTCAAATTGAGTCTAATGGAATATAAATATCTGATATGACAACCTTAACGTCTATGATCTTTGAGATAACGACTATACAATATACGCAGTACATAATCAAATATTCATTAGTTAAATTCTTAATCAAATTCTCCATTAATACATTGATCAATTTTTCATCAAATTAGAAACGATGAGGATCGTTTACACTCTCGTCTCATCCTTGACTGTTATCCTCAATTCTATTGGTGAATATAATAATTAAATATTAAATAAATAAGATTATCTAAAATATTTACTGGGTGTCTACCCGATGGATGATTTTGAATTCCCGGTCATTTTCTCGTTTTCCTCCGCAAACTGAAAAAAGCTGAAAAGACTAGAATGATTCCAAATGATTTTTGAAGATTCCTAGCGATGAAACATTCCTATTCGACTTTATGCGGTCCCATCTGATCTCATCCATTCAATCCGATCTGAACCTATGATATCCTATTGGAATCTATCTTAACCAATTCTATCCGTTAACATCAGGTCTTATACGTTACCTAACTAATATCTGATTGTCTACTTTAACAAAAATGTAATATTCTGTTTCTTTTTGCAGAATGGAGTTTGCAGACTTCAAACCCTATTTTTGCTGTTCCTTGTTCCGGAAATCCTTATTCGCCTGACAGACAGAAATCTCCTGTAAGGTCTGTTTCTCCAGCCAGATCAAATTACCAGGGTACTTCGATCATGCCTTCTCCTCCGGCCGAGTCGTCTCTTCGTGCCAGATCCAGGTCTCCTGCTGCCAGGCCTTCTTCTTTACGCGTACTTGGATACTCTCTTGAAGAACTCAGATTTGTTCGGCTTACTCCACCAGTGAATCCGAGGCGGCTATTTGAAGTTCGCAAATATACTTTTCCTTGCGATAAACCAATTCACGTGAGAGGAAAAAATAATGCTCCTATGCCCATTCCAACCGGAGAACTGTTTGTATTATCAACGTCCGATGGTGACGTCTTTGCAATACTGGATAGAAATAACACACAGCTTCGAGGAATGTATACAACGATACATGTTCTCTTTCAGAAACGGGTAAAAATTAACATGAACAGCGGCGCGGTTGAAGAAATGACCACAGAAGAAATGAAGGAATGTCCACTAGGCAGCCGTGCACCAATCCTGAAGCGTTTTCGAATATCAATTATAGAAAACGGTCCACCAAAACTAATCAGATTTCCAATTCTGAACAGATTTGAAATCTAGAATCTGCGAAATTTCCGTTCAAAGCGCACCCCTCGAGCTGGGAACTAAGGGGACATCATCATCTGGTGGAAATCATCATCTGGTGGACATCATCATCTGGTGGACATCTTCGCCTAGCCAAAATGCGATGTTGACAGAGTTTTCATAATTGTGCACTTTCCAGAAAATTTGTTTTCAACCCGGGTCAGTCCCGCCATAGGTACAAGACGTTGCACTACTTCGAATTTAGTCGCTAGTCGGTCTTTAGCCACCCTCAACTTTGAACTTTGAACTTTTTTCCTCTGATTATACCGCGATATATTAAATTTCCATCAAATCTATTTGTATCACTAGTATTTAAGTTCTTGTTGAATTATTTTCTGTGTGGAAAAAGCATTTTTAACTTAATTTAAAAAAGTGCAAAACTTAAATATTATATTGTTTGTGATCTGAAGTAGGATCAAAATGTTGCAAGTGACTGGTAATTACAATAAAAAATTAGCGTAATATCGTTCTCAAGGCTATAATCTTTCGTCAACGCCACAGTTTTTTTGGGAACAGTTAAAATTCCCATTTTCTCGATAAATGTTATTGTTTCTGATTTAGAGGCAAAATCTCTTTTTGTTGAAATATCTACTATTACATTTCTCTTTGAGAATTTATATTTTTTGGTGGAAAGTTCAACTGTTTGGTTGAAAATAAAACTACCTTGTTAACGATACATTTTATTGGTAGAAAGTTTATCAATTTAGTTAAAACTAGATTTCTTTTCTGGAAAATTTAACTATTTAGCTGAAAATTCGTTTTCTTTTTGGTTGAAACTTAATCTTTCCAACTGACAAATTACCTGTTCCTATGTATTTTGTTTAAAAATTTATCTTGTTCAGTAGAAAATCTATCTCCTTAGCTGAGTATTCAACTTTTTGGTTGAAAATTTAACATTGGAGTAAAAATTCATTTTTTCTGGTTAAAAATTAAATATTTTTACTCAAAATGTCAGTAACTTAGAGCGTTTCGCTGTTTCAAATAACAAAAATTTTAAGTCCTCTTAAATGTTTGGAAATCTCTTGTCATTTTATTACAGAGATTGTGATATCAGTTTCAAACGAATTCAGTAGGTGAATTTTTTTTTTCTTGAAATTAACTCTAATGAAATGTGAATGTCTGACCAGGACAACCTTGACGCACATAATCTTTGAGATAACGACTTTATCATATACGTAGTATATAATCGAATGAAGAACCAGAATATTCGTCAGTTACATTATTAATCAAATTCTCTGTTAGTACATCAAAAAATTTGTCCACTAATTAGAAAAGATGAGAATTGTTTACACTCTCGTCTCGTCCTTGTTTTTTATCCTCAATTCTATTGGTGAGTATAATAATAAAATATATCTATAATTTTTTCGGGTTTGCTCAAATTACAATTTGTCATACTATACGATCATCTGAAATATTCACAAAATATCTACCTGATAGATGATTTAAATTCCCGATAATTTTTTGATTATCTCCCGATTACTTGTTAATTTTTCATGGCCAACTGAAAGAAGTTAAAACGATTTTGATGATTTCAAACGATTTAATTTAACCTTTCAAAAGATTTCTGAACATTTTTGAAGATGTGAAAGATTTTTGTTAGGATCAGCAAGTTTTGTAAAAGAATTCTAATTGTGAAGTTAGACAAGGATTTTTTTTTAAATTTCCTTCTTCTACGGTAGAATTGAAATTATTTTTAAAAAATCTCTTCATATGTCCAAAATTCTCTGTTCCAAGTAAAATCATATTAAAAAAAAACTCCCTGTTCCAAAGTGAAAATTTTGATTCTTGACGGAAATTCCCTGTTTCAAGTCACAATTGCATTTATTTCCGAAAATTCTCTGTTGTCATAAAATCAATAATTAGCTTGTTACAAAACTAAGAAACCTAATAAAAACAAAAACAATTTTCTTTGATACGGTTTACTTTGTGAGGACAATGAAACCTGACGCATAGACACCGAGGATGAGAATTAGAGCATCAATCTATTTACAAATTTCAAATCGGGCGGAAGTTCTGCTCAAAAGTAAAGCGGAATGCAGTCTTTCTACAAATTTCAATATCTCAAATCGGGCATAAGCTTCGCCCTAGAAAATATCGGAATCATTTGAAATCAAATATTAAACACCAAATAGACTCCAGTCATTAGTTTCCGCAATATCAGGGTTTGAGTATTTGCGGTCATATCAGCTACAGTGACCAGTCGAGCGCTCGAGCGTGAATACTTAATCGAACTAAAGTCAATTAAAATTTCAAATTCCTCAAAAGAAAGTGAAAATCCAACATAAAAATCCTTTTGACCATTCCCATTGTCAACCATCATCACCCTCAACTACTAGAAGACCAACTGAGCCTTCCTTTCTAGCAGTAAACTCCTTTGACAATCCTCATTGTCAACCATCATCACGGTGAATCAGCAGTAAGAAAATCAAAGTTACCTGTACACCAATGAACATTTACACCAGTAGTGAAGAACTCATAATATCCAATGTCATAAAAACTTATCATGAAGGTCTTCCACTATTTGATGGTGGATATCTAGATAAGGAGATTCTGTTACCTGCAGAGTCTCTAGTCAGTTGCATCAAAATTTATTTGTAGAATATTTTCGTGGTTATCTTGATCTTCGAAAGTTATTCTCATTCCTATTTCGAAGTCCTTGATTTCGTTCAAAAACAAGAAAGCCTTTTCACATAAAAAATTATTTTTAACCAGGTAAGTTCGTTTCCTTCAGGACGTAACAAGAGCATAAGAACACAGTTTTTTCCGATGTTGATATTGTGAGAAACTTCGCGTCCCTGCGGCGATGAGTAAATATTTTTCGATTTGCATGAAATTTGGAGGTCATTATATTTTTTGGCAGTCACGCCAAGTCAAGAAAATGATTTTAAAAATTGAATAATGACCACCCTGACCAACATACGACTGTCTACTTTGGAACAAATTTAATCGTCTGTTTCTTGTTGCAGATTTGAGTTCGCAGTCTTCAAACCCTGTTTTTGGGAATTCTCGTTCCAGAATTTCTTATTCTACTGACAGAAAGAGTTCTCCTGTGAAATCCCTTTCTCCTCCCAGACCTCATGTTCAAGGTTTCCCGGACAGATTTTCTCCTCCAGCAGAGACTTCTCGTCGTGCCAGGTCCAGGTCTCCTTCTGCCAGGCTTTCTATTTCACGCGTGCTTGGATATGATCTTCAAGAACTTAGATTTGTTCGGCTTACTCCCCCGACGAATCCAAACCAGCTATTTGAAATTAGAAGATACCTTTTCCCTCATCATAAACCAATTCATTTAAGAGGTGTATATAATCACCTTGCGCCCATGCCACTCGAAGAACAATTTGTGTTATCCACGGCCAATGGTGACGTCTTTGCAATATTGGATAGAAATAATACAATTCTTCGTGGAATATATACAATAATGGGAGATGGCACTCAAAAACGGGCAAAAATAAACATGGACAGCGGCGAGGTGAAAGAAATGACCGCAAAAGAAGTCAAGGAATCTCCACTTGGCAGCCGTGCACCAATCATTAAGAGTTTTGGAATAGTAATTGTAAAAAGAAATCCTCCAAAACTAATCGAATTTCCAATTCTGAAAAGGTTTCGAAGTTAGAACCGGATAAATTATCAACATATCGAACCATATATCCTGGCAGGACTAAAAAAGTTGTATGAAGCTGCTTCCTCAAAGGCTGCCGTATTACTCGAACATTGAACTAACGGGACACAATCATCTGGTGGATACCTGTACCTGGCAAAGAAGCGGCATTTCCAGAATTTTCATATATTATGCATTTTTCGAAAAAGTCCTAAGCGCACCGTTCAACACTGGTTCCCTTGTTAAACTGGGCCAGTCTCGTCATAGGTGCAAAATGGTGTACTATTCAGAAATTTGTAGCCATTAGGTCTTTAGCCACCTTCAACTTTGAACTATGAACTTTTTTTCTTCTAATTATATTGCGAATCAGTTGATTCAGATAAGGTCTGTTTGTATTACTAGTTTTTCAGTTTGGGTTACATAAATTAGTTATTAAAAATGAATCAAGCCCTTGTGGGTGCAAGTGATCCGAATTATGTAGCATCAAAATTTCACAAGTAACTGGTAATTACAATAAAAAGTTAATGCATTATCATCCATAAGGCTTCTATCTTTCGTCAATGCTGGAGTATTTTTTCATTGGGAACTGATAAAAAAGTTGCTTTATATTCTCTTACAAAAATATTTCAGGAGGAAAATGATTATAGAGGTATGATTATTACCCGAAAAGGGGTCATCTCCAAAATACTTGAGGGTTTTTTTCTGATACCCCCCCCCATTCTTCTCCTATGAAAGAAGCCATCATCTTTTTTCTGCCCCCCCCCTCAACCGTTTCCCAAAATCCTAATAACTCGGAAGTCAACGCAAGGGGGGAGGTTCTTGTTACCATTCTTGAGGGTGGTGAATTGATAATCTTAAATGGGAGATTTCCTAAAGATTTCCTAGGCCATTATATTTGTATTGGATTTCAGGGTATGAGTGTTAACGATCTTTTTGCGTGTAAAATTGGCTCAATAGACCTGATTTATAATTTTCAATTACTTTAAATATCTACGAAATCCAACCATCTCCCGTTTCGCGTTAATATTTCGTACTTCATACAGATGAACCCATCTTTAATAGAGACTGATTTTCATATAATAAAATAATTTGGAATGCACACCGTGAATATAACTACATGCACGAAATGTCTATTTCTAAGAAGTCTGTATACTCCAATGGCGACATAAATGCCCTGAGTAATAATTTAATTACCACATATTTCAACGCTCGCCGATAAGTTACATTTACTTGCAAAGCCTAAATGGCAATACGAATCTTCACTGCTGAATTCACTAGCGGCTTGTAATAATCCTAAGGATTTTTGAACAGCGGTCAATAGATTTAGGTTGCGGTCTCCTTCGACTAACAATGTAAGCATGCATGTATGGCAAGACCTTTTTGTCTCTCTCTTTCTGATTAAGGCTTCCCTTTGCATACAGTGTATTGGAAACGAACACCCTTTATTGGCCTGTGATACGCGATTGATGAAGTTAAAGCCACTTTATTGAAGTGTAAATGTAATAAAGCGCCAGGCGAGGATGGGATTCCCGTTGAATTTTTTAGAAACCTTCCGGGAATTTGGGTACAGTACTTAAAGCGCCTATTCGAAGATATCTGGGCTAAGGAAAGAGTCCATCTAGCTGGGCTAAGGAAAGAGTCCATCTAGCTGGGCTGAAAAACATACAATTATGTTGCATGAAAAGTGCATTAAATCTGATCCTCATAATTACCGGGGCATTGCCTCTTTAGCACACTCTGTTAGCTTTATCCGTTGCTTCCGTGAGTCCCACGATATTAGACTAACATTTATTGAGAAGAGATAACCAGTTTGAGAGCGTCTATCTTTGATATATCCGCCCCAATCAGCGTCGATATACGCCTAGATGGGTCTTCCATCAGATGTGTAAGTCAATCCCACGTCTATAGTGCATTTTGGGTATCTAAGCACCCGCTCAGCTGCTTTCCAATGCTCGATTACATAGCAGTTGCTAAACTGTCGCAAAATACTCACGGAAAATAAGATATCGGGGCGTGAGGTAGCTGACAAATAGCTGAGTGCTCCCAGTAGAGCTCTATGTACGGTAATCTCGTCTCCTTTTCAGTCTTTTGTTCATTTTCCTTCAATTCTGTCTCCGTATCTATTGAAGTAGACACAGGCTTGCAATCAGCCATACCGAATCGTTGGAGACGCACTGTTATGTATTCTTGTTGATACATTGGGATCTGATTATTGGTCTGCGGAATCTTGATTCCTAAACAGTAGCTGACCTGTTTGAAAATATGTTCGACATAGACGGTGATTAGTTAGAAAACTTCTTCTGACCCAAATTGAAAAAAGCAAGGATAAGATTTCTTAGTTGTTGCCCCATATTTTATGAAGACCTTGCCCAGCTTGATATACCAGCTCCTACCTGAGTCTCGCAAACCACAATTAGATTTCTTAAGAAAACATACCTTGTTTCCTTTTCGAAACTTCGACAACATTTTTCTTGCCTTTAATCCAACTGCGCTGTCCTTTTTAGAGACGAAGATGCCATGCAAGATTTCTTCAAAATTCTTCAGTGTCTCCATAAGGACTTATTCCTTTAATTCAACATATCAGTAGGATTTAGCCTACTGAAATCATGCGATTTGAAGCAGTCCGGGCAACTGGAGTAAAAGTATGAGAAAAATGAATACCGGGTTTTTGGTTACATCCTTCTGCTACCGAACGTGCTTTCCTGCGTTCGAGTGTTTAATCCGACTTCAATTTGCTGCGCAAGACCATGCGGTAACCGATTACCTTACCTTCTACTGGATGATCCGCAAGTATGGACATTGATAATGGATTTAATTTCTACAATGATGGTTTGATGCCACTCATTTACGTTCGGTCCTTCCATAGCTTTCTTTATTGGCACTTCAAAAAGGAAAGTATTTTCAATCATTTTGGTGATCTCAGCCTCATCCAGTTTACCAGGTACGTACTGTTTTATAAGCCTGCCTATTTTAATAGTACCGATAATAATCCTTGGCCTGCCTCTTCCTCTAATCGTGCGAAGAGGTGGTGAAAAAGACGATGAAAAATTTGTTGTTTTTGGTAGTTTTGTCTATTTAAAATCCACGAAGTATTTAGCTTGTCCTGAATCCTTGCCGTCAGTTTTAATTTCCGATTAAACTCTGAGAATGTCACTTAAGCGAGATCTCGTGTTGTTTTAAATAAGCCGATGCAACGGAAACGCGTTTCTCGACTTCTCAGACGTAATGTAGATCGCCTACTCTGTCAGGAGAAAGTTCCACGTTACCATTTGCGTTTAAAATTTCCGCACCGCACTTTTCAAAAATCATCGCGCATCCACAATCGGTAATTTTAGAAAGCGATAAGAGACTTGTTCCAAGATCTGGCGCATGTGACGCGTTGGTAAGAAAGATGATATTTTTACCATCTGACATTTCAGTGAAGAATCGCACAGTTCCCTTTCCTTTTACTTCCGTTGTCGAACTGTTTGCGAGATTTAATATGCAATAGACGCCAATCCTTTTTCTGTTTGGTCGATTGCAGCGCCGTTGCTTCCACAGTATTAAAGCAAACGTCCTGCGATAATTTGGCCTTTAAATAATCGTGAATGTCGTTGCCCTCGAACATTGTCTGTAGATTTATCCGTTACAGTAACGTAGCCTTCTTGGAAGAACCCTTCGAATGGTAAATTTCACGGAATCGTGACCACATTTCACAAGAAGTTCCACAATTTTTTACGTGTTACAGTTCACTTGGAGATGTCAATGAAATTATATCTGATCTTGGTTTTTAATCACTTTTCTCCCACGCTTGTACACGGAGAAACCCAAACACCAATGGTTGGTGTCTGCTGGAAAAAAAATCGCGAAACACCACCGAACGCCGCGTACGCACACTCATTAGTGTTTCGCGCAATGGCCAGTAGCACATACGCAACAATAACCAAAACATGATTGAGTCGTTCGTGCGCGTCACTGGCCATAATCTACGCATTAATAGTTAGTGCGTGCGCGGGGCGCTCATTGCTGTCCTAAACAATAACGAATCACGCCGAGGCGCATGAAACTTTAGGGCGAAAAACATATACAGCCGCTGCGCACACATAAGCGAGTGTGGCGCGCGCATCGATGCTCCATGATTATGCAAAAACGGTTGTTCGATTGAAGCATCAAATGTGAAGTCGTAAGTCGTAACAAACCCAAGAATAAATGGTGTTTGGGTTTCTCCGTGTACCGCTGCTGCATTCACGTTGTTCACACCTGACTACGGTTTCATGTTTTGTCCACTAAAAAAACCGTCAACACAACTTTTCGTATTTGTAGACTTCACAAATGTAATATGGCCAACAGCCATACCGTGCTGAAAAAACCAGTTCTCGTCGGATCACTGAAGTTAAGCAGCGTTGGGCGCGGTTAGTACTTGGATGGGTGACCATTCGAGAATACTGCATGCTGTTGGCACATCGTGGGTGTGGTGAGCCCACACTTGTAGTTATTTACTACAAGAAACTATCCACCTAGAAACACTACCCGAATCGGGTAGTGTCACGCCTACCCTGAAAGGGTAATGGCTTAATGGTATACTACTCAAGATTCAAATTCAGGGCCCACAAACTGTTGCAGTTCAGAATGTATCTAGGCAGCGTAAATAATAATAAATTCTTCTCGAAAACTCTATTTATTGAGAATAATCAGAGCAACTTGTGAACAATGCGCGATTTCCATGAAAATGGGGAGATCACTAACCTGAACTCACAATCTAGTAATGATGTAGCTACTAGCGATGAGGCTGGACTTATTTAAACTAAATGAAATGAAATTATATATCCAACAAAAATTTCACAATTTGGTGGAAATTAAATTTCTTCCTTGACTGAAGAATCTTCCTTGGTTGGGAATGCAACTATTCTGTTAAAAATTTATATTTTTTGGTAGAAAATTCAACTATTTGGCTCAAAGTTGGAATACTTTGTTGAAAATACATTTTTTTGGTTTAAAATTTATTAGCCTGGTAAAAAATTTATTTCTTTGGTAGAAAACCAAGATATTTGTTCGAAAATCCGTTTTCTTCTTGATTAAAAATTAATTTGTCACTCGAAATATTAGGAACTTAAAGCGTTTCGAATTGAATTTAATATGGTTACAACATTTATTTTATTTGAAAGAATTTATTTTCCCATTTTTGTGAAAAATATCCTTATTTCACTTGATTTTATAGAATTTTGGCCTGTTATCAATGTAGTTGACCAAATTTTTTTTGCTTCTTCTCGTAAGTAATTTTATTCTCATAATCCGAAATTAAAGACACTTGAAGTCCTAACAAAAAAGAATATTTGTATATTTTATTCTTGTAATCATGTTTATTAATTAATCTAATAAGAAATTATAATAATTTAGGTTTTCTCTACCTTTTCGAAATCCACCGTAGCAAAAGTTCATCGTATACTTAGCCTATCCTTGAGCTTTAAAACAAATATTGTCTGTCAGGAGAAGATGATCAGAATTGGGATTTTTTTTAATCTCATGAGGTCCCTACTAAGTCAATACAAAATTAGCTTTCTAAATCTATTTGCTTTTTCCTTGAATGTATTAACGTAATTTCACGTGAGAATTCAGTAATTAAATAAACATTTCAACGGTTGAAAATTAAAGAAAATTGAAATTTCAATGATTTCGAATCAAATTCAAGCGAGCGTTGTGTCAGAAACAAGTAATACACATAATTCTAATTTGGTACAGGAAATTTTACTAAATTATTATAATTTTAAGTTTGATGCAGGGAACTACAGTGAATAAATATAATTTTGAAAATTGGCACAAGGAATTTCTACAGAAAAATTATTATTTTGATTTATGAACAAAGAATTTCATGAATTATAATTTTGACTTTGGCACAGGAAATTACAGCAGAGAATTAGAATTTTTACTTTGAGATAAAAAAATTTCTCTAAATAATTATATAATTTCCACGTCCGAACAGGGTGCTTCCGTGAAGAATTAAAATTTTATTTTCAATAGGGAAGTTTTCACATGGAACGGAAATGTTTTAATTGAATTTTGATTCTGCTTTAGAAGAAAGAACTCTAAAAAATCCCTCTTCCAAGCTACAATTCGTCAGCCTTTGAAACTTTCTTCTTCAAAATTTTGGGAAAAGAGTGTAACTTTATCCATGAATTATGATAGAAAATTTTGCAAACAAATATAATTCTGACTTGAAACAGGACATTTTTTTAATTAAATATAATTATGGCTTGGAACAGGAAATATCCGTAAAGGATAATCATTTCAATTGGCAGTTAAACTATTTTTGAATTATAATAAAATATTTTCTGAATAAACATAATTTTGACTTGGAACAGATAATTCTGATCATCGAACAGAAAATTAAAAAAAGAATTCCAATTACGATTCAAAATAAGGAAATTAAAAAAAATCCCTCTACAAATTCACAATGATAATTTACTTTCCGAAATCCTCTGTTCCCACTCAGAAATCATTTTAATGTTTTAAAATGTTTATAATTATCATGAGATCTTTAGAAATCTTTGAAAATGATTTACATCTTCCGAAACCTCTGTATTTTTTAGAATTTATATAAGTGTTTTAAAGCATTCGTCATAGTAGACACGATATACATTTTTCATCCAAACGACACAAAATGAAGATAATGAAATGTAAATATTTGAGAACGACAATCTTGACGCCTATACTCTATAAGATAACGACTATATCAGATATGTATCATAGAATCGAATGAAGAATGAGTTTCTCCTCAAATTAGAAAAGATGATGATTGTTTCTACTCTCGTCGTATCATTGGCGTTTGTCCTCAATTCTATTGGTGAATATGATAATAAAATATATCTACAATTTTAAGTATATTTCCAAGGTTTTCAAAAATAACAATTTGCCTGACTATCTGATTATCTAAATATTTACAGGGTGTCTGCTTCAAGGATGACTTAAAAATAAGAATTTTTTTAAATTTCTTTTTTTCTAAAGCGGTATTAAATTTATTTTCCATTTATGGTAGTATATTGATAATAAATTATATCCTATAAGATATGATCCTATATGATTCCATCGTATCCTATCCTGTTATATCGTATTCAATTCTATCGTATCCTTTCCGGCTCTTATAAATCCTATCTCAACCTATTCTATTCAGCCAGATGCTATCCTATCATATCCTATCCTGTCCTATCCGATTATATTCGAGTCAATTTGATAATTTCCTATCTGATCCGATTCTATCGTACCCGACACTATCCCTTGATAGCCGACTCTATCCGGTCCTGTCGGCATTTTCATCAGAATCGTGAAAACGATTTCCAAAAAAAAAACTTGCTGACATGTGGAATTTATAATTCTAAGAGTGATGCGGTAGAATGTACGTTGTTTTTTGATGATAACGTCGTTTCTAATTAATTTACAGTAAATCTTGAAAATTGTTCCACACATTATCTGCCTGTCTTATTTTCTCAACATTGATTCCGGCACTCACGTCTGTGTTATGCCCTGATGACTGACTTCCCCCCTCCTTATCCACGTGCCGCGTGATCGCACTGGTTGATCGACTGTTACTTCGGCAATCTACGACGCGTCGCGCGGAGCCGCAGCGGAGATTGCCGAATGTTACATTTCATCCAAGCGACCACCAAGCTCGAGATTCATTTCGCTTGTCATCTGAAAGAATTTTTTTTCGCGGTGCCCCATAAGTAGTTTCACTTCAAAAAGTGAATGAAGGCCACCCTCATCAACATACGATTGTCAACTTTAAGAAAAATTGAATCCTCTGTTTCATATTGCAGAATTGAGTTCGCAGACTTCAAACCCTGTTCCCGGTGTTTTTCGTGCCAGAAGATCTTCTTCTCCTGGCAGACAGCAGTCTCCTGTAGGGTTTCTTTCTCCTGCCAAACCTCATTCTCAGGGTGATCCGACCAGGTCTTCTTCTTCGGCCGTGCCTTCTCTTCGTACCAGATCCAGGTCCCCTGCTGCCAGGCATTCTTCATTACGCGTACTTGGATATGATATTGAAGAACTAAGATTTGTTCGGCTAACTTCACCAATGAATCCGCGCCGACAATTTGAAGTTCGAAAATATACTTTTCCTCGCGATACACAAATTTACTTGAGAGGAGAACATAACGTCGCTGTGTCCATGCCAACCGAAGAACTATTTGTATTATCTACGTCCAATGGTGACATCCTTGCAATATTGGAGAAAAATAATACAATTCTTCGTGGAATGTATACAATTATGACAGCTGGCCGTCAAAAACGAGCAAAAATGAACATGGAAAGCGGTGAGGTTACGATAATGACCAAAGAAGAAATCCACGAAACTCCATTAGGCTGGCGTTTCCCAATCATGCAGACTTTTGGAATATTAAGAGTACAGAACAGTCCTCCACCTTTGATCAGATTTCCAATCCTGAACAAATTTGAAAGTTAGATTCGAAGCCATTTTAAATTTTCCAATTTCTCACGCTGAAGTCCCTGGAATGTCCAAAAAAATGTACAAGGTTGTCACCTTAAATTCTGCAGAGTTCGAGATACATTTTCTCAATAGGGTAAATTAACCCTCATAAATCTTTCGTTCCGTTGGAAGTACACGGCTTGAGCCCGGAACTAATGGGACATCGGCATCTGGTGGACATTCTTGCCTCACCGAAAAGCGATGTTGAAAGAATTTTCAAAATGGTATACTTTCCAGCAAATTTCTCTTCTTAACGACTTTGACTCTGGTTCTCTTGTACGCGATTCATTTCATTCTCATTACATCTATTTGTATGACTAGTTTTAAGGTTTCGGTTGAATAAATTAATTGTTAAATTTGACACTTCTTATAATCATTACACATGGGTAGGGTCATCTAAGTTCCATAGCACTGAGGTTATCTAATGCAATCTATTTTACTGTACCCTTTATTCTAATTCTCTCGGATGAGACCAGTTTCCGCCATATAGGCATTTATTGCCGCATGGAAGATGTCTACCAAATCATTTGGTTTACAGAAATGATTTCCAAAATGCTTCACTCTGCTTACAAGGACGTCACAGTCGCAGAGGATGTGATGTGCTGTCCCCTCACGGAAGCCGCACTTTCGACATCGACGATCGTTGTCGATCTTTATGTTAGTCAGGTGTTTCTTTGAGCGGCAATGGCCTGTGAACATTTCAACCACTATTCTCACCTGGTTTCTTTTCATGTTCAGGTGTTTCAAGACTATTCTAAACATGGTTCTTTCATAAATTTTTCATAGTGTATCATACCTTAAGCTATCTTCCAATGTTTCGCTTTTTCCTCCGAGAGCCACTTTTCGATGGCATGTTTAGACGAATCATACGAAGCTCCACAGTATGACTTAGGTCCGCTGAGGGCTTTTGTGCTTGACTATCGGAGCATATGTAAATGTAGTGATTAATAAACTCACGCCTAGGAATCTCCGCCAGGACATCATGATTTCAGGCCATGATTTCAGCTTTAAATACAGTAGGGTACTTGCCCAGTGCAATTGTTGTCTCCGCACTAGGTTTCGTCCCAAGTACTCCAGCTCCAGAGCCAAGGGAGTCCTTACTGCCGTATGTATACCAGACGAGACCTCCCATTGGGAATAAATTGCTTCTCTGTTCATCATGCCAGTCCTCCCTTTTCACTAAGATCGCCTTAAAGGACTTCATGAACGAGTATTCTTTCAGCATGTTATCAGAATGCGTGCAAAAGATTGGATCCCCCAAAAATACGTTCTTCATTGAATACTGCAGATCAAAGAAAGCGGCATCTCTATGACCCTCCCTTAGCGAAAGCCTGCATGCCTGTGCCGCAGCCCTTTGCCTAATTAGAAGGTGCAATGGTGGCATACCTAAGATGGACGCCAATGCCGCTGTTGGGGTTGTTCTCATTTATCCAATAATTTCAAGACAAAAGACACTTTGCAGTGTCTCCAACTGTTTCCTGGAACTGAACAAACTGGTTCTTGGCACCCATATCAATGAGGCATAAGATAATCGGTGATAATCGATAATAAGATCGAAAGTAGAGCCAAAATATTTCAAGTATTATTTTTCATTTTCGGCAACAAAATGGGCTTGATTCCTAGCTGTGGGAAAATTCATATCTTGCTCCGCTGGGATTCGAACCCAGGTGTACAGATTACCGGTCTTGTGCTCTTACCACCTCAGGCACTGTGGGGAACAAGAGTTATGTTTTTGAGTTGTTATGTTTTTTGACTAGAATATTGATATAATTTTTAGTTTTTAGTGAAAAAAGAATAACATCCAAACTCAATTTCTCATTAAGATTGAAAATATGAATTCTAATAAGACTTGTAACGACGTCGACCTTCGCTTGTCAGAGGCTAGAGATGAATTCTTTTCACAGCTAAGAATAAAAACCATTTGTCATTACATCGGCAAAAGATTAATTACTACCTGAGTAAAAAAAAACATATGTTTTGTATAAAATTCGTCTTTTTGACTTTGGACAGAAAAACCCTTGCTGACCGAAAATTCAACTATTTTATTAAAAATGCATCTTTTTGGGTTGAAATCAACTGCTCTCGATTTAAAATTACAATGTATTTTAAACTGAAATGTAAACTATTACCTTTTTCTTTCAGAAATCCTCTCTTTGCTTAAAAATTCAACTACTTTGTTTGAAGTTGGATCCCTTTGTTAAAAATTCATTTTTTAATTGAGGATTTGTGTCTTTGGTTGAGAATTAAACTATTGTGATAAAAATTATTTTGCTTTTTTGGTGTGAGAATTAATATTTTGAACTGAAAATTACATTTTTATGGAGGAATGATTTTGTTTTTGTTGAAACCTCAACCTATGGGCTAAAAGTTGAACTACTTAAATAAAAAAAAATGTTGTTAAAAATTTAATCTACTTAGATTGAAGATTGAAATAGTTTTTTGATAGTTCGTCTTTATTTATAAATTCCATTGTTTTTTATTTAAGCTTGAAATCTTTTTTGGTTGAAATATCTACAAGTACATTTATCTTTAAGAATTCATCTCTATTGGTTGGAAATTCAACTATTTTGTTCAAAGTTGATCTGTTTTTTTATAAATTCAATTCCTTGGTTGAAGATTCATCATTTCAGTCGAAAATTTATTTCTTTGGTCGAAAATTTAACTGTTTTGTTCCAAATTCATTTTCTGTTAGATTGAAAATTACTTTTTTCAATTGAAAAATGACCTATTCCATTTTTGTTTGAAAATGTATATTTTTTATTTGAAAATTCGATATCCCGGTATATCCTGCTACTGTGCAGAAAAGTTAAATCGTTTCAAATTAAATTTAATATAGTACCCACATTAATTTTACTTAGAAGAATTTATTTCCCTATTCCCCCCAAAAATCTCCTCATTTCCGAAACTTAAATCATTTTAGGCTCTAACATAAAAGAATATTCTTATATGTTATTCTTGCATAGAATTCTTTTATGGAAATACATTTTTCTACTGCCAATGCGAGGCTTTAGAAAAAGACTAAACCTACAAACCAGTACTGAAAAGCGTACTTGAGGTCATGAATTTTCCTCATTAAAACATCAAAGTTTTTTTTTTTTTTAATTTAATAAGATTTCACGTCAGGGCAGTTTTATTACATAATTACGCTCAGGATTTAAAACAAATATTATCTTTAAAAAGAAGATTATCAGAGTTGGGATTTTGTAATAGAGCAAGTAATCAAAATAATTCTAAGTTGGGGCGGTAAATTTCAGTGAAGAATTTTAATTTTGATGTAAGGACAGGGAATTTTATGAAGACTTATAATTTCAATAATAGATTTAATGCTTTCACGATGATTCATTATGATAAAAAAATAAAAGGAGGTGTTTTGGGTTTTTAACAAATATTTTTTTATTATAGTGAATCACCATCTATTATTAAAGAACTCTACGGAGAAAGTTTTCTCACTAAAACTCATACTTTTAGTAAGCTCAGGTCTTCACAAGCTAAGCTACTAATATCTTTAGCTTTCTTGAAACGATGCGCTATAAACTCATCAACTTACAACCTAGCACGCTTCTTCTGCAAAGAACTGAATTCTTGAACAGAAAACGAAAGTACCAGTCTGTGATACAATCGATAATATGAAATCCTTTGCAAACTTCCCCTCCGATCTCATACCTTTGACAAAACACTGTCTCAATTATACTAACTTCTCTTTCAACAACCAATTCTGCGAAAAAAACTTCAGGAGCAGCAATGGAATCTCCAATCTGATCTGTAAGAGCCAACATCTTTATGGAACATCTAAAAACTAACATCTTTAAACAAACCAAGGTTAGACTGGAATGTTGAAGCCGTTACGTTGACGACACTTTCGTCATCTGGAGACATGGAATGGATGAACTACACAAGTTTTTTGATCTCATCAATATATTTCACACTAATATCCAGTTCACTATGGAAATTGAGCAAAACGGAAAATTGCCTTTCTTGGCCGTATTAGTTTACAAAAGGTCCGAATACAAATTAGGACTTGAAGTTTACAGAAAACTCACGCATACAAGCAGATATCTACATGCCTCCTCCCATCACCACCCATCTCAAACGCAATCGGTCATCAACTCCCTTGTATACAGAGCTGTCTCCATAACAGATGGAGATAACTTACAAAAGGAATTAAAAAACTTTAAACAAATCCTAATACAGAACGATTACATAAACAAGCGAATTGATAAAGCAATAAGAAAATACACTCAAAAAACAAGTAAACACAACCTACTAAAGAAAGAGAGAGAAAAACGACCACCATCCTACCCTACATCCAAGGTATCACATAACAAATAGGAAGAATTCTGAACAAACACAGCATCTAAAATAGGACAACTTCTAAGTAACGCTAAAGATAAAATGGCACCTCTTAGTGATCCGGGAGTATATAAAATCCCTTGCTCTTGTGGAAAGGTCTAGATTGAAGAAACCGGGAGAGCGGTGAGCCAACGTGTGAAGGAACATGAGAGTAAAGTCAGGCTAAAAGATTTCACGCAATCAGCACTAGTTGGGCATCATATTAAAACAGGACATAGCATTATATTTGAAAAAATAACCGTCATCGCAAAAACATAAAATACCTTGCCGAAAAAATATAGAGAAGTAATCGAAATCTTAAAACGCCCTAATAACATCAATAGGGAAGTGGGTATAATACCAATTCGATTTGGCTTTCCGTCCTCCCGGGTTCTTTTGTTCAAAGACTTGATTGGCCAAACACGATCGAAACCCGAGATACCTCCTTCCATTCTTTAATTATAATTTTCTTTTGAATAGGGATGTTTTTAAATGGAACGGAAATGCTTTAATTGAATTTCGATTTGGATTTAGAATCAAGTGTTGGTTTTTGGGCTTTGGTGAAGGGAATCCGCGTGTGTGGATGCAGAAAGGGCAGTGAGTGCAGAGATCAGGTGTAAAGGAAGAAGGGTGAAGGTGTAAAGGGTAACAGAAAGTTGTGAGAAAAGGACATTGGAGCGTGCGAAGTTTTTGTGGTTAGAAGTAGGAAAAATAGTTGTTGGGCAAGGGGGCCAAGAGGTAGGCCTGTAAGGAGCGGGACACTTCGGGAAGCACTGGATAAGGTTCCGACGGCACAAAGCCCAAAAACAGGCGCCAGATGGCAACAGCTATTGGACCTCGACGATCGCACAGAACAACAGAAGGCTGCAGATGAACCAAGAGGGGACGAGATTGTGAGTGTGGTTAGTGGGGAGAAGGGGGAAGCTGCTACTGACAGTAGCTGCTAGGTGACGTTAGAGACGCCGAACAGGGGTGGGACGTCAGACTGAAGGGAATCAGGCACAGGCCATAAACGCGAGAGATCTTCAAACTTACAACGTCTCCGCAAGCTAGGTAGTGCGGGCTCAAATGGGAGTCTGGATGGATGGCCAGAAAAGGTGAGCGCGACTAGCAGTGAAGGGGAAGATGAAAGAAAAAAAGAGGAAGGGGACGATAAATCAGAATGGGACAAGGATAAGAAGAAAGTTAGGATTAAACGAAAAATACTAGAAAGAGATTGGGGGGGGGGGGTTGTTTGAGAAACTAGAAGCCCTCATGAAAGGTTTGAGAGAGGGAAAAAGGAAGAGATGATGAATAAATGATAAAAAATGATGAAGGATGATATGAATAGGCAGGGAAAGACGTAAGGGGGGAAGTGAGAAAAGTAAGGGAAAAGTGGGAAAAGGGGGCTAAACTCTGCAAAGAGGAGCAAGACAAGGTATGAGGTAAACTAGAGAGCACAGAGAATAGACATAGAGAGATTGACGAACAGAGAAAAAGTGAGATAAAACAGTTGGAAGAATAGGTAAGGTGGGAAATGAGATAGGGTCCAAGCACTTCCCGGTAATAGCTACACTTAAAGCTGGCGTCCGTAAGAGCGGCAGAGGAAGAAAGGAAAGAGGGGGGGGGGGCACCACAAAAAGGGGCTGGGGGGTAGATGAATTCAAGGAGTTCATACGAAAAATGGAAAAGGAGAATGTTAGGTATGAAAAAGAGGAGGGAGTAGACTCTTTAATTGAAAGATTGAAAGGGTCGATGGAGAAGATAAGGGATGAGATAGGTACAAAAGAAGAAAAAGTAGGGGGAAAGAGAGGCTGGTGGGACGAGGAATGCACGGAGAGTAAAGACAGAATTAAAGAGTGTGTAAGAAAATAAAGAAAAGGGGAAATGGAGAAGGGGGAATACAACAGGAGAAAAAGAGAATATGGGAGGATGCTGCAAAGGAAAAGGCAAAGGGGAAAGGAGAAATACAAGGAAGAAGTGAAAAAAGCGATCAAATAAGGTAGGGTTTGGGACATGATAAAGAGGGAAAGAGGAGGAAGGAAGGGCGTGAATGAAGGAATAGAAATGGGTAAGCGGACGGATGAAATGGAGGAAGGGAACTTAATAACAAGAGAAGAAGTGGATGAAGCGATAGATAGACTAATAAGGAACAAGGCTACAGGAGAGGATGGCATGGAGAAAGAAGCGATGAAGTATGACAGAGAAAGGGTTAGGGAATGAATGTGAAAGATCTGCGACAAGGTCTGGAGAAGAGGAGCGTGGCCGGAGGAGTGGATGACAGGGCTGGTAGTACCGCTTCTCAAGAAAGGGAAGGGCAAGAAGGTAGAGAAATACAGAGGGATTACTCTCATGTCAGTGGGCTATAAAATATATGCAGAAATTCTAAGAAAAAGATTAGAGAGTCAGATAGAAGAAAAAAAAAGTATCCCACACAATCAGGCAGGATTTAGCAAAGGGATGGGGACTATAGATAACATTTACGTACTTAACTTCTTGGTTACCATACATTCAGGGAAAAAGAAAGGGAAATTAGGAGTATTGTTTGTAGATTTCAAAGCAGCTTTTGACTTAGTAAATAGAAAAGTGTTATGGTAGGCAACGAAAGAGAGGGGAATAGAGGAAAGGTTGGTGGAGAGGATGAAGGGAATTTTCAAATAAACCAGGATTAGGGTGAAAATAGGAAAGAAAAAAAGGGAGGTATTCTGGACAGGGAGAGGTCTAAGGCAAGGGTTCCCGTTGAGTCCGCTACTTTTCAACGTGCTGCTGGCCGACTTAGAGGAGAAGTTGAAGGAGAAAGGGAAAGGGAGAACGATTTTGGGTAATAGGAAGCTATACTGTCTATCATAGGTCGACGACGTAGTTCTGTTAGCAGATAATGAGAAGTGAATGAACCTAATGATAAGAGTTTTCGAAGAGTATATGGGAGCAAAAGACTTGACGGTGAACGTGGAGAAGACCAAGGTGATGTGCTATCTACAGAAGAAGAAAGACCAAAATAGATTACGTTTGGAAGATGACCGGACAAACAGTGGAAATTGTGGTGGAGTTCTGTTACCTAGGTTTTTGGTTTGAGGCAGGAGGTGGAAACGAAGTGCAGGTGAGGAAAGGAATTGAATGTGCGAGTAAAGTAATGGGATAAGTATGGGATATGGGAAAGAGAAGGTTTACCGACGATTGGAGGATGAGGGTTTGGCTGTTTGATGCGTTGGTTTTGGACGTGTTGTGTTATGAAGTGGATGTAATGGGGGTTAGTTAGAATTGCCCAGGATACATGTTCAGGGAAGAATTAGGAAGGGAAAAAATGGTAACTAGACAAATTAAGAGAGCCTGGAGGTTTGAAGAGAAGGTAAAAAGGGGAGAGGGGAGCCGAATAGCACAAGTATGCTTGGGCGAAATGCGGAACAAGGAAACGAGAGGCAATTTGGGAAATTCGAAATGGGAGGAAGAAAGCAAAAAAATAAGAATGGTTTGTGATATACGAAAAGGAGTACTGGAATGGGAGGACATAGAGTTAGAGTTACTAGTAAGACAAGGAGAAGAGAGATGGAGAAAGATTATGGACTCGAGGTACAATAGACGGTATATGATGGTCAAAGGTTTGACGGAACCAGAATATTTTCAAAAAATAAGAAGGGAAGATAAATGGAGTAGAGTGGCATGGTTCAGAATGAGAGAAGGAGTTAGAGCTTGTAGATATTAGATGGATGAAGAAGAAAATCTGTGTAGAGTATGTGAATCCGAAATGGAGTCATGAGCACTTGTATTAGAAAGGTGTACATGAGAGGAAAAGGGACAGTTGAGTGTGGATGAATGTGTAAGATGAATTTTGGATGGTAATGGACAGGGAGTGACGTGGATGAAGAATGTGGAAGAACTAAGGGAAAGTGAGGTAACACGGCAGAGCCAAACGGTTAATCCTAATCAGGAAAATAACTAGCGAAACGTTGAATTTTGAAATCGTTGAAAATGTACTTATGGTACGAGGAAATGGAAGCCCTCAACCCCGTAAAAAGGAGAGATTAAATATACATACATACATGGAACGGAAATGTTTTAATTGAATTTCGATTCTGATTTAGAAAAAGGGAATAAAAAAAATTCCTTTTCAAAGCCATAGTTCGTCAGCTTTTGAAACGTTATTCTTCGAAATGATGGAAAAAAAGTTACTTTATGTTAGATTCATAATCGAAAATATTGCAAATAGATATAGTTCTGTCTTGGAACAGGGCATTTTCAAAAATAAATCTAATTGTGACTTGGAACAGGAAACTTCCGTACAGAGTGACCATTTTATTTTTGAAAAGAGAATTTTTTATTTGAAATGGGAATTTTGAAACAGCATTTTAATTATGATTCATAAGAAAGGAATATAATGAAAATCACTTTTCCAAGACAGTGTTCTCACAATTTGAAATGTTTCTCTTATAAATTTTGGATGAAGTTAGTTACTATATTTCTGAATTATAAAAGCACATTTTTTAAATAAATATAATTCTAGCGCTTGGAAAAGATTATGTAAATTGTGATAACAGTTTTGAAGAATTTAGTAAGTACATTTTTCTACTTGAAACTGAGTATAATGAAATGTAAATATCTGAGAACAGTCATCTTGACACCAATAATCTTTAAGATAACGACTATGTCAGATATGTATTACATAATCGAATGAAGAATTAGTTTCTCCTCTAATTAGAAAAGATGAGGATTGTTTCTACTCTTGTTTTATCCCTGGCATTTCTCCTTAATTGTATTGGTAAATATGAAAATAGAATATATCTATAATTTTAAGTATATTTTTAAGTTTTTTGAAAATTACAATTTGTCCGACTATCCGATTATTAAAAAGATTTATAGAGTGTTTACCAGATGGATTATTTTGAATTCCCGGCCAGTTGTTCACTTATTCCGACCAATTAATAAGAGTTCAAAATATTTGAATGATTTCGAATTATTTTCAAAAATTCCAAGAGATTTTTGAACATTTTATGTGATTTCGAAGATATATTCTCTGGATCAGGGAATTATGTAGAAAAATTATAATTCTAAACTTAAACATAGACTTCTTTTTAGGAAAATGGCCTGTCCTAAAGTATATAATTTAATTCTTCACGGAAATTCCCTGTTGTAAGTTGCAATTAAATTTATTTCAACAAAAGTAGTGTAAAGTATAATAGAATGGAAAATATCAAAAAATGGAATATTAAGAGATTAGAGTAATTAGCTTGTAACAAAACTAGAAAAACAAATTCCTTGAGAAATTTAAACAGAATTTGTTTTGAAATTTCGAAAACAATTGATTTTTGCAAAGTTTTCTACTGTGATCTTGGACTGTTTCTTGAAATTTGAAGGTCTAATATCAACAAGAAATACTCTACGATAAACTTGATTTTTTGGACAAGTTTGAAGCGATTCTATCCTGTAATACGTTATCCGAATATATCCGCTTCTGTATGATCCTATATAATTCATCCTATCCTATAGGTGGGGGACAAGTACGACGGACAGGTAAATGGACACTCGACTAAATCTAGAAGGGTTTCTGTACCGGGCTATAAAACACTAAAAACTGGAAATGTTACGTAAATTGAAAATTTTTCCATAGTTCCTCTCATGCGAATTTTATGAGAAACTTCGCGTGCCTGCGACGATGAGTAAATATTAAACAATTTGGCTCTAATTTGAAGGTTACTCTATTTTCAGACATTCGAACCAGAATCGCAACATACAATTGTTTACTTAAGGAGGAATATAATCCTCTGTTTCATGTTGCAGAATTCAGTTCGCAGACTTCAAACCCTGTTCCTGGTGTTTTGCGTTCCAGAAATTCTTATTCTCCTGGCAGACAGCAATCTCCTGTGAGGTCTTTCTCACCTGCCAAACCTCATGCTCAGGGTTCACCGATCAGGTCTTCTTCTCCGGCCGAGCCTTTTCTGCGTGTCAGATCCAGATCTCCTGCTGCCAGACATTCTGCTTTACGAGTACTTGGATATGATCTTGAAGAACTAAAATTTGTTCGGCTAACCCCCCCAATGAACCCGCGCCGACAATTCGAAGTTCGAAAATATACTTTTCCTCGCGGTGAACCAATTCACGTCAGAGGAGAAAATAGTGTCGCTGTACCCATGCCAGCCGGAGAACAATTCGTATTATCTACGTCCAATGGTGACGTCTTTGCCATGCTGGATAAGAATAATACAATGCTTCGTGGAATATATACTATAACAGCAGCTGGCTGTCAGAAAAGGGTAAAAATAAACATGGACAGCGGCGCGTTTGAAGTAATGACCAAGCAAGAAACCAAGGAAACTCCATTAGGCGTTCGTTCACCAATCAATAAGAGTTTTGGAATATTAATTGTGAAGAACAATCCTCCACGTCTGATCAGATTTCCAATCCTAAACAGATTTGACAGTTAGATTCTGAGATATTTTCGATTTTCCAGTTTTCAGGCCAAAGTCTGTGGAATGCCAAAAAATAATGTACGACTTCGTCCTCTTCAAGGCTGCAGAGTTCGAGGTACATTTTTTTGAAAGGGTGAATTGGCTCTCATCAAACTTTCGTCCTGTTTGAAGCGCATGGCTCGATCTCGGAACTTACAGGACATCGTCATCTAGTGCACATGCTCGTCTTTCCAAACGCGCTGTCCGACTTTGGTTCTTTTATCAGCCTGAGTTGGTCCCATTATAGGCGCAAGTCGGTGTACTACTACGAACTGTGCAGCTGCTCGGCCTTTATTCTCCTTCAACTTCAAGACTTTTTTCCTCTGATTATACTGCGCTTTATTCAATTTTTATTACATTTATTTGTATCATTAATTAAATAAAAAAAAATGTAAAACTCAAATATAATATTGTTTTTGATCCGCAGTAGGATCCAAATGTTACAAGTGGCTGGTAATTATAATAAAAACTTATTGTATTATCCTCCTAAACTGATTACAGGCTTTTAATTATTATCCTATAAGGGCTCATTCACAAATTACCTTGGGTGTTTGTTTGGTATTTCCGACAGACCTCTAACAAAAAAGTCTCAATTTCTTTCTTTCATTTGAGAAATTCGTCCCTCTATGTGGAAGCAGATTTATTTGATGTCGATGAGGAAGCCAAGTGATCATAAAATAAGCACAAATAATTATTTCAATAGTGAATACAAAAATAGGACTTTGAAGCAGTCTCGTTTTAGACAATTGACTCCAACACCGTAAGAACAAGACAGATCGTAGTAAAGCACTCTTAGGGCCGCATTACGTCTGTAGAGATACTTTATTTTCGCGTGAGTGGGACAACTAGATAGAAGATCTTCCAGACAGCGTTCATGATACGCTCGGCACCTACCGCCGCAAAATTCTTGACGTAAGATGCGGTTATGGTATACTAAGGAGGCAATCAAGCCGTCATGACATGCGAAAATGAAACCCTCTGTACCTAAATCAAGTCCGGGTGATCTAAGGAAAGAAAAAGTTAGCTCCTTTGACAAGGGCTGATCTTCTACATTTATATGAAAGTTTTCGTGCACTTTCTTGTCAAAGAGCAGTCGGCGGAAGTTTTCAGCCTCTGCTTTCTTCACTTGGGCTTTTAGAAGTGAAGCATCTAGATCTGTCGATCAAGACACATCAGAGAGACTCATTCACTGATATTATGTTTTCAATGCGGCTGTCAGGCACGGCTAGCTATTTATAGGTCGCTTCGGAGTTAAGTCGTCTAATAAAACGCATATCCACGAGCGCAATGTCCCCGGAAATGCCGATAATTCGTCGTCGCTTCAGATGAATCTTTGCACACAAGTCCAATCCAAAGTCCATACCAATCTTTATTGTATACCTATCGACGGCACTTAAAGCACTCCAAAGTTGCCTACACTAGATGCACAGATCTTCCGGTCATCATGATTTTGCCGTAGACGTACCCAGGAGAATTGCATCTTACGAGGTCCAGAATCTCGACCTCGGTGCGAGGGACAAGCTCACGTACGCTACCCCCGTCACCAACCGCATCCTTGATTGCAGCCGACAGCTCAGCTCTGCCCTTAGATGTAGGTCCCAGTTCTACTAAAACCTCGCCGTGTCTCGTTTGCCTGACCCCCTTGATTTTTACGCCAAGGGCGTCAGGTTTCGCCTTCTTCTTAAGGTCCTTGAGGACCGTCGCGTAGCTAAGTCCCTCGGTCGGTTTGATAAGGACCGCCTCGGTTCTAGCTCGCATCTGCCTCTTTTTCTGCTTCTATTTTCGTTTTGGTGCAGACTCTGGCTCCTTTTCCACCTTTTTCGGTGTCGAGGTCGTTGGCGCTTGAGCGTTACGTGTCCTCGGCTTTTTGCTTCTCGACTTGGAGGGACTCATCTCTACTGGACTCAGGGTGGTCTCCCTCTCTCGCTTCTATCTTCTTAGCCTTCTCCTTTTGGGTCATGGCTCTCGTTCGGGTAGTTCGTCCAACATTTCCGATCAAATCCCTATGAAGCCCTTCGGGCGTCATATAGTGATCGCGCAGTTCGTTCATAAGTCGCTTTGCTCGTTCCAGCCCTTCCCTAATTGTAAGCCACATATTCCTCTTCGTGCTGCTAAAGTCCACCATTTCTTTTATAGTGCCTCGTAACTCTTCAAAGAGACCATACGTCTCTGAGAGTTTGGCATCCATTTCTGCGATATCCACCTTATTCATCGATACTTCCACCTCCTCCATTACGTCCAAAGGACCACCCGACTCCTCGCAGACGCTCCTGTCAAAGTATGATTGGTTCCCCCCAAAATCCATGGAACCTGCACCGGCCGCCGGGGCTTGCACCCGATCGGAACCGGCGGCGAGATTTCTACTCCCTTGGGGTAGTGTGTTTTTGTCGTACCCGCTCATGACTGGTTTTAATTCGGGGTTCCTTCCCCTAGCTGGTTTTTTGTTCGCCCCGAGTATTTTATTTCCTCGGTACCACCCATATCTGAGAAGCGTTCTCCTATCCGCAACCTGGGGAGGCGCCCGATGAGGGTCCAGCAACCCCGCACGGGAACAGACAGATGATAAGTCTATTGGAAGGTGGATCAAAAGCTATCCAGCAGTCAATCCAGGTCATCGAAAGGCAGCGCTTCTGCAGTGCTGCGTCTCTGCAGTTAGTAGGTTCTTTCGGCAGCCTGCTACACCTCTTTCAATCCACGTTTTTTGTAAATCTCTGCCCGCACAGGTCCAATTCTCTGAATAATCTTGTCTTGCAGGATAGCTGTGAAGACCTTATGTTTAGATGAGTTATTGTCCTGTAGTTTCTTGGGTTGGACAAATTGCCTTTCTTCTTTAGGAGTACGGTTCGTTCTAACACCATTCACAGCGTAAGGGGCGTCTACGATTTTAAATATGAGGTAAAGATGCAGGCCAGTTTTTGGTGTGTAGAAGTAAACTTCTTCCACCAGTAGTTCTTCATACTATTTGGTCTTGTAGCGGAGAAATTATGCGTGCCCTTGAGTGCTTTCTTCATCTGTTTGACAGTGATTGATAGAAATTTCTGATCAGATGTTATGAGGTTGTCGCAAAGAATAAACTCAAAAGTCTCTACATTTTTAATTATTGTATAATTTTCAAAGTTTAACATTTTTATTTGAATCGATACATTATTATTATTTTATACTGTGAAACGCAAATCTTTTTGTGTCTGTTCAACGTCAGCTTTGACGTCAACGAAGTTTTATTACATAATTAGGCAAGCATTGCGCAATTTTTCTCTACAGTTTCGAAATCTGCCATAGCAACAGTAATACGCCCATCGTGAACTCAGCCGATTTTTATGCTTCAAAACAAATATTTTCTTCCACTATTCTATTTTTGTTGATATTTTTCCTTCTACTCGATGACTATTGAGATGCCAAAAATTTATTTGCCAATAGCATTCCTTTTTCGAAAAAATCAACTTTTTCTAAATTTTTGCTATGAATGGTAATGGCAAAGAATTTTCATTTTGACAATTGGAACAAGAAATCTCAGTTAAAAATTTGAACTTTTAAACGACGGATTTCTCTTGAACGTCAAAGATTATAAAGATTGTGGTATTAGTTTTAACAAATTTAGTAAGGACATTTTTTTCCTTGAAACTGACTCTAATGAAATGTAAATATCTAAGAACGATAAACGTGACGCCTACAGTATTTAAGATAACGACGATATGATACGTAATATATAATCGAATGAAGTAGACTATTCATGAGTTACATTTTGAATCTAATTCTCCATTAATATATCAATCTGTTTGCCCTCTCATTAGAAACAATGAGAATTATTTACACTCTTGCCTTATCCCTGGCTGTCATCCTGAATTCTATTGGTGAATATAATGATAAAATACATCTATAACTTTAAGTATATTTTTAGGCTTTTCTAAAATTACAACAGGGACAAGCACCAGTGAAAATATTTTCAAAAATTCTTGTTTCATGTCAAAACATTTTTAAATAATTTTTTGTTGATATCAGACCATCTGAAGTTTGTAAAAAGTCTGGAAAAGTTTGACACAAAATTTGAAGAACGCAAAAAAGGCTAATCAAACAATAAAATTCAGAGTGAATTCCCGGAAAGTATGATTTAGAAGGAAGTAATTACGAAGGGCTTTCTTTAGAAATTTAAATAGAGTCCATTTCAAAATGTCGAAAATAATTGATTTTTGCGAAGTTTCTGGCAGCCATGTTGGACTGTCTTCAAAATTTTGAAGGTCGAATGTGCACAAAAAATGCTTTAGGATAATCTCGAATTTCTGGCGAAGTTTAGGTTTATTTCACTAGAAAGTATGAAAGTAAAACAATTTAAAATGAAATTTTTGACGTATTTAATATAGTATTAAAAATGCGTAACTTTTATATTTTTATTTTATCTCAAAATTCTAATGATTATAGTAGACTTATAATAAATTATTTCCTATTAGGGCCAACCCTATCTGATTCTATCGTATCCTATGCGGGTCTATGTGATCATATCTTATTTTATCCGATTTCTTCGGATGCTATAGTATCATATCCGATCCGGTCCTATCTAATTCTATTCGATTCAATTCGATCCGTTCGTATCCGACTCGATGTTATCCGTTCTTGTCCGATTTTACGTGTCCTGGCAAATCATATCCGATTCTATTCTACCTAATTCTATTTGTTCATATTTGATTCTATACGAACGTATCGGGGTGAGACAATTACGACGGAAAGATGGACAGACACCTGACCAAAACTATATTAGAAACTTCGTGTGGCTGGAGTGATGGGTACATATTAACAGACTTGGCTAAAATTTAGCTGCTATTCTGATTTGGACATTCACACCAGAATTGCCAAAATTATTTTTTTAATAAAAGTAAATAATGACCTTCCCAACCAACATACGATTGTCTACTTCAGGAAAAATGGAATCATCTCTTTCTTTTTGCAGAGTGGAGTGCGCAGACCTCAAACTCTGATCCTGGTGTTCCTCGTTCCAAAACTTCTTCTTCTCCTGATAGACAGCCATCTCCTGTGAGGTATGTGCCTCTTGTCAGACCTCATTATCAGGGTTCTCCGGTCAGGTCTTTTTCTTCTCTTGAGCCTTCTCTTCGTGCCAGGTCCAGGTCTCCTTCTGGCAGGCATTCTTTTTCACGGGTACTTGGATATGACCTTGAAGAACTTAGATTTGTTCGGCTTACTCCCCCTACAAATCCGAACCAGCGATTCGAAATTCGAAGGTACACTTTTCCTCAGGATAAACCAATTCAAGTAAGAGGAGAATGTAAGACCCTTGGGCCCATGCCAATTGAAGAACAACTTGTATTATCAACGTCCAATGGTGATGTCTTTGCAATACTGGATAGAAATAATACAAGACTTCGTGGAATATATACCACGACAATAAGTCATTCTCAAAAACGAGCAAAACTAAACATATACAGCGGCGAAATTAAACTAATGACCAGCGCAGAAATTCTGGAATGTCCTTTAGGTAGCCGGTCACCAATTACAAAGAGTTTTGGAATATTACATGTAAACAACAGTCCTCCACATCTGATCAGATTTCCAATCCTGGACAGATTTTGAAGTTAGATCCCGGAATATTTTTGACTTTTTAATCGTAAAACTTTGGTGCCATCATAGATGTTAAACTGTGTAATACTTCGAACTTTATCGCCATTAGACCTTTCGCCACATTCCACTTTAAACTTTGAACTGTAATCAACACCATTAATTTTACTTTATAAAATGTGAAACGAGAAAATGATATTGTTAGTGATCGAAAGTGGGATCCTAATGTTACAAATTACTGGTAATTACAATAAAAGGTTAGTATATTATCCTTCTGAAGGCTTTAATCTGTTGTTATTGCAAGTGTATCTCTTTCTTGGAAACAGATACAAAAACGTTCCTTTTTATTCATACACGAATTTATTTTAGGAGAAAAATGATTACAGGCTTATAATTATTATCAGCTTAGAAATCTTACTATTCCTTCTGTAAAATCAGGGAACGGACATACATGTTAATTCTGTTAATCAAATTAACGCAAAAAATTTATGTAATCAGTTTTAGAAAATAAAATGTGTTAATATCAAGTAAGTCTAACAAACGTACAATTTCATCATTTCTCCAGGGTCTAAAATGTTGGGTGGTCTGACATAGTTTGTGTAGTCTGGATTGACAATTTTGTAGTTCGAAATAAAAAAGTGTACAGAAAACTAACTTAAGTTTCTAAGAAAAATTTTGAGTTCTCTAACTCAATGTTTTTAATGTATTAGCATCCAGGTTGTTTTCCAAAGGGTTTTGTCATCCAATGAAATACGTCTTGTAGCTCAGGTGTCTGTAAATTATTTTCCTTCAGGAATATTAGAGAAATATGTGTTTTAAACATCCCAGATCTGATGATACATCTAGGATTATTTGTCAGGACAGCAGATGGACTTATGAAAAATAACTGATATTTATTGATTGGAGGTGATCAAGTTTTCCGTGTCATTAATATACTTTTTATAACAATTGTCCAATAATGTTTTGCTTTGAGCCCTTAACTTAGAGAATTCAAAGTAGTCCGCTGTTGATCGTGTTTGCTTGTAATTAATATGTGCTATTTGTTTGTCTCGAACTAATTTTTTCAGTTCAGAATTTAACCACGGAGGGTGAGTGGACACTTTAATTGTCTGCAATGGGACATCATAATCAAATGCTATTAGGAGATACGCTTAAAGAACGTCAACCGCACTATCGACTATCAAATCAGAAAGCAGACCCTGCCCGTCATCATTACTGAGATATTAAGAGATTCCTCCAAAATTAGCTCTCTTGAAATCTGATCTGATTAAATCGTCATTACACAATCTTGAATTGTGACTAGACTCTAAAAAACCTAAATCACATATGATGGTTGCGTAGTATTTTTCTACCGGTAGTAAAGGGTCAACCGCAACTAACTCTGACGTTTCGCAAGAGTATGAGAATACTAAATCTAACAATAATCTATGTTCATTTCTATTGTATTGATTTGAAGCAAATTCGAGTATTCAAGTAAATGAGATATGTTGTTAATTATGTCAACATGCATTCGCAGTGACCCTTCACTAGGTCCAAAAGCAGACCCCTTTTTGATATCATTATTCCATTTAGCATACGGTAAATTGAAATCGCCAAATATATACATTTTCGTTCCTGGGAAGTAACAAGCCACTTCTTCGATTATTGCAGATGTATCAACATCTTTAAAATAGCTAGAGTTCAGTCGGATGTAAAAAAAACCACTATAAAAGCACAGGCGCCTGCTGCTAATTTAATGAATAGCTGCTAAACCGTGTTCCTACTAGTAGAAAGTCTCATACTACGTAAGCCATTTCTGGCCGCGATCAAAACTCCACCACCACGCCAATTATTGCTAGTATCTACACTACGCACATCTCGAAAAATATCTTATTCCGTCATGTCCAGTTTAGAAGAATTTATTTAATCTTTGAGCGTAGTTTCAGTCAATATTGTTATATCATATGAGCATGATGAGACGGACTCTCGCATTGAGTGTAATTTAGTGCAGAAACCCCTGACATTCTGGTAGTGAATCGATAGCAGCTGATCGCCAGTCTCAGTCTCCCCTGCGTTCACAATCGTCGGAACTCCTTTTCGGAATGCAAACAGTCAGTCCGTTTCTCCCTCCAGACGACTTTAATCTGGTCTTTCGTCCTGTCTGGGGCAATCCAGGGGTATTTCAGCTTGACAATTGTTTCGGGAACTTTTTGGGCAGCAAGAAATTTACGCATCAGCGGCTGTGTCACTCTTTTGGTTTCGCACACGAAAGCGTTTCGTGTACGAGATCTAGGTTCACAGTATATTTAAAATATCTATTGCCTAGGGTAACAGCGCGATCCGCACATCCACTATGATAAGGGCAATTGCACCCAGGACACAACACGGCATCGACAACTTTACATTTGCAGCTTCGACAAGTTTTCTCAGTTATTGATAGAGAGTTTTTGTTAGAAGCCATATCTTTTGGGACAGTGGTCCAAACAAATTCAAGGTTAGGAAACAAAGTCTGCCATATTACATGATATGTTGTTATTATCCGTTTAGAACTCACCTTCCTCGAGGAAAATATCTGTCAGCCTCCTAAACCGCAACGGTTAATTTTGTAAGACGACCGAATCTTTGGGAAACACTCCAGATGTGATAAACAGGATTTTAAAGTTCAGGTTTAATTTTGATTTAACTCAGATGTGTGCAGTTTAACGCGTGCGGTTGAACTTCCTCATAATAACTCCGTGATACCTCTCTTTCTTTTCATTCTCCTTGGCTGTGATGCAATTGCTGGCTGGTGCCGAAAATTCGATAACGAGCACGGTTCGTTTTTCGAAGTCACGAAGAACTATGTCAGGCCTCTAGGTCACGACAAAAACAGTTTTCGAGAACGTCAATTGTCTCTATTACCCTTGAAACGATTGGAGAAGCGCTATCAGGGCCAATGCCGCAGGAGTGACAGAGGTGGTGATAAAGCACTCTGAGAACCGCATTATGCCTTTGGATGTTCTTCGTTTCTGCGTGAGTTGGGCAACCTAGGTGATCGGGGTGTGCATGACACGCTCTGCAGCTATCATCGGGAATATCATGACTCAAAATGTCATCACGTCATGCTAAAGTGAAAATGACACATTCTTAACACTGCAAAATGAGACCCTCCATGCTCGAATCTAATCCGAATCATTTAGGGAAAGCAAACGTCAAGTCAAGCAACATCGACGGATTCTTCACATTCCTGTGGAATGTGCCATACATCATCGCCTGTGCTTTCTTAATCCAATCCTTCAGGAGTGAGTACTCGAGATGGATAATGTTTGATGCGTTTTGCTTAGCCCTGATATTGAAATCGGAGCCAAGTGTTTTAGCAGCCTTCTCCGCGGCTTTGTAATAGAAAACGTTGTGAATATTATAATTCTGTCTTGGAACAGGGAATTTTCATGAAAATTGATCATTTTAATTTTAGAACAGGAAATTTTCAAACGAGGAATAGCAATTTCAAAAAAGAATTTTAATTCTGATCAAGAAGAAGGAATTATAAAAAAATCCCTTTTCCAAGACAGTATTCATCACAATTTGAAATTTACCCTTTACATAATTCCGACCTGAAACAGGGAATTTTCAACATCGAACAGGAATTTTATAAAAAATAATCTGAATTACGATTTAAAAGAAATTTTTTTTTAAATTACTCTAGAAGTTTCGAATGATAATTTTAAGTTCAAAGTCGCTGTTCTCAATAAAAAATCTTCCAAATCTTTTAAAATGTTTAGGAAGCTCTTGAAATATTTAGAACTCATTTAAAATCATTCACATCTTTTAAACTCTGTGTATTTTGTAGAATTCATATTATTTTTTTGAAACTCCAAATGTGCTGTCATAGTAAACCCTTAGCAAAACCATATAAACGACGAATTTCGCCAAAACTTGAAAGATTATATAAATCGTGATAACAGTTTCATTAAATTTAGTAAGTACATTTTTTACTTGAAACGGACTTTAATGAAAGCTAAACATCTGAGAAGGATAAGTTTGAAGCCTATAATCTACGAGATAAGGATTTCAGGAGATATTTATCATATAATAGAATAAAGTACTAGAATATTACAATTTTAATCGAATTCTTCATTCATACCTTAATCAGTGATTCCCAAAATTTAGGAAACACGAGGATTGTTTATACTCTTATCGCAAGCTTAGTGATTGTCCTCAGTTCGAAAATGAAAATTTATCTGGCTATCCGATTGTCTGAAATATTTAACCGATCTACCCGATGGATGATTTTAAATTCCTGATCATTTTCGGATTTCCTCGCGTTCAATTGTTAAGCTTATTCGATCAATTGAAAAGAGTTGGAAGATTCCGATGAGTTCAAACGATTGAGAAAGATTTCTAAATATTTAAATCTTTTTAAGCCGAATCATTTTGTGTTGATATAGACCTTTAAAAAAAGCCAGTGAAGAAACAAAATTCACAATGAATTTCACGAAAGAATTGCAGGTATAATATTCGACACGAAGTGCTTGAGGGTACATTTGATTTTCTGGCGAAGCTGATGACGATTTTGTTTGAAAGCATAAAAGAAAAGCAAATTTTGAATCTTCTCATAATCACAATCTTTTACGTTTTTTGAGACTTCTCTGATCATTGAATCATTTCTGAAACCAAGATTCTTCTTCCAGCTAAGTTTTTGAATATTAAATTGGAAACTACAGAAACGAGCCTCGAAATGGGTCAAGCTGGCTCTCAGGTTCGTTCCTAGCAGTCGATCTCTTAGTGAATCCCAGGATGGCAACCAAGGGTTTCTTGCCTGAGCCGAACTAATGCTGGGCACTGGCATAAGAAATGCAGGGATGTTTGGTCAGCCTTTCGCATTTTCTTCTCTCTGTCGTAGAGTTCAACCACATTTTCTGTTTGTGATAGTTCAAGTGCTTCTGCTTGTGAGCATCTGAAACATTATCCTTACGCCTTTCTTGGGTAATCTTAGGATTCCCCTAGCTATTTCCATACTGTACGATTAGCCCAGAATGGCTATCGCCTATCGGCAGCCTTGAGCTCTTCAGTATTCCCAGTCGTTCGTCTGGATCCAGACTTTGATGGCCATATCAATGCAGAAAGACTCTAGTCCCGGTACCAGTTCATCGCGTACATATGGATTCACTTTCTGTGCCGCTTTTCTCCAGATGGTCCCCATTTTCGATGCACTTGATCCATGTGTGACGAGAAAAGCATTTGAGCGTTCCGTTGTTCTTTTCTGCCAGTTAATGCCGCTTGGCTGTCTGAACAGATTGTCATATTCCTACCAACAGCGTTTTTTGCTATTATAGTATCAGCGCAGCGGAGGAGGGCCAGGACCTCCACCTAAAACACGGTGGCATGCCGCCGGAATGGATTATCAGTGGCTTTCTTCATATCTATATTAAGGATGCCTTTTTCAAATTGAAAATCACATTTTCGTTGCGAAATTTTTTTTTATTGAAACTTAACCTACTTCAATATTCATTTTCTTGGCTAAACTGTAATCTATTTGGATTGAGGTTTGAAATATTTTGTTGAAAATCAAACTGCGATATTCGAAATTCAGTTTCTTGGTTGAAGATTCATCATTTGAGTTCAAAATGTATTTCTTTGTGGGAAGCGGTATTCAGAAGGCGTGCAATCCATAATTTGAACCATTTTAGACCCTGGCAGAAAATAATATTTTCATATGGTATTCTTGTTTTCCAGTTCTATGTTTCTTACAATAGCGTTGATTTCATGAAAATGAAAGCTAAAGGAAGAAAATAACTGACTTTTAAAAATAAGTTTCTCTTACTGCAAGGCTTCTGAAAAAGACTATACCTACAAAGCAGAACTGAAATGAACACTTAAGGTTTCTGATTACTTGAAAAACAAGTTTTAAATAAACAAATGAAACGGATGGTTCATGGGAACAGTTGAATTCAGTCCTTAGTAGATAAAAATGCATTTCACAGATCGAAATGGCATCGGTCAACCTCATTTAGAGCAAAAAAGAGTTAAATTATGTCAAACCGTCTTTTAGAAACTTGAAGCCACAAAATGTAAAACGATTTGATTATTTTTCCTTTTTTCCCCCTACTGGATGACTAGCAAGATGCCAAGAAATAATTTGCCAGTGGTCTTCGGTTTTCGAAAAAGTCGTAACTAATTTTAATGTTGATAATTGACAAAAGAAATAAAAAATTATAATTTTGAATTTTTGGTGTAATTTAATTGCGATTCAAAAGAAGAAAATATGATGAAAAAATTCTTGTTAAAATTCAGAATTATAATTTTATTTCAAAAATTCGCTTCTTCATACAGATTGTGATATAATTTTCAACTAGGTTAGTCCGTACATTTTTTTGTTGAAATTGACTCTAATGAAATGTAAATATCAGAGAACGATAACCGTGACGCCTACAATCATTAAGATAACGACCATATTCTATGTGTTAAATATAATCGCATGAAGGAGTAGATTATTCACGAACTATATTCTTAATCGAATTATCCATTATTACATCAATAAGTTTTTTCTCTAATTAGAAGAGATGAGGATTATTGGTACTCTTGTCTTATCCATGGCGGTCATTCTTAATTCTATTGGTGAATATAATAATTAAATATATCTATATCTTTAAATATATTTTTGAGCTTTTCCAAAATTAAAATCTGTTCGACTATACGATTATCTGGAATATTCAAAGGGTGTCTACTCGATGGATGATTTCAAATTTTCGGCCATTTTCTGGTTTTCTCCCGGCTAATTGTTAATTTTTCCCGGGCAATTGAAAAGAGATCAAAAGTTTTTAAATATTTCGGCTATGGATCGGGGAATTTTTTTAAAGAATTATATTATTGAACCTAACCTGGGATTTATTTTAATTCCCTTCTTCTGAAGCAGAAGCAAAATTATTTTACAAAATCCTCGTTTCATGTCAAAAATTTCTGTAAAGCATTTTGTGTTCATATTAGACCTTCGAAAGTTTGTAAAAGTCTGGAAAAGCTTGAAACAAAATTTCAAAAACGCAAACAAAATTCCGCAGAAGTATGATTTAAAAGAAAGTGATTTCAAAGGGCATTCTCCTGTATCACATTCAGTGATTCATTAAAATATTAGAGTAGTTAGCGCACAACAAAACGAAGAAACGTAATTTCTTCAGAAATATAAACAGACTTCGTTAAAGAATGTTGAAAATAATTGATTCTCTCAAAGTTTTCTGGCATTTGCTTTTCTAACTATTTGCTTCTCAACAATGTATTATATTTTTATACAATGTTTAATCATTCTTAGTTAATGATGATATAAAAAGAGATTTTTATCCCAAATTGTTGTTTCCGCCATTTTTCAAATTTTGGAAACTTGAAGCTCTCCCAAATGGAGGTATTTTAAGCTTTACGTAGAGATGTTCATCCTAGTGGACCATTTATTTAAACAAGAATTAGTCAAAGTAGGCGAAATGAGCCTATACATTATATCCCATCAGGTCCGACCCTATCTGATTCCATCGTATCCTAACCGGGTCTATGTGGTCCTATCTTATCCTATCCGATTTAGTCCGATGCTATCGTATCATATTCCATCCGCTCACATCTAATTCTATTCTATTCAATTCGATCTGGTCCTATCCGATCAGATACTATCGGTTCTCATCCTATATTATCCAGTCATATATGACCCTATCCGATTCTAATCTACCCAGTACGACGGAAACACGGACAAACACGCAACCGAAACTATATTGGAAACTTTGTGTGCCTATCGCGATGAGGAAATATAAACAGACTTGGCTCAAACCTGGAAGCCATTCTAATTTTAGCATTCGCACCAGAATCGCGAAAATGATTTCAAAAAAACAATGTGAACAGTGACCTCCCTAACCAACATACGATTGTGTTCTTTAAGAGAAGTAAAATTATCTCTTTCTTGTTGCAGAGTTGAGCTCGCAGACTTCAAACTCTGTTCCTGGTGTTCTTCGTTCCGGAACTTCTTCTTCTCCTGATAGACAGCAATCTCCTGTGAGGTCTCTGCCCCCTGTCAGACCTCATTCTCAGGGTTCTCCGGTCAGGTCTTCTTCTTCTGACGAGCCTTCTCTTCGTGCCAGGTCCAGGTCTCCTCCTGCTGAACGTCATTTTCCGGTTAGGTCATCTCCTATTGTCGAGCCTCCGCTTCGTGTCAGGTCCAGGTCTCCACCTGGCAGGTATTCTTCTTTACGGGTGCTTGGATTTAGTCTTGAAGAACTCAGATCTGTTCGGCTTACTTCCCCTACAAATCCGAACAAGCTATTCGAAATTCGAAGGTACACTTTTCCTCGCGATATACAAGTTCACCTAAGAGGAGAACATAATGTCCGTGTGCCCATGCCAACAGAAGAACAACTTGTATTAGCAACGTCTGATGGTGATGTATTTGCCATATTAGAAAGAAATAATACAATACTTCGTGGAATATATATCACAATAGTAACTGGCTCTCAAAAACGAGCAAAAGTAAACATACACAGCGGCGAGGTTAAACTAATGACCAGAACAGAAATCCTGGAATCTCCTTTAGGCAGTCGTGCATCAATCATAAAGACTTTTGGCATAATAACTGTAAAGAACAGTCCTCCACCTCTGATCAGATTTCCAATCCTGGACAGATCTTAAAGTAAGATTCTGGGATATTTCTGACTCTCCAATTTCTTATTCCAAAGTCTCTGGAATGGCAAAAAAAGTACGACATTGTCCCCTTCAATGCTGCAGATTTCGATACACGTTTTCTCAAAAGAGTAACTTGGCCCTCATGAAACATTCGTGCCATCATGAGTGAAAAACGGTCTACTATTTCGAACTTTGTCGTCAATCGGCCTTTAGCCACCTTCAAATTTGTACTTTGAACTTTTTCCCTCCGATTATACCGCGAATTATTCGATTTCCATGAAATCTATTTGTATCACCAGTTTGTAAGTTTTTGTTGAATAAATTAATTGCAAAAATGTTCAAACCTTTTTTATTATGATGAATCACATAAACTTCAATACATGCACATGTCAGTTCCTTTGCGCGTGTAACCAACATCATTCATTCAATTAAAAAAAAAATTGGGAGCAGATAATAAAACTTTTTTTATTCTGTCACGAAACTATTTTGGCAGGAAAATTATTACAGGCTTATAATTATGATTAGCTTCGAACCCTTACTATTATTTTATAGTTAGGTAGCGGACATGCATGCCAATTCCGTTGAATAAATAAACGAGAAAAATTGATGTAATTAGTTTTAGAAAAGAAAATGTGTTAATATTAAGTAAAGCGTACAAACGTACAATTTTATCATTTTTTCAGGGTCTAAAATATTTAGTAGGCTGACACACTTTGTATTTTTTAACCAAATATTTTAAATGTAATTTCATTTGTGATTTCGCATTTTAACTATTTAAAACTAGTTTTAACTGAATTATTATAACCCAATAAAAAAATGCAGCTATATTGTTTGAAACAAACCTAGTTCGCCAGAGGTAGGCCGCTTAATTTCGCAAAGAAAATATATTATAGTTACAATTTTCCTCGAGCACATCCATGGGGTTTGACCGGGAGTGGAATACGGACTGAGGATACAGAGCGACCCAAGGAGATCGCAAATCAAGTTTGCATTGTTTCTGTCGCGCATGAAGTACGCAGTAGAAACAATTTTCGAGAATATGTGGTTCCAGTTTATTCGACTCTTCTCATTTTCGAAATTCGACTCTATTTCCCACGGAATATTTGGCTGAGAGGTATCAGGGCTAATGCTGTAAGAGTTACAGAGATTGCAATAATTCACTCTTAGTGCCGCATTGTGCCTTTGGATGTACGTCGTTCCCGCATGAGTTGGAAAAACAGATAGTAGATGTCCTAGGTGATCGGAGTGTACATGACACGCTCTGCAGCTATCTTCGGGAATTTCTTGGCTCAAACTGTGGCGACGTTGTGCTAAAGTGAAAATTACACCTTTTTGGTGCTTCAAAATAAAACTCTCTTCACCCGAATTTGATCCGGGTGATTTAAGGAAAGGAAACTTATTTAATAACTAAACATTATAATCCTAAGTTTTCTTTTTTCTTGACACGCACGAGCGTCAGCTTTCGACAGTTTGTACTTTCTCGTGAAAATGAACAAGAATATCTTTTCCGGATTCACCAAGAGCCCCAAACTGTCGCACCAGAGCTCAACGATGCACCGCTGACCTTGTAAGACCCATCAACGTTCCAGATGAGCCCTCCTCACTAGGATTACAAAGTTATCCGCGTCACCCTGGGTGTAATAACCTTCCTCATTTAGCCTACGTAAGAGGTCGTCGACTACAATCCGCTACAATAGGTGTGACAAAGCACCCCACGCGGGTATCCCCGCGGCGCTATTCTCTTGACTAGGCCTTCCCAACATCTAGTTTCCAATCGCCTTCGGCCTAGCATGCTTCCTATCTAGCTTACGAGCTACCCTGGCGCGCCACATCTTGAACCGTCCGGGCATATGACTTCACGAGGAGTATTGCTAAAGGCCCCCTTTATGTCTCAGAAGGTGCCCACGGCATACCTGTATTGTTTAAGCTGCTGTTCCAAACTTGTTATGGCAGCATGGAGAGCAGTTTCTACACAGCAGCCCGAATGTAAGGCGTTCTGTCCTCTATGAAGCGGAGATGCTAAGAGCACCTCATCCCTGATATATCTCTCGATTAGCTTCCCCAGCATCTTCAGGACGAAGGACATGAAACGTCCCTACAATGTTCCCGTTTGTAGGTTCTAACGTTTTTCTCATATTCATTCTAAATCATCTTATAGATGTCATAACCTGAAGGCACTCTAGGTGGATGTACCACCACTCTGATCCTTACCGAGATTTAACATACTTGTAAGCAAATTCTTGTCAAATGAGTGAATCAGAGCCCGAAATTTCAAGTGTCCGAAATATCAAGTTTTCGAAATTTTAAATTCCCGAAATTTCAAATTAATGGCAAAATTGAAAAAATTAATATTTGATATTTTTATGTTTGAATATATTGTAATGAACATATATTATAAATTATGTCCAAATTATATTGATATATATTTGAGGGGGGGATTGCAATTTCTATAATTTGCAATTTTGGATATTCTACATTTTTGAATTTTGAAAAGTCGGGTTTTCTAATTTCGGTAATTATATATTTTCTTGTCTCTGTACTTGCCACGATGTGTGACGCGAGACACCAACGATTGTTGCGTGACAAAAACTTTACGCCGGAAACGCATTTTCCGCCGCAACGAGTTTTAGAGTGAGTGGCGTATTCAGACAAGTTATTGGCCTGCGCTTCTCTGGGTTGGACAAGTCGCCTTTTCGAGAAAAAAGTACAATGCATCCTAACACCAGTCACTGCGGAATGTCCGTCTTCGACTTTAAATATGAAGTGAGGATGCGGGCCAGATGTTGGTGTGTAGAAGTGAACTTCTCCCACCAGATGTTCTTAATACCATCTGGTCCTCCAGCGAAGTTCTTCTTACCTCTAAGTCCTTTCTTCACCTCCTCGATAGTAATTGATAGAAATTTCTCATCAGATGTCATGAGTTTGTCGCAAAGCTCCTTAAAGCGGATGATATTCTCAGTGTCTTCCTTCAATTTCAGTGGTGGAATGTTCCTAAACCTCTTTTTAAAGAGTCTCTACGTCGTCGGGCTTGAGTGTATTATCCCCGACCCACCCCTCACTCTTCTGCATTCTTCTTCATGCTTTAGTTGATGCAATCGTCAGGTGATTTTTTGAGCCATCGCCGGTTTTAGCCATTGATTTGAATCAGCGAAAGCTCTCGCCGCACCATACAGTGAACTATTGATGGTCCGGAGGTCAGACTTTTTTGAGATATCTTCATGAAGGGAGGCACCCATTTTAGTCAGATCTTATAGCCTATCAGGAACCTGGACGTTAATGTTCCTCCTTGGACTAAGATCGCTATCATCTCCCAGGTGGTCGTTGCTTTCCCTAAGCCCTAAGCAATACCCGAATGTGCATAAAAAGCATTCTTTGAGCGCCAAGGCCACTGATGTATTGTAAACAAATTAATAAGATTACCGCACACTGAAGAATTTTAACCGCCTCATAGTGAGCTTCAAAGCCTTCAAGTGTTTTTGTCTTTAAAACAATTTTATTTTTTCATACGGACCAAAATTACCAAATAAAATCGTTTTCCTTTCAAACCTCTACACTTGAAAGAAGGGTCGATAGAAAGGTGGTCTTGATATCATCACACTTCTTGACAAGAAAAGCCTGCCATCTGGTAACTTTCTTTTTTTTTAATTTCGCGTCATTATCATAATTTGAGAAATCTTCCGTTGAACTCTTCGCTCAATCTAAAAAACTGTTCCCAAAAATTGGTAAAATGCCTAATCATGGAATGGAAATTTCTTCGAAGCTAAAAATAAGAGATTCGTCGATGGCGTTAAGTTTTATCAGATGCAAAGTCAGATCCGAAAATAGAAATATATCATATTTGAACGATAATGGTTAGATTTTCGAAATTTGAAAAGAAGCTGCGTGCAAATGGGTATACGAACATAATTTTTCAAACAGTTTATTATTGATTATAACTGTCTTCTCTTAGATAATGAGAAAGTTGCTATTTTTTTGAAATTTTCAACGTTGCTTTGTCTCTTCAGTTATGAACATATAATGAATAAATAATAGAGAGAATCATTTCTTAAACAATCTCTTTCTTTTTATTATTATATTTGTCTACAATAAAATAGATATTTGAAATATTCTTCAAATTTTCAATATAAATCATATTGGATATAAATTGTCCGTAAGAGCCTTTTTGTTTAAAATAATATTAATATTTATTATCTGTGGGCGTCTGCATAAAAAGGGCCCTTGTGGTCAGTTCTAGTTTGGTAGATATTCGCATTTTTCTATGTCAGGGTTTACTTTCGAGCAGGAAATTTTCATGAAGGATTATAATTGTTATTTAAGGTTCCCCTTTGAACAGGAATTTTTGTTAAGAATGATAATTTTCACTTCAGGATGAGGAATTACGTAAAGAGCTATCATTTCACTTGAAACAGGGCACTGTTCAAATGCAACGGGAGTTTTCGAAATAAATTTCAATTCTATCTAAATTATAAGATAACATTTGGAAAATAGCTATAATCCTGACTTGGAACAGGGAATTTTTGGAATAAATTTAATTTTGGAACGGATAATAATTGAAACAAATACATAAAAAAATGCAAATGATCATAATTTTGTTATGCAACAGGCAGTTTTTTCAGATCGAATGGGAAACTTTGGAAAATAATATTAATTCTGATTTAGAAAAAGAGAATCTTGTAAAAACAGTCCACGTTTTGAACTTAAAATTCATTTTGTTTGCAAATACAAATTTGCCTGAACTTGAAACTTCTCTCTTCCAAATTTTAGAAAAAGGGGGTTATTATATTTCTTAATTATAAAATACAATGTTGTAAATAAATATAATTATAACTTGGAACTTTGAGACCGGGAATTTCCGTAAAGGATAACAATTTTTATTTTCGAGCAAGGAATTTTGAAGATGGAACAAGAATTTCGGAAAATAATTTCAATTCTCATTTAGAAGAAAAAGCAATTTAACACGCTCATTTTTTCCTTGAAACCGACTCTGATGAAATGTAAATATCTAAGGACGTTGACATTGACGCCTATAATATTTAAGATAACGACTATAAGATAAGAGTGATATATAATGAAATAAAGTACTTTATTATTCATAAGTTACATTTTTAAAAAATTTCTTCATCAATACATTAATTATTTATTCGTTTGATTGGAAAATATGAGGACTGCTTCTACTTTGGTCTTACCCGTGACGGTTATCCTCAATTCTATTGGTAAATATAATAATAAAATATATCTATAATTTAAAGTCAAATGAAATTTTCCTAAGCCAATTAAAAAGAGTTCGAACGATTTTGAGAATTTTTAATGATTTTTATGAAGTTTAAGAGATTTTAAAACATTTCAGAAGAGTTCAAAGATTTATACTTTGAAATATAGAATACTGGAAAAGAGTTATAATTTTTATAAAATATTGATATATAATTTTCTACGAGAATTATGATTCTGAACCTAAACAAGGATTTTTTCAAATTCCTTTCATCTAAATCAGAACCAAATTTTTTTTCGAAAATTGCCTTTCCAGCTTGGACTTTCAAATAATAAGAGAATTAATTACTTTTTGAATTTTTTTTGCTGAAATTCTTCAGATGATTTGACATGAAATTGCTCTTTCAACTCTTTCTATTAATTTAAAACATTCGCTGTTGTTTAAGTTTTCCCTCATTCTACTGGAACAATTTGAACTTCTCCCCTTTTAAGTTGAAAAATTGTTTAGTTTTTAACTCATCCTCCTTTTAACCTGGAGACTTTTTCATGAATTCGGTTCCAGTTTTAATTCTTGATGAACTCTTTATATCACCCAGGAAGCTATTGCTTCTATAAAAACTGATTCTGGCGCTTGGTATTTGATTTATTTCAAGAATACTGAGAAGTTTAACTAACTTATCGTTTTTGAGAAGTGAATTTCTTTATCTCTACATTTAAAGCACAATGTTTCTGCATATTTTTAATTAGGTCCTAATCGCAATTTTCATGGTCAAAGTGTCCATGTTTTCTAAAATTTATGGAATTTATTGCTGTATCAAGATCTTTATGTAATGCGTCAATTGGAATTCCTATTATGATTAAGTTGCTTTGAATTTATAGTAACCAAATGGTATTGTTTGTTTTTTATCTAATTTGATTCAAAAATTCACTTGCACGGGCTAAATTTTTATTTAGATTTTTAAATTCTTGAGAAGAAGAATCAAGTGATAGTTTAATAATTTTGGTCTGATTCTTTATGTTCTCTGCCATAATTTTGTTGTCATCAAATATTTGGTCAAATTACTTATTTATCAACTGCAGGTCACTATTGTCGAATGTTCTAAATAGAGCTCTTGACGCATCTCCTACAAAGTTAAACGGACCGGGCTTGTAACGACGTTTTCCTAGGACATTATGTCCTACTGGACATTATGTCCGCTCTTCGTCGAACAGATAAGCTGATCCTATTTCTTCCTTATAAATGTGGCCCTTCAATTCTCTGATGTTTACTCGAGTGCCCAGAGCCCCAAGCGCCGTTGCCAAAAGTAGAATCAAGGCCCTCAACCTAGAAATGAGACATTAACAGGTTAGCGTGGATACGGCTTCTTTTTTCATTTAGTAGAATTACATAATTATTGTTGTCTAACTTTTCTGTGATTACAGCTGGCCCTACCCAACTAGGGGACAGTTTGTTTTGTTTTTGGTGATTTATGAGCTTAACAAAATCTCCTGGTTTCTCAAATAATTTTCGTGTCTGTTATTCCACATTTCGATCAATTCAGAATACTTCCAGCTCGGTGAGGTGGCCAGAGATGAATGTAAATTACCTTCTTTGCCGAAACTGAGTTCAATCAGAGTGCAACTAGTACTTTCATACTTCATAGGGTTGTGAGCAAGTGTTAGGACCTCTAGGTTCTTGTTCCATTCATTTTGGTTGTCTTCGATGCTCGTTTTTAACCAATTTTTAATTGTTGAATGTGATCCTTCAAGTGATCCATTGCTTTGGTGGTGGTAAGCAGTTGGCTTGATGTGCTGTTATTCTGAATAAGTTTTGAAAGTCCTAAATTACTTGTGAGACGAAGGAAGGGGGCCAAAGATATCCATAGCCATCTTCTCATTTGGTTGAGTAGGTCTGCCTGAAGTTATTATTGCTTCAGCTCGTCTCGTGATTCTGACGGTTTCCTGCAGTTGGCATGCTGGTCATTTTTTAAAGTAGTTAATGAATTCGTTTTCCATGTCTCTCCATTCCCCAAGTGTCCTTGCTCTTTCGATGGTTCTTTTTTTGCCGTAATGCTGTGCCATAACGGAACCGTCAGATTATTTGATGATGCCCTTTTTTTCTGGTTAGTCAATTCACTCTGTGGTGCGAAGCAACAACAAAAATCGCTCTCGGGGTATTTGAAACCGAAGAAGTTGAGCTCTTTTTTGTATTTTCTTCCACAGCTTTCCTCCTGCATAAGGTTTCCGAGTAGCTTCTTCTTCCGCTGATGGTTCACGCATTCCTCGAGCGAATAACTTAATTCTATTTTCTTCTTCTATAGGCTTATTGCTTCGTGACGATTTTTCTGAGAGATCCGATTCTTGGATTAGAAAAAGTCCTGATAGACAATCTGCTTCCATATTTTCTTTTCCTTTCATATACTCGACTATATATTTATACTCTTCAAACCTCAATTGCCATCTTGGGAGTTTTGAGGAAGCGTCCTCGACATTGTGGAGTCATTTCAATGCTTTATGGTCGGTTTGAATTATAAATTTTCTTCCCGATAAATATTATCGCAGTCTGTTTGTAGCTCATACTAAAGCTAATAACTCCTTTCCGGATGTCGTATAATTTTGCTCAGTTTCATTGAGTCTTCTGGATATAAAACAGCAAGGGTGAAAGTTTTGGCTAAGCTCTGTCTCGATGCCTAAATCGATGTCTCGGGTGCTGTTTGATGTTTAAACAAAAATAATGTTCTTCTGGATTAAGTTTGTAAGTGGTTTGGCAAGAGTAGATAAGTTTTTCATAACTTTCCTATAATATCCCGCAAGGCCTAAAAAGGATTGTACATCTTTAACGTTACTAGGTTTTCTGAAATTTTTAACGGCTTCGATTCTCGCAGGATTAGGTTTTACATCATCTTTAGTAATAAGGTGTCCTAAGTACTCAAGTTCTGTTCTCAAATACTCACAGTTGTCTGGTTCTAACTTTAATCTCAATTCTTTTAACCTTTGGAACATGTCGATAAGGTTTTCATTCTGCTCTTCTATGGTATCTCTGAAGACGACTATAACGTCCATATATACGAAGCATTGTTTCCCTATCAGTCCCCGAAATGCACTCTCTATCATGCGTTAAAATATGGCCGGTGCATTTTTCAGTCCGAATGAAATTCTGTTTAATTCAAAGTGACCTTGGTCTGTCCAGAATGTAATCGATGACGGGTAATGAATATACATCCTGATCAGTATCTTTTGTTTATATTGCCATAATCGACTACCATTCTTAATTTATCGTTTTTCTTAGGGACCACCCAAATTGGTAATTTGAAAGGTGATTTTGAGTTTCTTATTATATGTTGTTCCAAAATATCCTGTACGTGCTCTTTGACGAAGTTTCTATGAGCTTCAGGATGTTTGTCCACTAATAGTCTGTATTCTCGTCCGTTTCGCTTTCTGGTGACTGCTTGTAATCGTCCATGAACGTTAGAGAATCTGCAGTTACAGTAAATTAAAATTTATTGAAAATAATATTTAATTATAATAATTTATTAAAATAATTTTATTATAAAATTAATTGATCAGATCCTATTTTATATCAACACTTATTTTGATTTTTTGTATACCCAGAAGTTTATATTTTAATTTTACCTGCATTTGAAATAATTTCTCATATAATTTAAATAGAATGTGGCAAAAAGTTGGCTGGAAATTCCATCCTTCAGATTCATCACATATTTCTTAACGGCTAATTTTTCCTTCCTGTCTGTACGCTTACAGAGCCTTGCTAGACATTTTCTAATTTTGCCCTACATAATTCAACTGAGGTAGTTCTTCCTAAATTAGAAGGCAGTTTATTGTATAAAGCCTCGTGGTTATCGATAAGAATATTTCTAATCGATCTTCTAGCTTTGCCAGTAATTTTTTCTGTCAATATATAGTCGAGTCATAAGTGGGAATTACTGCAACCGAGTCTTGCTTGTTCTAGGCTCTTCATACAATCGTGAATCCCCACGTCTCTCTACCATTGAGAGATTCGACGGCGCGTATGATGTCCTTCGCTGGAGAGAGATTCCTGGCCGGTTGTATTGTTATCTGATATCCTCACACTAGCCCGAGGTGCAGTTATCCTCTCTACCATTGGATGCTGTCTCAGCGGTTCCTGCTCGTCAGGCGCTGTTATCTCATTTCTTCGCATACGGTTTTCTTCATTGATAATTAATAGATTATTTTTACTTACCCCTTGTCCTGTTTCAAATTGATATATTTTTTGCAGGATTTGTTGCAATGGATACGCCTGTTTAACAATGATCTCTTCCGTAGATTCAGACCGCCACTTGCGCAATCAAGCTGATATAACTATCTCAACAATGCTCAAACAAAATTGTCATAACAATTAGTCCCCAAAAACGATGGTTGATGAGACATATTCGGTGAGAGTAGTTTTTACAGGAATAATATCTTACATTTCAGTTGCTTACTTTTATTGTCGCTGCTGCTCGGCTGTATGATGTCCCTAGATGCAGCTCTGCGAAATATTGTCCGTGGATGTAGCTCTGGGTGGTACGAAAATCACTGGTTAGCAGACGTGTCTTCTTTTTCTGAGGTTTACCGCCGGAAGTTCCAAAATTAATAATTGCAAGTTTTTTTTGCTTCTGGTTTACATAGAATAGAGTTGACTTAGTGTTAGAGCCTGTTTTTTAAACTTTTTAAGTAATTATTGAACCGTAACTTCATTTTTACTATTTCCACATAAGCTAGAAATCGTTGTTTAGAATATATGAGTAGAATATTCCTACAAGTTACAATGCCTGCAGAAGGCATTCATGATATACCAACACACGACTGTCTACTTTAAGAAATATATAATCTTCTGTTTCTGGCTGCAGAGTTAAGTTCATCGTTTGATTGCTTACCTAATGGCGCCCCTATTCCTGGCGTTCCTCGTGCCAGAACTTCTTCTTCTTCTCCAGACAAACATCATCCTCCTGAAAGGTTTCTTCCTCCTGCCAGCCCTCATTCTCAGGGATCTCCGGGAACGTCTTCTCCTGCTGAGCCAGCTGAGTCTGCTGAGCCTGCTGAGTCTTCTGAGCCTGCTGAATCTGCTGAGCCTGCTGAATCTGCTGAGCCTGCTGAGTCTGCTGAGCCTGTTCTTCGAGTTAGGTCCAGGTCTCCTCCTACCATGCGTTTTTCTTCACACGTACTTGGATTTACTCTTGAACAACTTAGATTTGTTCGTCTTATTCCCTACACCAATCCGAGGCGCGGAAATTTGAAGTTTGAAGATATACTTTTCCGCATGATAAACCGATTCTATTCAGAGAAGAACATCATATCCCTAGGCCCATGCCAAACGAAGAACAAACTGTATTATCAACATGCAACGGTGACGCTGTTGCAATATTTGGGATGAATGATAGACTTCTATATAGAATATATATAACAAAACATCACATTGGATATGACACTGAAAAACGGGTGAAAATAAACATGAAAAAAGGCTTGATTGCAGATATGACCCTACAAGAAATCCAGGAATCTCCTATAGGCAAGGACCACCCAATCTCAACGAATTTTAAAATAACAGTCGCAGACGATTTTAATCCATAACATAATTTTAATGTTTAAAAAAATATAAAACTAAAATATAATATTGCTTGTGATCCGATATACCCAGAAGGGTAGAACGGGGCAAGACCGATAGGTTACCATTCATTGTTCTATAAAATGTTAATAAAAGCGAAATTGATCATTTTTTGCTTTATTTTGAATCTCACATTATTTTTTATCATATTTACATGCGGATCAATTATGTGAACATAATTATGATTTTAATATTGAATTATTTTTAGCAAAGCTGCATTTTGTCGGTCTTGCTCCGCATATGGGGCCAAAAACAACCACATATGCAGCAAAAAGTAAAAACTCTTTTTATCAAAAATAGCGATAGCTGGCGTATAAGCTCTTACTCGCTGACATTCTGCTAGGTTGAAAAAAATGACTCTGTGTTTGTTGGAAACATTTGTTTTTGAGCTTAGAGGTTGTATGTATTATCGATCCAATACATAGTCGTCATTATCCAAACATTTGTCAATTATTTTCTTGGTGGCTCGTGCCCCGATTGTGAAGCCTCAGCTATTTTTTTAATTTAATATATTTTGGACATAAATTTAATTTAATTTATAATGATCACTTGACGGAATAATGTTTCATCTACCATAAGATCAAATTTTCATGCAGTAGCTATTTCAAATAATAATGTAAACGTTATTTGCAAAGTCGCTCTTGTCCCAGCGATTGGTCTTGCCCCGGTCTAGCCTATTAATGATCATATCACAAATTTACAAGAAACAACTTCTTTCTCATTAGAAATACATGCAAAACTTGATAATTTTTGACTAAATCCTTAATGTAATTTGATTCCAAAATACAAACCATAGGTGTTAATTTTCTTTTTGAACCTCACAAATTTGGGTTATTGATCCGGACAAAATTTCATACTGTTTGAAAGGAAGAGAATAGGGCCCCATTTGAAATTTGTATTTTACGCTGCGCCACACAGTGGGAGCAAACGCATTATTTTCATTCAAACTGTTTTACAGCCTACAATTGGGGTCCGCTTTTCAGTTTCTTGTTTTTACATTAAACTGAATTACATTGAAGTGAAAAGCCCTTCCTCATCTACATCGATTGCGATTCTAGTCATTCGAGATATTGGTGAATGTTCGCCGAAACTAGATCTGAATTTATATAAATAAAATATGTCATTGAGGACAAGTAATATTCCTGTTGCCTCATTTGTGCATAAATAGAATATCTTCCGCTTTTCCATGTGAATTCAACGAGCTGATATTAAAAGCAGCAGCAATATGCGAATAATAGTGCGACAATCGTGGATTGGGAAGACCTAACCTAATTGCCGCCCATGAGAGAAACGTATGTTGAACCCTTTCCAGTCCTTTAATATACGAGGCGCGAGGTGGAGACCAAACTTGTGAGCAGTACATTACAATGGGTCTCACTAACGTGATATATAATAAGCATAACGTGCATGGTTGTTTGAATTCAACAGAGGGACGTTTGATAAATTTTAACATCTTTAGACCTTTAGCGATACAATAATCAATATTCCGGAGGAAAGATAGTTTATCATCTAAAAAAATGCCAGGGTCCATTGGTCATTGGTCCAGCGAATATTAGAGATGTTATAGTTGCCAACAATGATTGTAGCCGTAGGTTTAGTAGATTCAAGAGCAGATTCTTTAGCGGTGCAGTATACCATTAAGCCATTTCCCTTTCGGGGTAGGCGTGACACTACCCGATTCGGGTAGTGTTTCTAGGTTGATAACTTGTAGTAAATAACTACAAGTGTGGGCTCACCACACCAACGATGTGCCAACAGCACTCAGTTTTCTCGAATGGTCACCCATCCAAGTGCTAACCGCGCCCAACGCTGCTTAACTTCAGTGATCTGACGAGAACTGGTTTTTTCAGCGTGGTATGGCTGTTGGCAGTGATTTTTTTTTTGCAGTGATTTAAATAAACCTCTGGACGTGGTAGCGGCAGAATGTAAACAGTTCCCAACAAAATGCGCTCATTTCCATTGAAGATTGTTACAAAAATCTGCTCGACAGAAGTAATTAGTGTTCGATATTCGAAGCTTCGAAATTTCGAGTGCACCGCACGTAGTACTCCCCCACCTCGTTAAAAATTATTTCATAGGTTATTTCTGTCCCTTCTGTAGATAGTGTAGTTATTCATACCCAACTCAACGCTTAAGTGATTGGAATTGAGCCACGTTTCTGTCAAGATGACAACGTTGTATGTAAATTCGGAGAGAGCGATAGCATGCTGTAGGTTGATAAGTTTGGTTCGCAGGCCACGCAAATTTTGATAATAAATATTGAGGTTACATGGTGAGTCACATTGTTTACTTGCTTGCAGACCATATCTCTTGCTGTCGGCTGGTAGTAGCATTCAAATCGAGTTTATCAAGAAAGCTGCCGGAAGAACGTCTTGACAGATCTTCAGAATTGTGGCCGCATGGAAGCAGTTCGTACATTTTCTTATAGAAGACGCACATTCGGCTTGTGGATGAGAACCGCTACATTATGGAGAAGTGTGTAAAGTGCTGTGACAGTGTTCAGTCATATGACCAAATCTGAAACATTTCATGCATCTCAAAACGCTCACATGATCGAGTACCGTGCAGCTCCCCACCCTAGATAAATTCTTCGTTTGTCTACTGGTGTATTTTCAGTGGTTGGATCAACTTCGAGCATGACTGTATAGAAATTCTAATTATTTCTCTTAACTTTTTTGAAGAGAACTTCCATCTTAAATTCCGGACCATCAGAAATTTTAATTTGGTTGCAGATTTTGGGGATTAGCTTATCGTTTTCTTCAATTTCATTGGCATGGATACCCAACATTTTCACTTTAGCTTAGATCTTGCGTGGCTTCTTGATGATGTTTTCGTCACCTAGCTGAGTTTTAACAGCCTGAGATAACTTCTCCCTATAGTTGAGGTCCGAACAGCTGATTACGACACCCCCACCTGAGATGCTTCTTACTCATGTGACACGAACTGAAAAGTTCACTAGACTCACTTTATTTTTGTTGGCTTTCGTCGTTTCTTGACATGTTTGTGTCTCGTTCTTAGGCTTTATGGCAAGGGTTGCGTCTCGATATGAAGTAACAGGCCTCGGCCGAGTCCCGCCATCTTGCTTCCTCTTTTCCTCAAACTCTATGGCTTTCATCTTCATAATTTTTAATTCCTTCTTCAGTGAATCATTCAAATCATCATTGCCATTGATGATTACCTCTTGTCTTTTCAAAAGTTCGTGCAAATAAGATACTTCAGATCCATCTTTCGTAGACTCAGGCGTTGAAGATGAGGTCTTAGGAGTTTCACAGAACTTACACCTACCTCCATTGAGGCACACCAGAGTTCTTACACGTGCAGAACAGCTTCTATGATACGTAGCATCACAATTAATGCACACAACCGATTTCACAGGCGCTAATTTGCAACACTTGCATATTGGTAAAAGATTCGTATCCGAGATACTGCCGTACGTCTATAACAGTTGTTTTGGAGCCGTCCGAATCGCAATCCGACTCGTCGGCCATATTTTTAAACCGGTGCCGTGCAGAAAAACAATATTTTTCTACGCGCCAGTGACAAAATATTGCATTTTTTCATTGTTTATAAGAACCATAATTGTTATATCTTGACAAATATGATTCCTGCGATTAATGAAAATCTGATAACCTGCAAACCGTTTTCAAAAACACTGGAGGCAAAGTGATTGTTCTGAGGCGTCACTCCAACTCTAAAAATGATACAATTGGGGAATCAGAGACATTGCATCCAACAGACCTTCATTATAAACCATCAGCCTCAAGAGAAGTTAGCAGGGAAGGCTCTCTGGAACACAATTCCGATTTTGAAGACTCTAGATCTAGACAACCTTGAGAGAACCTTGAAAAAATGAATAGGGTAGTACATAGAAGGCGCCATACAACTTCTGGAGACTCTTTAAGAAGGGAACGTTCCAGGACTCCCCTGAGAGAAAATCATCAGTCTATCTTTTTCCAAAACAGATAAGAGAAGCTTCTTTTCATTCTCTCACACGAAAACCTTTCAAGAGAAACATTATTATAGGCTTAAAATGATTTACCTATAATAACTTAAAATAAAATATTCTAACCTATTTCTGAAGATATTTTTATTTATGTAACCTCAACAATATTGTGTATGAAAAAAAAAAAAAAAAAAAGTAACAATTATTTTCACGGCAGATTTATTTTCAGAGGTAAGCACTTTGAGGAAAATAAAATAGCGACTCCCATAGAACCAAAACACATAGACTATTTTTCCTATTTTCCGTAAACGTATTTTTTACAACTATCTCAACACTTGAGAACGATATAATTGTCTGTTAAAGCTTGCAGAATTATTTTTTGTTGAAAAAATAAAAATGACGAGATAATGTTTTTTTTTTGATAAGTTACAATTAAACGAGGTGATAATTTTAACATACACTGGAACCTGGATATGTGCACGGTTTCGGGCATGGCCGGCAGTGGCCTTCGACACAAACCCAGGGTTTCCGAACGTAAACAGGTAGAGCCGCATGAATCATTTTTATTGGATTTGGACGCATGACGCAACCCGATGCAACTAACGCGCTACAAGTCCGGCCCTCATGCTGTTTGTTACGCTTGACTGAGCACCACCTCTCTTTCAACCCCGCAACTCCTCTCATCACCAAAATGTGGAGGACAGAATTTCGAGTAACGCACAAATCCAGTTTACGGAAATCCAGGTTTCAGTGTAGTTAAATTTACGAGTTTTAGAGAACCCAGGAAGCCCAAAGAACGTTTATCTGGTCGAAAATTTACATGATTACAAAAAAAACAACAATAAAAAGCTTTGTAATTATAAGAAATTAGGACCACATAAACACAGGGTTTTTTTTAATTTTAAAAACTTTAATCATTTCAAATTGTACTCAGGTTTGGAAAAAATTTCAAATTTGAATTTAAAAACATTTCAAATAATTTAGGGCGAAATGAAAAGAAGAAAATTTCGAAATAAAATTTTGAAGCTTTTCACGGATTTGGAAGGGTTTTGAGATAATAAAAAAAAAAATTCTGCATACCTCGGTCGAAAGTACGTATCTTCGGCATCAATTTTAAGGAAGGAAGCCTAAGATAGCCCTTGTGATGTAATATACTATTCTTGAGATTTCTGGAAAAATTTTAAATTATTTTTTATTTTGAAATATCAATTTTAAGATCCTGAAATTTTTTATCTATATAAAAAAATATCTTTCAACTCAAATTACAATTTGGTTGATTTGGCTGAAAAATTAGTCATACAAAACTCATGAACTAAATAAAATCATAATAAAAGGGTAACTTGAGGAAGAAAACAAAATAGTCCCGCGTAATCAAATTTAACGTCGGGTGTACTTCAGCTTTGATTAATATTAAATCTTTTACACATCTCATTACATAATTAGAGATAACAAATTTTTGGAAAAAATGTTTTCATTTCTTTGAGAGAATTGTATTATTATTACTATTAATGAAGTAGTTCTTCTTTGAAATAAAGGTTCATCCGGCACAAAATCTAGGACAAAAGCAAAAAGCTCTTCATTGCACGCCTCGCTGTTCAGCACTGTCAAACGTCAATTTTAAATCTTTATTCTCAAAATATGCGGAAATAGATACTAAGAGTTTCACAAAGTTTCATGAAGACGATGTTTTTTACACTCTCGAAAATCACTTCTATTAATGACAATTTACTTGAGGTTCCCCCTTAGGATAACTTGAAAAAATCCTCGTATAAACCAAGGAGAATCGGTTAACTATATCATTGTACAAATTAATTATGCTCCGCCGTTATTAAAGGCTTACGACATCGTGAAAGAATCGAACATTAATATTAGGAAACCTGCAAGAATGCTGAAAAATTTGATTGTTATATCACCCAGTGAAAACTCTGATTATTTACCAAACCAATCTAGACACGCACAACAAACTTTGTACTTCGCAATTCAGAACCCATGAAATTCTTAGAAAAGTTTAATTAAAAATCTGTAGAAATTCATAGAGTTTTATTTCAATTTCGAGAGCTAGAGTAGGAAATATCTTGCATGCAACGATAATTTGTTTTCTTCGAACGTGCGAAGGCATGCTCTTCCAGTCACTTATGCATGCTCTTTCAGTCACTTATGCATGCTCTTCCAGTCACAACTTATGTTTCATCGTTAACGAAGCTTTAAAAATTGCTACTTTTTAAAAATAAGTGTCTTGTAAGTATATTTATATATATGAAAACTAATTTGTATCTGAAATTAAGTATACATTCATTTTTCATGCTTATACTTATATACGTTCACACAGATTCGAAGAATTCTAACCTCCGACAGATAATCCTCATCTCTTAAAGAAATGTTCAAATGTTTCAAATGTTTGAAAACGGGTTTTCAATATTGTAAGCGTTATTTGCGGTAAGCTTTTACTGAAAAATTTTCCTATTTTAAAAACTTTTATTAGGGTAAACAATATCAATTTTAATGCTATTTACTTCCACATATTTGTTACAGTCCTGATGAGGCCATGATTCCATGGCGAAATCCATCGACTTTTTTAAACAAATGAGGACGTCTTTTTTCACAGCCTTCTAATTGCAAGAACAAAGGCCAAAACAAAAAAACATCTTTATATTTTATAATGTCTAAAATACGACCCAAACATTACTTTGAAATGTTTATATAATAAAATAAGTAATATTTTGAGTTGGCCCTATTTAAACTTGTTTAAACATTCTTAAGATACGTAACCAATTTCGGGCTATTTTTAACGCCACCCTCGCTGACGACCATTGCCCCCCCCCCCCTACTAAAATTACGTGGCCCCTGGTTCTCTCAAAACAGTGCAAATTGGGTATTCTCCACGAAAATAGTGGAATATTGGTGGAATAAATTCTTTAAAATCAAATTAATGTAATGTAAGTGTGATATTAATGTGCACATTTTTAACTAAACATTTGCATTAGCAAATTAAATAGTTGAACTTTCAAGCAAAAACAATAATAACTTTCAACAAAAATAGTTGATCTTTCAACCAAAGATGACTTTTCAAATGTAAAAGATGAATTTCCAACCCGAAAAGTTGAATATTCTACAAAACAGTTCATTTTTGACCAAGATGACTTTCCTATCACAAAAGATGAATCCTCAACCAAATAGATGAATTTCCAATTAAGAAAGTGGAATTCAGAACCAAATAATTGAATTTTCAACTAAAAAGGATATTTTTTGTACAAAAAATGGAATCGTCCAATTTTCAGTTTAAAAAATTAATTACCAAGAAATACAAAAAACGAATTTTTGAAACTTTAAACTCTTGAATCAAAACAGATTAATTTTCAACCAAACAGTTGCATCTTTGACCAAAAACGATGATTTTTCAAACTACAAAATTAATTTTCTACAAAAAAAGACCTATTTTCAAAAAAATACATGAGATTTCAGTCAACTAGTGGAATTTCCTACTAAGAAAGATAAATTTTCTGCCTAAAGTAGACTAAAATAAACAATCAACCATATTAATGTAAAATAAGAAACAAATATTAAGAGAATCATGAAAAAGTGAAATTTTTACTGCATTTTGCAATATCTGAATAACAAATTCCAGACCACAGTAAATAAATTTAATAAATTAGTTTTTTAACTAAAAATTCAAGCATTTCAGTTTCAGATTCATCATTTTAAATGAAATCTCATTCCTTTGTTGTGAAGAAGATTTTTTAACTGGCATTAGAGTCGATAATATTTATCTATGTCCTGAAATTAATTGAAAAAAAATAAAAAATTTCGTAATAAGAGGAGTTGTTTCGGGTTTCAATCCTGTGCAAAACTAGGAATCTTGCCGACGTTTCGTACACATTGAAGTTCACTCAACTGAACTGAAGTATACCAAATAAATCGCTGATAAAAAGCTATACCAATAAAAGCACACGCAATTATAAAACTTTAAACAAATATGATGTGATAATAATCACCGAAATGTGTACTGACACTAAAATAATAGATGATATTTTTTCTTAGCTTTAGTTCTTGACTATCACGTGATTTTTCCATGTCTAGATGTTCACCTATTAAAAACAGAAATTTTTACAAGTGAGTCACTAAGAACTTACATGTATCTGTCAATCATGCCCACATGAAGCCTATTTAGAAAACGTGGCAGTTTCGTGGAAAAAATCTCCACGGTGCGAATTGACTCATAGTAACCTGATGAAGGTTAGTATACGTAGCAGAAAGATTATTCCAAAATTCTCAGTCGAAATTCACGAAACCTATTCAATACCAAGAGGAAAAATGAAGATCGCCAGCTACATTCTAATTCTTACATTTACGGTTCATCTTGATTTTGTTGGTAAGTTTAATAAGGCTGACCATACTAATAATTTTTCTACTTCTATTCACTTTCTGAGGCTAATCCATTTTTTCCTACGATGTCTCTTATCTACTACATTAATTCAGGAATAAATATGGAAGAACATAACTCTTCACAAATTCTAATTGTTCAAATTCCGTGCAACTTGAGTGCAAATTTTGGACAGACTGGCCTGATAAAATTACCCTTTTTCCAAGTCACTGCCTAATCCATCGTAGAGGATCGAAGGAGGAAAACAACAAAGGATCCTCGACCAGGTCAAACCGACATTCTTGTTCAAACTTCATGAAACTTCCGATTTAGCGCTTTATGAGTTTCTGATTAAACATCTAAAGTAAAAATTACAAAATCCTATATGACGTTTGACAATTAGACATTTTTGTTCACATTTAACGAAACTTTGTACCGACGGGTTTTCAAGAATTCTGAATATAATTGAGGAGTCAAAGTTATGATATCAAATATCGCTGATCCATATGGCGGTTGACAATTACAATTTTTGTTCATTCATGAAACTTCGTATCTAAGGCGGTATTGAAACTTTCTATTCAGGGGTTCATGCAGTTGAAGGAAAGAATGAGTTTCGAAATGAATGATATTCTGTAAATAATTGGTAAATCAACTAACTAGGGTTGCGACAATTTGAGAGGGTAACTAAGATATTCGTGATTCAATTTTGAAGTGCAAAAGGAAAAAGGCCAATCTATCTACAGGGTCGATTCAAACTTCACCAAATTCAACTAGATTTATACAAAATATGGATTAGTAAGCTCATTGGTAACCAATGACAAGAATCTTGCGCTACTAACAATATGAATGCATAAGTTTGACTGTCAGGGACAACTAAAATTTCACAAAAGATGACTAGATGCACAGGTAACATTGACCAGTAAGCTTATTGGTAACTATTGACAAAAATCTTGCCTTAGAAGGATTTTTTATAGTGCATAGTCAATAAATTTGACTTAAGAACCAACTAAGGTTTGGTTTGCATTTTCGAAGGTCAGGTTAATAAAATGCCAGAGCTTTTACACAAATTGAGTCAGACTGAACATACCGGACGGATTGGTTGGACATTAAGAATCAAATTGCATCCATCCTGCTCGCGCTGATCCTCAGTTAGGCTCGGTCTCAGTTCCTCCATGAGAGAGCAAAGTTGCAACCACGTTTCAAAATTCACAATTCGCGACAATGGGACCGACTTAGTATCTCAGCGACCGCTACAAAAAGAGAGCGAGTTTCGACTAGAGTTCGAAAATGTTCGGTAACATAAAATTGAAGAAGGTGACAAAGAAACTTACCGTAAGTTACCGAATATACGAGAATTTACAAGAAATTTATTTGAAGAATTGTAAACCAGTTATACCTTCTTCTGGTAGAGGAAAGTTTTCATCAATGATATGAAAAAGGTGTTTCCTTCAAAAATAATGAAGATATTGTGCGCTGTTCGATTCATGTTTGTCAATGTCCGTCACAAAGTTTTTTATGAATCGATGAGTCGGTTGAATAAATGGTAGAGCTGATTCTTTTATCAGATTGAGTGAGAATCCAGCATCTACGAGTAATGTGTATATATATGGATTATATGGATTATATGGATTGCAATTGTCCATATATTGCTGATATTCGGCCATTTCTTTGTAGTCTATCTGTTCTAAAATCTCCTCTTGCGTCATTTCCTCATTCTCTAAGTAATGTTACTCTTCTTCTTGTTCCCTCATTTTCCTGAATTGAGTTTGAGGTGGCTGTTATTTGTTTTGGGTGTTTCGAAAGTTTTGGGGCTCAACGTAGCATTGGGCGGCGAAGTGTCCCATTTTTCCGTATTTATTGCACTTCATTTGCGATCGATCAGCTGATAAAATATTTTGATTCGGTGTTTTGAATGATAACGGAGTTGTATTCGTCTTAGACCTGGCTATAGCTGTTAACATTTGTGGTCGTAAAAACTGGGGTATAGGTTGTAACGAGGTTTTCCAACTTTACATTGTTCGTACTTTTAACCACGACCTGGCCGGGGATGGCCCAGGATGGAAACCAGGTTTTAAATTGGCTGTCACTTACCTGTCACTATCCGCGTCTGACCTACCGGATTACACCGAGTTCGTGAGTCGAACGCTTTTGACCCATGAACAACCCACGAAGCTCGTTGAGTATTTTTATCAGGCGCCAGATAGGTTTCCCTACTCGAGCCCCGCTGGTTTTAGTCCTGTCGCGCTTGACAGGTCGACAAGCTTCATTTCTCACCGGCACAAGCCACACAAAGGAGTGGAATTTGCGCGAGCGAGAGAGAAGTTTACTTTTGCGAGTAATGTAAAATTTAAACAATTTAATAAGCCTGATAGATTAACAACATGACGAACTTACATCCACCTCATGCCAGTTATCTTACACCCGGAAACGATAGAAGACGTTCCCAGTGCAACCTGTCACATCTTCAGTGGCCGCCCGAGGCACCCGCGTTCGCACCACGCCATTTTGCGTGTCTAACGGCATGCTTCCATCCATGGTTCGAATTGAAGGACGCCCGCCTCGACTTGCTAGTATCGGGCTCTAAGTCGGGCGTGACTTAGATTTCCGGATGGCAAAAAGGCCTCGGACAGTCCACGCAGCACTCATTCTACTTATAACGCGCGTGAGGTTAACACTCGCCACAAGGCAAACTAAAAAGCGAGCTGAGAGAAACTAGCAAAGGCCCAGTATGAACCACCTACCTTGCAGCCACCGTGCTAGATCCTTCTTTTTTCTATCCATTCCTTTAATACCGTCTATGTCCTGGTAAAATTTGTCCGTGTTCTTCCCTTGAGTTGCGGGTCGTCCGGCCACACCACCGCCAAGCCAAGAGTACAAGTGGTGAGAAAGCGTGCTTCTCTCCGCTTCCTTCCGTTCCTTTCTTTTCGACTCGTAATACCTTCGCGTCGAGGCCCGTGGATCGGTCCACTGAAGTCGAGAAGGCTTTCTTGTCGATCTCGGCTAATGGGTGCCTTCGTGCCTTTGCTGCTCGCTTATTGGGTTCGTCGACGGGGCTGCTCGTCTTCTTATTGGTCCTCAAGCAGGGTTGGTTCGATCTGACACGGCGGTCGACTTGGTACTGCTACTCGCCACTGGTAGTGGCGCTGCTGCCTTGCCTCGACGCTGGAATATGGAAGCTGGCTGCGGTCTCCCCACTTAGTCGGCGAAGCGCGACCGCTGGATGTGGTGGTGGCCGGACGGTGCTGCCCTCTCAGTACTTGCGTGGGAATGGTGCGCCGTGTCGATTGTGTTCCGTCCTCTCATCCTGGTTCTTTGGTGGCTACTATTCGAGGATGCCCTCGGATGTCTGGGGTTAATTAATCAACAAATATAAGAGATAAGGTTTGCTTATTCCTAGTTAACCTAGAGAAATCGTGAGCTTCTTAGTGTGTGGATCAATACGTCTTGACGTTGAGTTTTTTGCTTCGCTGCTGCGTTGCGCTACTGAGTTGGTAACTGCTTTCTCGTCTTTTTTTTTAGTTTTATCGCGGTTTGTTGCATGCTGTAGGGCATTACCGTCTATATGACGTACCCAGTATGTGTTTATTTCCATGAGTTCTTTCGAAAAAATAATCTTTTGCAGTCAAGGGCTGATATATCCACCTTAATAGATTATTTTTCTTACTTATTCATTTTTAACGGGTCTTTCCGTGGATAAAATCCGGAGTTCGTCCTGAGTTTCGGGGAAATTTCCTTGCGCAATTCCGTAGAATTACGGCCAACGGCCATACCACGCTGAAAAACCCAGTTCTCGTCAGATCACTGAAGTTAAGCAGCGTTGGACGCGGTTAGTACTTGGATGGGTGACCATTCAAGAATACTGACATGAGTGCTGTTGGCACATCGTGGGTGTGGTGAGCCCACACTTGTAGTTATTTATAACTAGAAGAAAAACCTAGAAACACTACCCGAATCGGGTAGTGTCACGCCTACCCTGAAAGGGAAATGGTATATACGGTATCTTCTTGTCAAAGTGAATTCCATGGAATTTTTTATTTCCTTTCTCCAAGTTCTTTTCCAAGATAGCTCAGTTTGATGTGGATTCCGTACAATTCGGGTCATTAGAGTCCAACCTGGCAGGATCGCCAAAATGTCATTTATGCGTGAAACGTCTCGATCGCCAGATGAACTAAATACTTCATATAGTTATATTTTTTTTCAAGCAAGCTATGAAGAGCCTAGGACGGGCGGGTGACGAGAACTGACGTCCTTACGAGACTGTTGTCCTGACGAGACTGGAGAAGCGACCGCAGCGAGTGTGTTATGAAGTAAAGGATCAGCGCTTCCAAAACTTCCAACTAGTCATACATACGACGTGGCTTATCAAGAAGTACATGAGCAGATACGTAATAGATGCAGGTTTTATATTGTATTGATTATTTTTTTCGTTGGTTACAATTATTATACATATAGAGAGCATTATTATATCATTTATGAGCAGGGTACATAACAGGGTACAAAATCCAAACTAATAATGAAGTCTCTCTACCAAGATAACTACGGGGAAGGATTACTCTATGAGTGCTTTAAATATAAGACATTTTTCAAGGTTCTCCTTAGTAATTGGCACCCGAGAGTCGTGCAGTTCTTTGCGCCCGAGCGCGGATAAAACCATACCTGATTTCTAGTAATTAACACACAAATAGTCTAAAAAAATTAAACCTGTAAGTTTCCAGAAATCACTCGAGAACCTACCAGTTACTTACCGGTAAGTTCTCGATGGTCCTAACGTGAATTGCACTATTGCATATTTTTGTTAAGCTATGAGTCTCGCAGACATCTGACAATTCTTGAATTATAAAAATTTTTCTTAAAGAAATGAGTAAATGCCTCAAAGGTATCGATTTTCTATCAGCAAAAAATGTTGAAATGTTTAATCTTCATGCCATTTATTATCTAATAATTATTATTTGGAAGCTTTCAAGTTTCTGCCTAAAAAGTAATCATTTATTTTCTAATTCATTAATCAAATTTAAAAAAATTTTTTCTTTCTTTAGCAGTTCAGAATCTACTAAAGCAACCTCGAAGAAAAAAATTTTAATTAGAATGCTAAATATCATTTCATTTTACACGCAGAATGTTGAAGGGCTTTCATGATATGTTCATCAGCTCTGCGTCCACTCGTGGTTTTCTCTTTAAGCCTAACGCGTGGTTCTGTTTGGTCGTGGTCCTAGTTACTTCCAGTGGAACACGTGATGGAGGTTCGAATATGATTAGAGGACAGATGTTGTAAGCGCTACTATAACTGTAGGATTTTTATTCAAGTACAACGTTTTAATGCTCGCCTTCACCAGTTTAAGCAATTACTGATATAGAGAGGTTATAGAGATTAGGTTGGCGGCAGTGGAAGATAGCGGAAGATGGCACAACTATTTAAATCCTGCCTCCGCTCATATTGAAGTAATGGTCAAAGTTAAGTGTCCTGAAGTTCTCCAATTCTCGATGTTCCTTGTTGTCGATCGATGATGTTGATTCCAAGGAGGCGGTACATATAATGAAAATAAACATCAAAACAAAGCAGTCTAAATTAGGTTGAAAAAATATTGACGAATCGAACCGGAGAGTATCGTGCGATCTCTGAAATGCCAGAGATTCATTCATTTTATGTTCAGGATTGACTTTTGTTCATTGGAAAATCTGCAACGTAAGAATGCATAGACTTGAATGAATAAAACTGCAAATTCTGTAGCAAGTAATTCTCAGTTTGAGTATTTCAAATTGAAAATTCATCCATTTCTATTTGTTCTTGCAGAATTAAGTTCACAGGGCGACTCACCTCTTGTACTTCCTCCTAAGAAAAAAGGTGAAAATCTTTTCAGACCGATCTTCTTCGAGCCACCAAAGCCAACAAGTTAAGCGGGGTAAGTAACTTTATTTTTGAAGTAACTCGTTACAGATACGTTACACAGTAACAAACTCAACTCGTTGCAGTTACTTTACTTAAAGAAGTAACTTTAATTTGTTTAAAATTTACTATAAATGTTGCTACCCAATCACTTAATTTTCGAAATTTACAAAAAGATACACTATATTTTCTTAAGATAAACCGTTTGCAATTAACAGCGGTACACAAACAAATGAATTTTTTAACAAAATTGACATATTTGCACAGTTTTTTCCAGAATGTATTTCTCAGAAAAATTTTAAACTTGTACATAGTCTATATCGAGGTTAGATCTCTTGGAAGCCAAAAGAAATTCTCCGATCTAATAAAAACTTCTCTCCGTGAATTGTTATTACATAATTGATTTTTTAAGAGGAAATCATCCAGACTCTTGAATTGTTAATAAAAAATCATTCAGGCCAACGAATGTCGTAATTTTTCCTGAAACTGCTGAAAAACTTATACCTACCATTAATGAAATTGTTCATTCTTTATAAACTCACTTCATTTATTGTTTATAACAACTGTTGTGAATAAAAACCCTCAGTGATCAGAATTAATTTTTAAAAAAATTTTATCAATCTTTGAGACGAGATGAAACCTTGCACTCTCGCGACATTTTCTCGTGCAGCAAGCCATTATTCATTCATCCCCTTATAAACAATATACTCGTATTTTCCATAAATCTACGCTCCCTCACAAGCCACAATTTTCAAAAGTTATTCGCGATAACCTTCCTTTTTAATTTAAATTTTACCGCAAACTGTATGAATTTTTCTGTCAGCATTTTCAGTATTTGCTCCTTATTGCCTTATTGTTTATAACTATTGTTATTAACGAAACCCCTCGAATAAGAAAAATAGATTTTTTTAAATTTTATATTAATTTCTGGTACAAAATAGAACTTTTCTTTCTTGTGATATTTTTTCGTACGAAGAGCCATTATTTATTCATTGCCTTAAAAACAATATAGTTTTTATAAATGTGTGCCCGCTACAAGCATGACAAGCCATTATTTATTAAAAATTAAGGTGATAAGAAAAAATTATCGCTAATAAATTACAAATTGTGGCTTTAAGAGGGCGTAGATTTAAAAAAAAAAATTGCTTAAAAGGCTGTGAAAGAATAATAGCTTGCCGTACGGGAAAATGTCATCAAAGTGAAAAGTTTTACTTTGTATACAAAATGCTCGCTAAAATAATAATCATGCTTCTTAAGGTGAAATTAACGTTATAAAAGAAGGTTATCGCTAATAACTTAAAAATTATGGATTGTAGGGCAGCGCAGATTCATGACAAATACATTGTTGATAAGGCTGTGAATAAATAATGACCCGCTGTACGAGGAAATTTCGCGAGAGTAAAAAGTGTTCTCTTGTGTCAAAGATTGATAAAAAATTTTAAACAAATCGTTTCTGGTGATTGAGGGTCTCTATTTATGAAAATGATTTTTATAAACAATAAATCAGGAGAGTTTATGAATAGTGAACAATATTATTAGTGGTAGATATAGGTTTTACGACAGTAGGTATAGATTTTACAGCACTGGCTACCTTGATGATTTTTGATTAACAAACGGAGAGAAGACGATTTTCTCTTCAAAATAGAAATTTTTCAACAACAATTCACGGAGAGGATTTTTCATTAGATCAGTAGAATTCTTTTTGCTTTCAAGAGATAGAACCTCGATATAGACAATTTACTATTTAAAAATTGTTGTCAGCAATACATTCTGAGATACAACTTTGCAAATATGTCAATTAAGTTGAAAATTTAATTTGTTTGTGTAACGTTGTGAATTGTAAACAGTTTATCATACGAAAGAAGGAGGAAGCAAAAAAGTCTCTTTATTCACCGATGCTAAAAATGATTTTATAACATTTTTTGTGAATCAATAATACATTTTTTCATTTGATTGCTTGTTATGAGTTTCTGTATTCGATAATTGCCAAAAACTTGCCCATTTTGAATCCTAGCTTATATCTAAATGAACTGCTTATATTAAAGGACAATTCAGAAAAATTCTAACATTTTCGACGACTTCGTTTGAAAATTATACATAACAAAGTGCCAAAAACATGTGATAACGCTCCTGACTCAAACTACAAATTTAAAATATAAAATTGCTAAATAATATTAAAAAAATTTCTTGAATGTTTGACTTTAACAGATATCATAAATAATTAAAAATTTAAAGCTTTTTCGGGTTTCAATCGTGTGTGAAACTATGAATGTTGCCGACGTTTCGTGAACATTACAGTTCACTTCTTCAGGACTGACCTGAAACTGAAGTTTCAGGTTATGTTGCTCTTATATATGTATTCTCTACGATGCCTGTTATTGGCCAGAGTGCTCATGGTGGGGACTGCTTGAACCTGATTGGCCAATCAAGACTTTTTAGAAAAACCCGGGAGGACGGAAAGCCAAATCGGATTAGTATTATATCCATTGTCCCTATTGATGTTATTAGGGTGATTTAAGATTTCGACTGCTCCTCTATATTTTCTTGGAAAAATATTGTTTGTTTTTGCGATGACGGTTGTTTTGTCAAATAAAATGCTATGTCCTGTTTTGATATGATGGTCAGCTAGTGCTGACTGCGTGAAATGTTTTAGCCTGACTTTACTCTCATATTCCTTTACACGTTGACTTACCGCCCTCCTGGTTCCTCCAATATAGACTTTGTCACAAGAACAGGGGATGTTAGATACTTCCGGATCACTGAAAGGTGCCTTTTTAGCTTTAGGGTTGTTTAGAAGTTGTCCAATTTTCGCAGGTGGTTAAAATATTTTGTTTCGATGTTATGTTTGTTGAGAATTCTTCCTATTTGTTCTGTGATACCTTGAATGTAGGGTAAGATGGTGATTGTTTCTCTCTCTTTTTCTTTAGTAGGTTGTGTCCACTTGTTTTTTTTGAGTGTATTTTCTTATTGCTTCAATAATTTGTTTGTTTGTGTAATCGTTTTGTATTAGGATTTGTTTAACATTTTGTAGTTCCTTTTGTAAGTTATCTTTATCAGTTATGGAGACAGCTCTGTATACAAGGGAGTTGATGACTGATTGCTTTTGAAATGGGTGGTGGTGGGAGGAGGCATGTAGGTATCTGTTTGTGTGGCTTGGTTTTCAATAAACTTCATGTCCTAATGTATTTGATTGATGAAATCGAGGAACTTGTGTAGTTCATGTAGTCCATGTCTCCAGATGACATAACTTTCGTCAACGTAACGGCACCAAAATTCCGGTTTAAGCTTGGATTTGTTAAAGATTGTAATTTCTAGGTTTTCCATAAGGATGTTGGCTATTACAGGTGAGATTGGAGATCCCATTGCTGCTCCTGAGGTTTGTTCGTAGGATTGGTTATTGAAATAGAAGTGGGTATTAGTGAGACAGTGTTCTATCAAAGGTGTGAGATTGGAGGGGAAGTTTGCAAAAGATTTCGTAATATTTATTGTATCAGAGATTGGTACTTTTGTAAAGAGAGATACTACGTCGAAACTCACTAGGATGTCTTGGGGTTGAATGTGAATCTGTTGTATCTTTCTGATGAAGTCAAAAGAATTTTGGACGTGTGTCATAGAGTTTCCTGTGAAAGGATTCAGTTCTTTGGCAAGAAAGTGTGCTAGGTTGTAAGTTGGTGAGTTTATTGCGCTGACGATCGGTCTGAGTGGGATGTTGTTTTTGCGGATTTTTGGGAGTCTGTAAAATTTTGGAGAGACGGAATTTGGAGGTTTTAATTGAGATATTGTTTGTTGTCAAGTTTTGATTCTTTTAGAAGGGTGTTTGTTTTGCTGGCTATTGTTTTAGTGGGGTCTTTTTTTAAGTATTTTATATGTATCGTCAGTAAGAAGGTCCATGCTTTTGTTGTTATAGTCTTCTTCATTCATTATTACTGTTGTTTTTCCTTTGTCTGCGGGTACTATTATGATGTCTTTATTCTGATTAAGTTTATTAATTGCTGTTCTTTCTTGTTTTGTTAAGTTTGAGGATGGAAGTTGGGCTTGGCGTAAGATGTTGGCCGTCCTACGTTGTATGTCATTCGCTTTTTCGGGTGGAAGGGTATATATTGTGGATTTCAAATTACTGATTATTTCTTCTTTTGGGATTTTGGAGGGAGCTACTGCAAAATTATGTCCTTTAGATAAGGCTGAAATCATTTCATTGCTGAGAGGATGGTTAGAGATGTTTTTCACTGTGTTAGTTAATGGTGCGCGCCCTACTGGAAGTAATTTGCCAAATTTAATTTTTTGTTTTTGAGTGCGAAAATCTTCAATCCGTTGGGATCGGTCAAATCATATGCGGTCCAATGTAGACCAAATGTCAAATCTGAGAGTCTTAGATAGGAAAAGGTGAAGTTTTAATAGATTTTTGGAGGTAGTGTGCAACGCAAATTTGGTATGTTGTATTCTTTCTTTCAAGAGAAGCAAACTTTTAAATATATGAATAACTGCTCGCATCATGTTAGCGGATGTACAAAAATAATAATAGACTTCTGATCGTACTAATAATTAAGATACAAAAGGTCATCTGTAACTCTTATGATTTATTCTTAAAAACTTCTTCTACGGGCCTCCTTCTTCTAAGGTTGTGGAGAATTACCCTTAGGTTATAAATGAAATGTGCAATTATAAAAGTTCTTCTCAAATGATACATACATACATACATTGATTAGCAGTTCGAACTCGAAAGTTCATTGCCTCACTACCCGATTCGGGTAGTGTTTCTAGGTGGATATTTACTACCAATGTGGGCCCACCACGCCCACGACGGGCCAACAGCACGCAGGTATTCCTGAACGGTTACCCATCCAAGTATTAACCGCGCCCAACAATGCTTAACTTCAGTGATCTTACGAGAACTGGTGTTTTCAGCGTGGTATCGCCGTTGGCGTTACACTCGAAAATATTTAAGTGGCCCGAGAAAGACTTTGGTTTTTAGAATTTAGCTCATTTCACGAAAAATGTAAGTGTTTGTACTGTACAAACTAGAGAACTCTTCTTTTATGGTATCATGTTTTGTGTGTCTTTTTACAGTAATATGAAATTTACAGGATATGATAATCTCAACAAAACTAAGCTCTTGTTCATGAGTACATATCAAATATAAAAGTTAGGGAACAAATTTAGACGTGACATAGAGCAAATTCTTTTCTGCCTTACTTACAAATTATTTAAATGAAGAAATACAAACTTTTCATACGGAAGGAAATTCTTGTCTGTCATTATTATAAATAATTTGAATCAGGAAAAATATTGGAGTTTTCAAGAATTTATAATTACTAATTCAGAAAAAAATTAAAATTTCCTAATGTAGTAAGAAAATACTTTAAAACATATTAGGTGAAAATTAATATTTTTCATTAATTATATTCTGCTGAAATTGACTTCTTGTTCATTTAAATTTTTCACGAACAAGCTGACTATCAATTATTAACATTGAGTAATGAATTAAGCCCTATAACAGGCCTGCCTAAGTAGGGGTAAACTGCTCATTTGCCAGATGGGAATTTAACACCACCACCGACCGCTAGGTACTCAGCGTGTGCATGACACGCCCTGAAGTTATCACTGAGAACTTCTTAACATAAAATATGGTCACTTTATTTGTGTTTGGAAAATTTTACGTGGGAAAAATTTTGTTGAAAAAACAACAAATCGAGAGATATGACAACTTTTAGAAAAGTTCAGTAACACCAAAAAATAATTTTCGTCCTAAGGTTTTCAGAGTATACTTTCCAGGTTTCTAACCTACTACTTCAAAAGTATTGCAAATGTACGTTAATTTTTATTCAGACTATTATTCTTCAGTCTGTAAATTATCAAAATTCATATTTCAATGGAGATTCAGGATTCTAATTGAAAATTCATCTCTTGGGTGGAAAATGTTACTATTTTATTGAAATTCTTCTTTTCGATATAGATGAACTATTAACTAAATAATTCAATTTTCGATCGAATGGACGCTTTTACTACAACAACAACAGACAATGGCGGTCCTATTCCTGGTGTTCCTCGTTCTGGAACTTTTTATTTTCCTGACTTGCATCAGTCTCCTGAAAGGTATCATCGTCTTTCCACAACTCATTTCCCGGACTCTGCGGTCACATCATCGCCTCCTGCTGAGTCTTCTCTTCGCGCCAGGTCCAGGTCTCATCCTGCTAATGACCGTCTTTTACGCCTGCGTTCAGTCGGACTTGAAGAAATGAGATTTATTCGGCTTACTCCCAGCGCGAATCCAGACCGTCAATTCGAATTCCGAAAATACACTTTGTCTTCTAATAAGCCACTTCTAGTGAAGGAAAAAAACCATGTCCTTGTGCCCATGCCAACCAAAGAAAAACAGTTACTATCAACGTCCAATGGTGATGTCTTTGCAATATTCGAGGGTAATAGCATACTTCATGAAATATATACAAGATATAGCGGGAGTGCTTACCGAGGAGGGAAAATGGGATTAGGACGCTGAGAGAGAAGGGCGAACACATTAAAAAATGCAACATTAAAAATAAGGACATTTATTGCCACTTACAAAAGCAGGAAGCCGGTCCGTGGCGATGAGCCGGTGACCTGAGGTCAGCGAGTCGTTGGTGACAAAGCGTTGAGTATTCCCCACGGGGAACGTAGCGGGATCTGAGATCGGCAAGGCCGCCGAAGACCAGGTTTCCAGTACGGGGCGTGATCGTAGAGAGATGAGAGCACAAGACACTGTAGCACACTTTTGGGTGTTCAGGTAGGCGAACGAGCCGAGACTGAGGAACTGCTGCGCTGTTCCTCGGGACTTCGGGTCCCTTCGGGGGATTCCGCCCCATTTCGCGTGCGGCCCGGCAACCCTTGGTTGCAGGGTTGCACCGAGCCAACTGATACGTAACAATTCTGTTACACCCCCCCTCCCCCGTGGAGGTTCGGGTGTATACTTGAGTTTTCTGTAAGTTCCGTCAGTTCCCTGTTCAAGTCATCCACTGTTTTAGTGTCTATTTTGAGTTCGATTTCGAATTCTTCTATTTCTAGTTTTAGTAGGTTTTGTATTTGTTTGTTTATAAATTCCCAGTTCCCTTGTAAGTAGGTCGTTTTATTAGTGTTCGGAGTAGTGAAATTTTTTTGATGTCTGTAAGGTCTTTTGTTGCAAAAAGAGTCGTGTATTAAATATATTGTTTTGGGAATTAATTTTTTACAAAATTGGGAGTGGAATCCCTCCGAGTTTTCGTTTATGTCAGTTTCCAGAATTGTTGTGCTCTTATTTATCATTTTTTTCCAATTTTCCTCCATGGTTGTTTCGTGTCTGTAAAAAAAATAAATAAGGATAGGGAACAAAAGTTGTTTTTTAGACGAGACAATAGGTTTCTGTCTTGTTTGAGTATGTCTTGTTTATTAAATTATCATGGGATACAGATTTGCTGTTAGGTTTGTATCAAAGGTTTGTATTTTTATATTTTTGAAAGTATCAAAATTATTGGTATAGATTACTTAGTAAAGAAAAATTAGGTCAATTTTTGATTATTGGAATACGCGTCGGAGGAAAAATAAATTTTTCATTTTGGTTTTTTTTTTTTTTTTTTTTTTAAATTATTTGATACATTGAACCAATTGTGTCGGAAGATTACAAAGAGGAAGGTGAAATTATATAAAACGTTTTACTGCGTTGTCTTTCTTATTAGTTGTTTTTCTTTTTGTATTGTTTTAGCCATTCTTCGTATTCTTTCTTGTTCCTCTCCCTGTGGTTCTTCCACTCTGTTCTTATCTGTTCCTCTTCTGCTGTCTTTTTTTGTTCTTCCTCTTGTTTTTTCCTTTGCTGTTGTTCTCTTTGATGGAGAACGTTTTGCCACGGGGTTTCTTTCTCTCTTCGGATTTTTTCTTCGGTTTCTTTTCTTCTTTGGCTTTCTTCTCTCTCTTCCAATCTTGAACTATTTGGTTTTTAGTTTCAAATGTTAGGTCGGCGATGTTGTACCCGATTCCTTCAACAGCTCCCTCTTCCTTTAGTGGTTGAATGTTTTTGAACACCTGTCTCACGTGTTTGTGAGGATGATATTTAAGGTTTTTTTCCTCGGCTCCGGCGAGTCTTCTCTGAAGCCAATCCCAGGCTCGGCATTCTTTCAGGTGGTCTTCATATTTGACCACTTTTATGTGGTTTTGGCACAAGTAGCATCTCGTGTGTTCTTCCATGTTTCTGAAATTAAAGGTTTATACTGTCTAATTTGTCTTTGGAGTCGGTTGGTATTGGTTTTTCTAAATTTTTGTTGGTTGAGTTGTTTGGTTTGTTTGTCGTGTCAGTTTTTGTGTGTATGCTATTGATCCATTGCCTTTTTTACCATTATTTAAATCTAAATTATTCTAGTATTAAGTTGATTAATTCTTGTGTGCCTAGGTGCTCTGTGTGTCTAGGTCTTTAATTGTCAATATTCTGACTTAAAATTATCAATATTTTCTATGCCTATGTGCCATTAACTGTATTTACATTTTCTAATTTAAAATCATTTATATTCCATACTCCAATGCTTTTTCCCTTTAGGTTTTTCAATTCGTAGATTGTCGGGGAAATTTTCTTCTTAATAATAAATGGACCTTCATATTGGTTGTATAACTTACCTGCCTTTTTATCTACTTTGTTAGACAGTTTGGTTACCCTTTTTAAAATTTTATCTCCTACTTTAAATTCTAACGGTCTTCTCCTTAAATTATATTTATTAGCCTGTCTTTTGTTTGCATCATCTAAGTTTTTCTGAACTTCTTCTTTTATAATTTGTAATCTTCTTAATCTATCAGTCCATTTGTCGATACTTTGGAATTCTATTTCGTTATCAGTTTCTAAATTTTTTCTGAGGGACTGGAGTGGTTCTAATTCGCGACCTAAGTTTAAGAACGCAGGGGTAAATTGTGTTGATGAATTTTTGCTAGTATTGATTCGCAAATTGTAGGTCATCTATATGTTCGTCCCAGGTAGAGTGGTCGTTATCTAAATAGGTTTTAATTATTTGTTTAATTGTCCTATTGTATCGTTCTGTCGGGTTAGCTTGGGGGTAGTATTTTGGCGTTTTCGTGTGCCTAATTCCGAATTTTTCCGTTAATTCCCTTAAAGTTTTGTTGACAAAATCTGTGCCATTATCGGTGTGGAGAATCCGCGGTGTTCCCCAGCGCGAAATTACACGTTTATGGAATTCTGACTCTATTGTTGTTCCGTTTGCTTTTTTAGTCGGGATTATTTCGACCCATTTTGTAAATAGGTCTACGAACACTAAAATATATTGGTTTTTTCTCTTTTTGGAAATCGGTAATGGTCCCATGATATCAGCTGCTACCATGGTCCATGGTTCCTCTACGATTCTCTTCCCCATTAATCCTACTTTAATTTGGTTACCCGGTTTTACTCTTTGACAAGTCTGGCAGTTTTTCACGTAATTGATAACGTCCGAATATACCCCTGGCCAGAAGTAATGTTCGGAAATTCTCGCGTAAGTTTTCTCTGAGCCTAAATGTCCTGCCTGGGTTTCGTCGTGGTTTTCCCGTAAAACTTGACGTCTCAAGCTTTGGGGGACGACTAATTTCCAGGGGTTTGAGTCTGGTAATAGAGTGGATTTTAGTGGGTCAGTTCTGTGAAAATAGAGTTGGGAATCTCTGATTCGCCATTTTTCGTGTTCTTCTGGTCTTTTTGTAACTTGTCTGAATTTAGTGGAGTACCATTCGTCTGTTTTGTCGTTAACGTCCGCTTTTGGTTTTTCTACGATACAAGCTAACGCGAACGCTATGTTTTTTGGAGGTTCTCCTGATCTGGAAAGAGCATCAGGGACTAAATTTGAACTACCTTTACGATATATGACTTCGTAGTCATATTCTAGTAATTCTAAGGTCCATCTGGCTAGTAGGCCAGTGGGATTTTTTAGGTTATGGAGCCACTTTAACGCTAAGTGGTCCGTGATTACTTTAAAGCTATAGCCTTCTAAATATGGCCTAAATTTTCGTATCGCCCAAACTACCGCTAGGCATTCTTTTTCTGATACCGAGTACCGAGATTCTGCGCCGTTTAGGCTTCTACTCGCGTAAGCGATTACGTAATTTACACCGTCGATTGTTTGTGTAAGTACGGCTCCTAACCCCGTGTTACTAGCATCAGTTTCGAGTAGGAAGGGTTGAGTAAAATCTTTGATTTTTTGGAAAGCCTCGTCTTGTTCTAATCCCCAATCCCATTTTTTATCCTTTTTCAGTAGTCTGTTCATCGGTTCTATTATTTCGGCAAAGTGTGGGATAAATTTCCTGTACTAACTTGCCATCCCTATTATGCGCTGTAATTGTTTAATATTTTTAGGTTTAGGGAATTCTAGGATTGGTTGAATTTTTTCGTCGTCTATTTGGAGTCCTTTGTCGTTAACTTTAAAACCTAAATATTTGATTTCCGAGCAGCCGAACTCGCATTTGTCCGGGCTGATCGTTAAATTTGCATCGTTGATTTTATCTAATACCAAATTTAAATATTTCAAATGGTCCTCAAAATTTTGTGTTACTATTACAATATCATCTAAATAACAAAAAACGTTTGGCTTAAGATCTGGAGTGATGATTTTATCCATTAGTCTCTGGAAAGTGGCTGGAGCATTGGTTAGACCGAATGGCATCCTTTTAAATTGGTACATGCCCTTTCCAGGGACTGTGAATGCTGTAATTGGTTTTGGATTTTCTTCTAATGGAATTTGTAAATACGCTAATTTTAAATCAATTTTGGAAATAAACTTTGCTGATCTTAAAGTGTCCAGTATTTCTGTCATGAGTGGGATTGGATAGAGGTCTTTTTTAGTAATATTATTAACCTTTCTGAAATCTAAACAGAATCTATAATCTTTCCCTGGTTTTTTGATCATAACTATAGGGTTTGACCAATCAGAACAAGAGGGTTTTATTATATCCTGTTCTAATAATTTATCAACTGTTTGATAAATTATTTCTTTGATTTTGGGGCTCACGTGGTAGTATCGCTGTTTTATGGGATCGTGGCCCTGCACATCAATTTTATGTTTCGTTAAGTGAGTCGCCCTATGCTCTTTTCCCTGGTAAACTTTTATTTTATTTTCTAAAAGTTTTTCTAATTGTGATTGTTGGCTTTCGTTAAGCTCCACAATACCTTCGCAAATTTCTGTTGAACAAATATTTTGTTCTTCGATTTTTCCTAAATTATCCGAAATGTTATTTAACTTTACCGCTTTGTTTTTAACATAAATCCATTGATTCCTATTATCCCTTTCTGATATCTCATTCACTTTTTGAGATGCAGTTTCCGATTTTTTTCGATTGGTAACTTTGTTATTTTTCCAAAGATTAACATCGCAATTTTTGTATTTGTTTTCGTATTCGCTATTAAGATAAATTTTTCTTGAATTATTTTTCTTGCCCTTTTTCCTAATTCTAGGTTTATCTAGTTTGAATGAGTCTTCTATGCACGAATCATCGATATTGTCTGGGATGGGGATGCTCTCTAGGGGTTGGAATTTGTTACTTGTGGGGATGTTCATTACGCTTGAAATATCCTTTATGGGGTTTGTTACAGGGATTTGGACGTTTTTGGTTTTTTGGGATTGGTTAGGATTGACGGGTACAATGGGAATTTTACTATTTTCTAACTTTCGACTATTTTTATCGGACTCTCTGGTACTTTTTAAATTAATTTGACCTCCGAATTTCGGTTTAGTCTCTATTGTCCTATTTTCTTTTTCTTTGATCCCTGGTTTATTTTTAATTTTTTCGTTTTTAACTTCCTTATTCTCCTTTTTTGTAATGTCAGGTTTAGTTTCGGTTTTATTTTCGATTATTGGGGTAGGGAGCGATTTTGGATAAGACTCCCTGGGAGCCACCAGGTTTCCGTGTGATAATTTAAAGTCATTCGCAGGGCTTTTAACATGTCCGTACCTAAAATACCTGCGGAGTTCAATTTTGGGACTAACCTGAACATTACGTGTTTTGTGTGTTTTCCGACTCTAATTGGGATTACTACCTGCCCAATTATGTCGACTGATTCGCCGTTCGCGACCATTAATTTTCGCGAGACGGGTTTAAGAATTGAGAATTTGGAATTCTGGATTTTTTCCAGCAATTCCTTGCCAGCGTATGAATGTGTGGCACCAGTATCTACTAAAATTCGAAATAAAGTATCTTCGAATTTTGTTATTAAATGGAAGCGCGTTTCTGTCGCTTCGTCTTTATCCGAATTTAAATATTCTGGCGTTTCGGTATTAGTTTGTAATAATTTTGATTCTAATACCCGCCCCTCCAGTTTCCCTGGTTGTATGTATAATATGGACATTCTCTTTTAAACTGACCCGTTAAACCGCAATGATAACAATTACTATTGTTTGTTGTAACGTTTGTGCGCGGATTTAAATTTTGATTTTTGTTTTGATCGGAATTTATTTTATCTTGGGAATCTTTATTAGAATTATTATCAAGTTTTTGATTTCTGTTTCCGTAATTTGGTTTTTGGGAATTTTGTTTATTATCCTTGTTATTACTTCCTAAACTATTTTCGGCTTTTTCCTTTGGGAATTCGATAATCGGATTGCTTTGACCTTGATTTGAGCCCAATGACATTTGGTTGAACGTCGGTAACATTTGGTAGTAGGGGTTGTAAGGGTATCTGGATCTATTGTTTGTGAATCTGGGTAGGTAATTTGGTTGAAAACTAGGTGGAATTCTAGGTCTGAGATTTTGTTGGTATTGTTTTGAGAAAGGTGGATGTGGAAATCCAAATGGTGAAAATGGAAATCGATTTTTGTATTGGTTTCTGCCCTGGTAGTTTTGATTTTGATATCCGCTTTTGTTATTATTTTGACCGTTATTATTTTTCCTTAAATCTTTATTATTCTCCGAATTATTTTTATCCCCGTTACTATCATCACGCTTTTGTTCGTTTTTATCATCGATTTTAGGTTCTGTAATTTGTAAAACTTGCCCTCGAATTTTGGATTTGGCTAGCTCAGTTTCCCACTCCTTACCTAAGTCTTCTAATTCCTCAAAAGTTTCGAAATCATTCCTTTTTATGTACATTTTATATTCAATTCTAAGGTTTTCATAGGTTCTGCGTAATTCCCATTCGCGACTTTTACGAGGGTACAATTTTGTGAATAATTTTCTAATTTCCGTTAGATACGAGTGTATGTCTTGGGTTCGTTTTTGATTGCAAAATTTAAATTTTGTCTTATTTCTTCTGAAAATCTTTCGTCGATATAAGCGTTTTTGAAATCCTCAAAAAAATCAGATAAACGCCTCCAGGAGTTTTTGTTTATCTCGCACCAATCTGTTGCGTCTTCAATTAGTAGGGCGTCTAAATTTTCTAAAATGTCACGGTCATTTATTTTGTACCCCCTTTTAAATCTTTGTAGCTCTTCCAGGAAATGCGCGGGACTATCGTCTTTATTATTACGAAATTTAATTGGCCAATTACTCATAATTTGGAAGAGTGTTTGGATCATTCCGAAAGGAAAATAAGTTGCTGGGATTGTCTCATTATTCAAATTATTTTCAGGTTCGCTATCAGTATCTGTATTATTTGTATGGATTCTAGAGTGTCTGTTTGACCTTTCCCTTGTTGTCGAGAGTCTATGTCGTTTGTTTTGTTTTGAGTTTGTTCTGTCCTGTACTGTTTCGTTGTCGTCTGTATATTGTAGTTTCAAGTTATTATTTCTTACTTCGTTATAATTGTCGATATTATTGTTAGAGGTTAATCGAGGTTCTTCTGAGCTTTTCCTTAAATTAAATTGAACGGATTGTCTGTTATGAGTTTCGCTTCTATTTTTCCTAGTATTTGGCTCTATTATTTTCTTTCTATGTTCGAATGAACTATTTTCTGGCGGATTCAGTCTAATTCCTAAATTATTTGCCCTTTTTCCCCTTTCTTTAAAAAATCTTTCTTTTTGTTTGTTCATAAATTCATTGGATTCTATCGTTTCTAGAAGCTCGTCCGTTTCGAAAAGAAACTGTGTATTGTTTTCCAAAAAGGAATCGCAATCGAAAGTTTTGTTATCTATTTCATGTCTTGTTTGGTTTCTGGGGTAGGGCCCGTCTAAGTTAGGTAAATCTTCATGATCCCAAAAGAGTGTATTGTCGATGGGGTCAAAGGTTTTATTTCGAGTTTGAGTTAGGTCTATAGTTGTTGGTGGGGTGATTTTGTTTTGGTTTGTCCTATTGTTTATACTGGGTGTTTCCGTATTTTTTCGTGTGAACCCTCTACCGCGACCTATTGACCTGTTAATTAATTTTGGGATTGCTCCCCTACTTTGGTGCGTTTCGTTTGTCAAATTAATGTTTTGATTTGGAAGTGCGGCGGCACCTTCCAAATCTAGGTTTTCGTGGTCGCTTTCCATTGTGGTTGGGTTAGTCATTTTATTTTTAATTTTGCCCGACCTGAGTTCCATTTATTTTAATGTAAATTCAAATTATCATTTGTGGGACACCCTGTATAAATTTTGTCAAATGTGTCCTTTCAATTCAAAATTCCCATTTTATTCGGAGATTTTAATTAATATTTTAATTTGATATTTAATTGCTTCCGGAGTTCGAAAATATGTTTATTTTCTGCGTAGGACCCTTTGTTTACAAGATACGTCGCGTGACCTTGCCGCGACTCGCAGGTATTGCTCGCTGCACGTGCGAACTTGTTTGCGCGCTTGAACGGTTTATTTCGTTCGGTGCGTGAAATATTCAATGAGAATCAAAATTCGCAATGTTTCGGTTTTTCTAGGTTTCCTTATTTCCCTAACTAATTTCCGAGGTTTTCCAATCTTCCAATAAAAGTATAGTGCCTTATTTTTCAAATTCCTATTTTCTTATTTTTTCATTTCGATCTTACTTTCCTTCTTATTGAAGTAAGATCGGTTTTACTTTTCATCCACGTAAGGATGAATCACCATTTTAAATTCCGTATATGGTTTCATACTTTCGCTAAATGTAAATCGCTTTCCCTGAGGTATCGCGAATGAACGCATGGTGGGGTTTTTCCATATATTTTTAAATGGCAAGCCTAACGATATTTAGCTCGAAAGCATCTATAAATCATTGCGCGTATAGGCTTTTTGAGAATGGCAATAGAAATAATAAGAAATCATGGTGCATAAATCATTGTACGGGTAAATAAGAGAAATTACATATAAATCATGAGCATGTAAATTCAAAGGCACATATTTATAAAAGGCATGTATAGATTCGGAGACACATATAAATCAAGAGCATGTAAACATGAAGAGCATATATAAGTCAAGAGCACATATCAATCACTGCAAATTCGAAATTCAGCGAATATAAGTTATCAAATATGTCAATTTGGCAAGGCAATAGGATTCAGTAGCATGCGAAAACTATGAAAGTTTTCAGTAGAGATAGTTTTGGAGTGATGTGAAAAAAGAAAAGAAAACCTTTTAAATAGAAATTATGTTCATTTCTCTCAGCTGGTTTTTAGTTTTAAGGATAAAAGGTGGGTTTTGAGTTCGGGCGCCAGGTATAGCGGGAGTGCTTACCGAGGAGGGAAAATGGGATTAGGACGCTGAGAGAGAAGGGCGAACACATTGAAAAATGCAACATTAAAAATAAGGACATTTATTGCCACTTACAAAAGCAGGAAGCCGGTCCGTGGCGATGAGCCGGTGACCTGAGGTCAGCGAGTCGTTGGTGACAAAGCGTTGAGTATTCCCCACGGGGAACGTAGCGGGATCTGAGATCGGCAAGGCCGCCGAAGACCAGGTTTTTAGTACGGGGCGTGATCGTAGAGAGATGAGAGCACAAGACACTGAGTGCAGTTCCACCGACCAAGCTTCGGCGGCGTGGCGTCGCTTATACGTGAGTGGCGCGGCCTATCTTGCGCCTTGGAGGTGGAGGGGATACACAGGAGTAAGCGAGGAGTCCGAGAGTGGTATCCGCCTTCACTTTCCAACTTATGTATCCCCTCCACGTCTAAGCCACTGGATACGCCACGCCACACTCGTATAAGCGCCGCCACGCCGCCGAAGCTTGGTCGGTGGAACTGTACTCACTGTAGCACACTTTTGGGTGTTCAGGTAGGCGAACGAGCCGAGACTGAGGAACTGCTGCGCTGTTCCTCGGGACTTCGGGTCCCTTCGGGGGATTCCGCCCCATTTCGCGTGCGGCCCGGCAACCCTTGGTTGCAGGGTTGCACCGAGCCAACTGATACGTAACAATTCTGTTACAAAGAAGATATCAATATGGAGGTGAGTATATTAAACGAGTGAAAATAAACACGGACAGTGGTGCGATTGAAATTCTGACCCCACAAGAAAATGAAGCAATCTCCTTTAGGCCAGGATCGCTCAATCTCAAAGAATTTTTAAATTATTAACCTAAAATCTTGCTAAGATTTTAGAAACTTAGGAAAGGAACACAAATATAAATTCTGTGTATTAAAAAAACGTGGAGCCTTATTAAAATGAGTTTTGGACAACAACATTTGATAATAATAAGCGATTCTTACAAAATCTACTAATTAATCATTTTTCCAGGACCAAAAATTTGCTAGGACTGGCACACTTTCTGTACTCAGAATTTAAATGTGTATGGACAGATGTAAAAAAATCGCAGAGTGGAAAAGTAACTTTATGTTTAAAGCAAGATTTCTAGTTTTCTAACCTAAGATTGTAGAAGTATAAAAAATTAATTTTAATGTTAATTTGAACTATTGTATTTTGTAGTATATAAATAAATAAAATTTCTATTTATTCATAGCAGTCTTCAGTCTTTCACTAATTTTCCTCTTTTCCCCCATTCTTCATTTTTGCACTTAATTCCATGTAATTCTTACCCGATTCATCCATAATTTTTTCGTTTAGCACAAATAGCGAGCATCAATGCTGTCTACCCATCACACCCTTAGCACATCGCAGATACCCAAGCCCACAGGTAAAGCGACACCAAGTCTAACAAGCAATGCAGACGAATGTTTTACGAACTCCATTTTAAGATAAACAGTAGAATATTTCTCGTATCAAATCGGCCAGCGAATATGGTGCCGCTAATAAGACGCATTTTTTCTTTCCATTATTGCATAAAAGTAGCATTTTTTGTGAAAAGGCCTTTGTAGCGGGTCTTTTCATCCTCAGATTATGTATGCAAAAGAACTAGACAAAATAGCTAAATTTATTGGCCTCAGTTTATAAGGTGCGATTTATTGGCGATTTCCAGGGACCTTAAATCCCCCTCAGGCGCCAGGGAAACGGACATCAGGCTTCTCGTATATATGTATCTAAAAGGGGTGACCGACGCCTGACCGTCACGTGATAGTTCTGATTGAAGAAGGGACCAATCAGAACATCCTGAACACAAGACAAAGGACTACGCAACATTATGAAGGAGGAAATGGATACCTTCTAGAAGGCGCTGGAGAAACCTCTCTTATATAAAATGAGTACAAGTCGGGGTTCTAGTTCTGTTCTTCAGTAGATTTTCAATTCATTAGTTCTCCAGTCTACATCTTCTAGATATCTCAACTAAAATTGTTCTCATCTCTGTACGATCTCAAGTAAAATCAGTTTCCCACAATTCTTATATAAATCAAGTGAGGGTGCTGATAACAGTAATTATTCTCCATTAGAATCTGTGCTGTTAAATTCCACTATAGAGTCAGTGGTTTGCAACCTGGAAATCTCGGATCCCTGAATCTTTCATCAATCGATTTGCTTGGGCAACCCTGATATCAATCTTGAGATCAGAATTGGATCATTATCTACCGCGGGTAAACTGCTGCAGAATAAATCTTTCTTCCTCAGTCGAGATACAATAAGCTTCGGTAAGGTTCAATTCAAATCTCAATAATCCTGTCAAACGAATTTTTCTTAATGCAATCTAATTACATTCTACCTGTTACATACTTAACTCGTGGTCCCTTGTTTCCGGGCCCAGAACGAAGAAAATCATTCCTAAGTAATCACCATCCATCAACTTCAAGGCGATTCGAGAGTTGAACAAGATCAGCCATTTTTCATATTTAAGGGAAACCAATTACTAAAATCTAAATGAAATAGGTCATGAACTTTCCTGCCTTCATATTAATGTCTATTTGATAGATGTATTGTACCTAACGTTTCAATATTCATTATTCAGAAACCGATGCATGGCCCTTTCTTTTTCTTCTTGTTGTCCTAATTACCGTTCTCTTAGCTATCTATAAAATCACTTAAAATATCACAAATTGATGTATTCTTTAATTGTATTGATTACTGCCATAGTATTCAAATAAAATTCAGATTATTATCATTTTATTGCACCCTTGTTTCCTTTATTAAAGTGGTAATTCAAGTGCGCCTTAGGCGCGCATCAGTAGGCTCTCAATCTTCGCGCTCGCCTTTTTATTCTTTGCACTCGGAATGTTCGAGTGAAATTTTAGCACAAAAGATCTCTTCTAAATTCCAGATTTTCTATGAATATATGCATATTCATGTTCTGAATTTTCTACGTAATTAGATTTAGTTGAAGACTTAATTTGTTCAAGCTTTGTAGGCTTTAAGGTACACATTCTCAGGGTGACACTAGCGCTTCGCGCTCGACTTTCGACAGACATTTTGAAATTTATATATTTATTTTTTGGGTTGCCTTACAATAAAAAGCTACAATTCATTCTTCAGACTTTCTTGCCTATCTCACGTTTTTATGCTGAAAATGGGAATTTTTTAATTTTTTCATAGCATTTTTGAGGGATGAATAAAAAACTACGAGTTTTTTCGCAAAATAGTTGGAAGAATTTTTATAGGAATTTTTAAAAGCTGCAATTCGTCCTTGGATCTTTTTGTCGATTTTTTTACTTCGATTGGTTTGAAATTTGAATTTTTGATTTTTTGACGTTATATCTGACAGATAAAATCAAAGTAACAAGTTCATTGAAAAAAAGATTAAGTAAAAAATGGTAAGTCTTTTAAAAAGCTATAATTTTTCTTTCAAGTTTTTTTGCGTATCTGTCGTCTTTCATCGTAAAATTGAAAAACTCGAGTTTTGCATAGCATTTTCGATGAATAAAACCATAAAGGTTGGTCAAGGCAGGCTGGTTATCGAACTCGTTCTTTCTTTTAGTACTTGAAAAGTGTACTAAAGCTGCATTTGAACCGTTTACTTTTCCAAAAGTTGTCGTGTTTACGGTCAGGCGGACAGACAGACGCCATCAACAAAACTTAATTTTCTGCTTCAGGGTGATAAATGATGCGAACATAAAAATATTCAAGATTTTGGGAATTCTTGCAATATTTATCTTCTCCATCGGTAAGATAGATTGTGATGGAAAGGTGAGCACACGTTAAATAATTCATTTTTCATCATAAAATATGATTAACTAAATTAAATTGTGTACATATGAAATCTTTTACTTTACAAATTTTACATTTTAGATCTTCATGTTTACGTGTACAAATCTGAGATGAGGAGGGATTTGAATTTCACGGAGCAAACAATTGAACATAACAAGGAGCTGATCAAGGAACTAAAGGACATACTTAAATAAATGCAGAATTTCTTCTTTTCGATCTACGCCGAGATCCTTAAGAGCCTGAGGACTAAGGTGCAGCCAGACACCCTTGGCATCAAAAGCTAGGGTATACGACATATGAGAAACAGGAGTATCCACTTCGAGAAGAAAGATACAGCTTGGAGCAGGTGCCTTCTGATATTAGGAAGGCAGTTGGGTTTGACGGAAATGTGCGCGACCTCGTTTACCGCACCGAGGTCGACGTTCTGGACCTAGAAATAACGACGAAGCAATATGAATTGAAGGACTCTGTCAGGAGGCACTTCGATGAAATGACAGGTGAGCTAAAAGCCAAACTCACAAAGGCGGCCTTCACGGGGATTGTGAAGGACTTTGTGGATTTGAGCGAAGAGGAAGCGATGAACTGCTTGGTTCACGACACCTTAAGGTGGGATGGGTATCCTCAAGATTCAGTAAAAACATGGAGGTAACGAGATGCTATCATTCGCAAGGCTACGGCCAACTGGCAGTGAAGTGCGTGGGTTCTGATCAGACCATGTACTGGAGAAGTTGCGGCGAACAGGTTCACAGGGCTGCAGAGTGCGCCAGCGCAAAGGAGGGAGAGCCCTGGACTGACCCGGCGAGGAAGCCTTGAAAACAACAACGGTGACCAAGCAAACCCAACCATTATGTTTGAGGCCGAAGGCCTCGTTGGGCAACACTCCCACACTGCTGAGGACGATGCGTACATCTTGGTTGGATTTTATATGAGAGAAGGGCCAGGTTGGCATAGACAGCAGGATCATGGCGTTCCAGCACCGCTTTCTGGGATCAGTCGGCTGCCAAGTTCGATTAAAATTTAATGATGACTTCATGTTTGATAATGTAAAACCTGACTCAATTACATTAATAGGCCTTAGGTAGGTGGGGGGTTCACATGCCAGACTCGTAACGCGAGTCACGAATACTGAGTTCAGAAGCATTTAAACCGCCGTATTTTGCATTGGCGCGCCGTATTGTTAATATCTTTCATCTACGTTCTTCCATTTTTGAAACGAACACAGAAGCTTCAAAAACCAACTTTGGGAGCTTGGCCGAATTTGAATGGTTCATATGGAAATATTAGACAAGTTCTTTTGGCATAGATTAACAAATGGAAGAACTGCTATTGAATTAGGTATTTGACCCTGTCAAGTAATGTTGATGAGTAATATGCTATGAATGTCATATTTCAAAAGCTGTCTCATACCTAATAATCAAAATAAATGCCGTGTTTTGATATCCTGAAACGTGGGTTGTTTTATCAGTTACTCATATTTCTAGTTATAACGTAGTGTATGTCACAACAAATTGTTATGTCAGTATCAATAAACTGGACGCCTATATTCTCTAAGATAAAGACTATAGGATGTATGTATTATATAATCCAATAAAGTGCTAGAAAATATCCGTTGATCACATTGTGAATCCAACTCTTTATTAATACATTGGTCAGTTTTTCTTCTGATCAGGAAAGATGAGGATTTCTAATACTATTGTATCATCCTTAGCTGTTATCCTCAGTTCCATTGGTGAATATAATAATATAATATATCTATTATTTCAAATACATTTTTTAAGTTATACGCAAATCGAAATAATGTTAGGCACTTCTCCCTCAGGAAGAGAAGAATATTTCAAACAATAAAAATATGCCGTGAGATGAAATTATACTGCGTGAAATATGCCAAATTAGATTACACCAGGAAAAATTAATCCTCTGTTCCTTGTTGCAGGGTTGAGTTTACATTTTGAGTGTTTACCTAATGGTGCCCCTATTCCTGGTATACCTCGTTCTTCTTCTAGTTCGGATCAATCTTCTGAAAGGTCTCATCCTCCTGCCACACCTCATTTTCCAGGTTTTCCGGGCAGGTCTTTCCCTTCTGCCGAGTTTTATCTTCGTGCCAGGACCAGGTCTCCTCCTGCCAGTGATGGTTCCATACGTTTACGTGCAGTGGGACTTGGATGTGATCGACTAATTTAAATTAACAACTTGGTAGGTGCTGGACCAAAAAACCGGGAAAATACAATAAATTTATTTTTGGACCAAGAATTTCACAAATCTTCAGAAGAAAAGTTCACACATTAGAAATTTCAGACCACTCGATATAATGCAATTTAAAGAAGTTCAAGTTCAAATTGTTTGAATGTTAAGTTGAATGCTTCATTTTTCACATGATGTAATCATACAATTTACAATCAGTAATCAAAGGCTTAAAAAATTGAAAATTAAAAAAAGCTTGAAGTTGTGTAGCTGTAAACATAAATTATTTAATCATTTTTAAAGCGAAAAGTATTTCAAATATTAAAAATTGAAAAAAAATCGATTTCACGTTTTTAATTTGAAAGCCTTAGTATTGGAAAAATTTTAAACGTCCGATAAAAATTTTATTCAATTTTCAAATGATATAAAATCAATAGTTAATGCATTGAATTCCTGAAAATAAAACAAGAATTCAACGATCAAATTTGGACAAGCACCACAAAATGCTCCTATTGCAATTCCTAAGAACAAAAAAAATTCGTTTCTTTGGACCAAAATAAAAAAGAGGAAAGAAAAATGAGAAAGCAACCAACCAGTATCCTTCAGAAAAGGTTTTTGATTGAATGTCAAAGAAATGATGTTTTACATAAAAAAATATTTTTCTTGGATAACAAATTTCGAGATTTTGCTTTTCACAGTAATTTTTGCAATAGACAATTTAAACATAATTTAAAGAATTTGAAACTCATCATGCTAAATTTACTGATCAAGGATGTTTCAAATCATGTTAATTTTTTAAAACTAAATATGGATCGTAATATGCATTTTTAAATTTGTTATGTTTTTAATATTAGACGATAAAAATCCAGGGCTGCAAAGTTACAGATAATATTGCAAAAGAGCAGCCTCTTTTAACTAAACATAATCTTACATTGATTTACCTCGTATTGTATGCAAAAACTATAAATTTTAACAAATACTCATTGCGAATCACGAACAAATTGAGAATTTAAATAAATGAAAAAAAAATTTGTTAATAAATAAAAAATCCAGTGTTAATGAACTAAATAAACAAAGAGACACACGTTATACAGGATAAACTGCAGAAATTCGAAATCTTTAGCGTTAAACATACATTTGGATAACTTGTCACAGTTATTGATGAAAGTTTGAAGATCAAGTTTTCATTGATGGGCAGATGTGTCAAAGATTTGAGAACTCTTGTGAAATCCTGCATCACTTAAATAATAAATTAGAAATTGATATTTCTATGTAATAAAATTCATGGAACTTTGAGTAGCTTTTTTCAGTTTGTTTTTTTGAATTTTCTCGAATTTTGTGAATTGCCATTTCCAAGTGAGGAATATTAATTGTTTAAATTTATTTCTAAAAAGTTTTCTAAAAATTTTTAAACATTCTGTTCTTAACTTTTGGATCAAATATTTTAAAAATTACCAAAGCATTATATTCATAACAAAATTGTAGAAATTTTCGAATACGTTTAAGAGGTATTTAGAAGTTTTGAAAAGATGCAAAAACAACTTTAAACCTAAAGATATTTCAACAAATTTGAAACAAAATCTAGATTTTTGAAGATGTCAAACAAAAAATTTCGAAGCTTTTTAAGAATTTTGAAAGGTTTCAAAGAAATGAAATGTATTTTCTTAAGATTTCTTGGAAAATTTAAAATGATTTATTATTTTACAAAACTCATTTTTATGGAATATTTAAAAAAATTACAAAACATTGTGAAACAGTTGAAGAATTTTCAAAAAAAAGCCTGGAAGATTTTGAGGAGATTTATTTAATTTTGCAGAATTTTTTCCAAATTTTAGGAAAAATTCGAATCATTGTAAAATATATTAAATTTTTTTTAAATTTCAAAAGTAATTTAAAAATTGAAAACATATCAAAAATTTTTAAACAAAATTTAGGTTTTGGAAGATTTTGAAATAAGAATCTGACAATTTTACAATTTTAGGATTAATTTGAGTCAGTTTAAAAGACATTTAGAAATTTTTCAAGTTTTGGAAGGATTACAAATATTTTTAAATTTTGAAAGATTTCCGAAAATTTATAAAATATTTTTAAATGTTTCCCAAGCGTTAAAAAGTCCTGAATATCATTTAAAGTGGCTCAAATTATTTCTGGAATTCTGTAAAAGCCTGTAAAATAAAACAAAATTTCTTAGAGATTTTCTAGATTCTTTTTCGACAGACCAAAAATCTCCAAAAATCTGTTTGAATTCGCTCAAGAAACCTAGGAAAATGATATTTATATAACCTGATAGCAAATAAGCAAAGAAAACTAAAAAATAAATAGTCATTCGAAATTTTTATTTCGCATCAAAAATGATTTACCTCCAAAGTATAATTTGCATTATTTTTACCATTTAGCCAGAGAATTGTCATTGTTATAGATAATTTTTATAAACAAATTCACTGATAGCGCATTTTTAAACATAGAATCATTTCATTTTTTTCGGGATCAATACAGTTGATATTGTTATAAACCATTTTATAAACTAATTCACTCATATCTCATATCGTATTTTTAACAAGACAATGCATCTTTTCAGCCGGATCGTTTCCTTTTGTCTCAAGAATAATACCATAACGTAAGAGATTAGCGTGAGTGATGATTAGATGTGAGTGAGAGGATCTGCGGAGGAACTGCGATGTTCACTCAGGCGTGATGAAACAGAGAGAGAAACAGGAGAAAGACAAAACAAGATAGAGACAAAACAGTTCGAAGTCCCCTGATTATATTTCTGTTAGACTTTCCTCTAAGCTGTAATAACTTTGGATTTATTATTATTATTACTTTTTTTTTCTTTCATCAGATCTTCTAATTTCCAGCCTATAATTTTCAACTTATCATTTTTTCTCATGTTACTTTTCCTGTATTCTTTTTCTCGTCTTCTCTGCCATTTCCTCTATTCTAGTGAAAAAATGACACGAAAAACCCAACAGGACCAAAATCGCATGCCTGTTATCAATTATTATTATTAATTATTATAAAAATCGAAAACTGTTATCACATCAATTCATCGTACAAATATGTGCACTAATTGGAACCTTGGAAGAAAGAGAGAGAGTTACACCAATAAAGATCTGTTTTTCTCAAATTTTTGTTTATCCTGTAAAGATAATATGTTCTGTAAAGGATTTTTTGATGATTATTTAATTAACTCCACATTTCATTTCAGATCAGACTCAGAATGAGTCCAATCGTTGCCTGAAGGGAGCCAGATAGTTTTTCTAATCTCAAACTAACAAAAGATATTTTAATTCATCGTACTTATTTTAATAAGTCCCGGTTTATTCGCCCGATAGCTCCAGCAGAGTGGCGGAGTAAGGGGGACGCAGGGGGAGGTTAAGTCAGAGAAAATCAAAATTTTGAAATCTAACACTGATATAATTAATTAAGACAGTCGACTGAATTGATTACACGTAATTTATAATTTTATAACGAGTGGGCCTTTGTCCCACTCCAGAACGGAAGTGAAATTAGAGTCAACATTTTCTTAGCAATCAACCAGGCACTGAGTACAAATATTTATGAAGAGTGGACCCTCGCCCCACTCAAAATCAAAGTAACAAAAGAATCGACATTTTCTTTATGATGGGGTTCGAGTGACCCCTAGACAATTTTTGTGATGATTATGACCAATAACTTGATCATTTTTCATTACCAAACTAGTGGGGTTCCATATCGACCCAAATGCACAAGGTCTTCTTTGAAATGATATTCACTGACTCGAATTTACACCCGTGACCTTGAGCGAGGTCAGCCATGCACAAATTTGAACGGCGTGCGTCTACTGATTCGACACAAGACGTTGAAACGCAAAGACGAAGTTACAGTTACGACAAAGAAATTACAGGGAACCTACCTGGCAATATCCTGCCTCCTCTCGATCGTCCACTCATGCTTGGTGCGTTTATAATTCGAAATCTCTTTTTAAAATTGGCATTTCTCAGTCCTTTCTCTTTTAGTGCCAACAGACGAAGCATACTCTTCAAGTCTAGAATCACGAATGAATTTTAGAGTAGCGTCCCCGTTCTTCCTCTCATAGGAGTCGGAGCGCCACTTTAGTACGAGCATGGAACTACAGATTGAGAGGACGAACGAAGGAAAAGGACAGCTGCCAAGTTCGGTAACCCTCAGTGTGGTGGCGCATAGTCGGGGTGTGTTCTGTGCCACGCAGAACCTCGAGGTCTCCCGCTAGTCGATAGTCCAGGAGTGGTTGACTCGGCTCACCGCGCAGATTCTCTGCGCCAGCTTGATCCTAGGTTTTCCGAGCGCTCTTGTACGTGCGGGAATCCCATCCACTACGCATGCGCCAGGAACATCTCCTCTTCCTAGTCCCTGGCGATAGCAGACCTCCACTTCAGGCACCCTTGTATAATCTGACAGTTGTTGTTATTGCTGTGTGGGGTGGTTGATCCACCCTTGCCACTCGAGTTGAATTATGAAATACAATGATACGAACAAAAATTAGAAGAAATCATGAAACTTTTACTTATTGGAATCCCGTGGTCTGGCAAGCATGTTAAATTCAGTCTCGTGACCTTAACTTCCAATTTTTACAGGTAATGAGTTTCTTGTTTAGTTTATTCAGTATTTTAGGTTTCACATTAAATTTAATTAACTTGAGTCTAATGTGATTCGTGATTCTAAACTCATATCCCTGGTCAAATTTTAAAACTAAATTTTGTAATTTTTAACTGTATTTGTGCGGGGTACGAATTACTATACATGAAAGTGGAACAGAGCACCTATATGAAACTTTATTGTTGAATAAATAATTGTTTTTATTTCAAGGCTTCCATTTAAGAGGTTGAGTGAGATAGTGATTAGCAGCGTGACTAGCAGTGATCCACATACCACGTGAACATTTGGGTTGGGAGGGAAGGCGGTTTAAAAGGGGGAGTCAGAAAATAAAAATTAGCTGCGTGAAATTTAGAGAGCCCGCTTGCATTTTTCTTACGCAGTTTTTGAATCAAAGTATAAAATTAATTTTATTACAAAATATGTGTATATCATAGTATCTGTCCCTTCCTTTAACAGTTGAAGTTACGAGATCTCGCATTCTTTTTTTAATCAAGAAATATTAATTTCCAACAAAAAAGTTAATTTTAAACAAAATAGTTGAATTTTTAACCAAAAAAGGATTTTTTAACAAACTAGTTGAACTTTTAAGGAAGTAGTTAAATTTTCAGCCAAAAAAGATTCTCGTGTTTTGTTTTTTGCTTAGCGGGGATTCACTACCGCGAGTCATGGGTAGGCTGCAAACAACTTATATGAAATAAAATGAAATAATCGAATTACACTTTTACTATACTTAATACATTTTTTACATTACTAATTCATAAATCGTTTTGGTCTATTCACAGAAATGTCGTCAGATATGCCGCCCAAAACAAGGGACTTTCTAGAAAATTTGGTGATGAATGACTATCATTCGAATCATCAAGGTAGCCCTAAGAGACATAAACAATTTTAACATAAGCTTTGATTAATGAACATATTATATATTAACAATTTTAAATTGTTAATAATCTGTTGAACTAGAAAATATTTTACACGCATTGAACATTCTTTCAAAAGTTTCAAAGAAAAATTTTCTAAAACGTATACCATTGCGTAATTTTATTTTTTATTGAACACATTTTATGTAGCAAGTAAACAAAGGAACGGCATTTTCAGATTCTTATAATAATTAACAAATAAACTTTCAGCAGAAAACATTTGCAATCATCCTGGAATTTTTGAAGTTGCTTGAAATTTCATTAGTAGGGGTCTAACACACCTACGATAGCCAAAGAATTTTAACTTCGAATCTTGTATAAAAATTTCAAAAAAGAGAAAATGCATAGAAAAAGAAACTTATCCATAGAACAGTGAATACGTTCACTGTTATGAAGTTGGGATCTTTCATCCACGACACGTATCTTTCAAATTTCGTATTTTCCTTGATCACTGCTGCACGGTCATCCCGCCATCCACTTTCCATGAGTTCTCGATTTTTGCCACTACTTTCGTGTGCACTGCCAGGCACCCCACGACATTTGTCAGCTCGTCTTCACCCTTCCTTATTCCCAGAACTCTCACGCTCCTTTTCTTTTTCTCCCTCTCCTCTCTCTCTATCTCCCACTCTTTCTTTGACAATTTTCTTGGAGGGTCCCACCACGTCCTGTCCTCTTCTTCAGTCTGGCAGCTTCCCTCCTTCCTCTCTATTTCTCTATTAACCGTTTCTTCTTTCAATTCCAGCCGCCCTAGTTTTTCCTCCCACTTCTGCAACATCTCTTCAAGTCTTCTCCTGTCATTGTCCCTCTCCATTCTAGCTCGTGCTCTTTCTTTATCCCAGACCTGTCTCATGTCCTCCAGAAGGCGCTCCTGCTGCTGACTCATTGCTTTCACCATTCTCCTTAATTCTTTCCTTACCTCCCCACTTTCTTCCACCTGGTCCTTGACTACTCCCATCTCTTCTCCTTCTGGATCCATCGAGCCTGTGTCCCTCACTCTTGTCTTCTTCTACCTTGTCTTTCTTCTACACGGTCCCGCTGTGCGCTGCTTTCCTCTTCAAATCCAGTCAAATTTCAAATTTCGCCCACACCACTCATTTCCACTCTCTCCACTTGGAGGCGCTGTCACCTTTCTCCTCGTTTCCCGAACTACCGGTTCGCACCTAACCTTTCTTGCCACGTGCCACTTTTTCTCTACCCAATTTTGACCTTCAACGTTTACTTTTCTCTTCAACTTCACTTTCACAGTAACACCGTCACTTTTCTCGCCTAATCACCTCACCCTTGTACTTCTCCTTGCACTTTTCTCTCCATACAGCGCCTAAACCCTCCCTTGCACCTCGCACACGTCCACCTCTATATCCCGCCGAACCGTAAGTCACCTATTCCTAGTGCTTCTCGTTCCTGAACATCTTATTTTTCTGAAAGGTCTCCTCCTCCTGCCGAGTCTTCTCTTCGTGCCAGGTCCAGGTCTCCTCCTGCCAGGCATTTTTCTTTGCGCGTATTAGCTTTCGAATTTCGATATACTTTTCTTCGCGGTAAACTGATTCAATTGGGATCTATCTTCCACGACACATATCTTTTAAGTTTCGTATTTTCCCTACTCGCGAAAAGATCTATTTCTGGCTCTCCCAGTTATTGTATTATTGTTTCAAAAGCATTCTTCGATATTGATAATTATCTTTGTTGAATATATAATATAAGATATCAATTTGGAGAAAAATTTTAAGAACAAGTGAAAATAGACATGAACAGCATCATCATGGAAGATTTGGCCCCAAAAAAATCGCGCAAACTACGCCAGGTAAGAGTCACCCAATCTCAATGAATTTTGAAGCAATAATGATACACGACTTCACTTTACGTCATTAATTGAAATTTAAAAAAAAACTGTTTAACTAAAATATAATATTTTTAGGGATCCAAAGTAGGATCAAAATGTTCGTTCAATAAAGAAGTATGCTGCAATGTTTACTGTTGTTAAAACCTATCAAATTTTCCTACCTTTTATGAAATTTGTAGGTCTGTGAGTTTAAAAAATTTTTCTCTCATGTGCACACTTCATGTTGTTCAGATTGAAAAGTGTCTAGTCCCAAATGAAAAAATGCGAAATGGAAAATGAGCTTCATTTTTAAAGTAAAGTTCACAGTTTTCTAACCTACTATTTTTAAATGATTGAAAATAAACTTTATGGTTTATTTAAATTTTTTATTATTCTATAAATAAGGGGCATTATATAAAGGACATTAAGGAACGTATGTATGGTTCTAAATTTCTGGAAATACAAAACAAAATTGCAATAATTTTTCAAAATTAATTTTTTTGTAGTTGCAGAAACTTAAAATCATAAAAACGTTCCTTAGTTTTATTTGAAATTAAACTCTTGTTTAGTAGAAATATCAATTATATTTTCTCAGATTCGATCTTTTTTGGTCGGAAATTTACATATTTAGTTGAAAGTTTGCTTTGTGAAAAATTAATCAAATTTGGTCAGCGAGTCCCCATTTTAGTTGAAAAAACTGTTTTCTTCTTGGCAAAAATTTAACTATTTTATTGAAAATTTCAACACTTCGGGTAAAATTTTTGTTATTAGCTAAACAATCTCTCTGTATATACAAATCAACTATTGTAGTTAAAAATTTATTTCTTCCGGTTAAAATGTCATTTTTTTTGTTCAAAATTCCTTTTTTTTCGAAAATGGATACTTTCAGTTGAAAATTCAACTATTTGGTTAAAAATTAATGCATGTTGTTGAAATCGATGAAGTTAAAAAAATGTTGTTTTGGCTTAACTAATTACAATCGTAATCAAGTCTTTTTATATTATGTACGGAAACTATAAATTTCAACAAGTATTCATTGCAAAATAACAAAATCCAAAGATATTAAATATTATTGCCCTAAAAGGTTTTTAATGAAGTTAACAAATTTAATAACACATTTTCAACTAAGAAGAATAATTTTCTGCCAAAAAAGAAAAAACAGATTTTTAGTTGAAGACATGAATCTTCAACTAAAAAGATTAATTTTTGACAGAAAAAGTTTGATTTTTATTGAGTTCTATTAATTCAGTTTTCATTTGAGCGGAAAACCCAGAAAAAGGGGGAAAGAGGGCAATAGAGGGAAAGACTGTGGAGGCTGCGATTAATCAATATGAAATTTGATAATTCATATATCAAAACATATGCCAGAAAAAAATTGCAATGCATCAAAACATGCCGAAAGAGAATACACTAGAAAAATGTAATTACCCGTTTCTTGTTGCAGAGCTGAGTTCACAGTTCGGTTTTTCACCTGATGGCGCCCCTATTCCTGCTGGCATTTGTTCCGAAACTTCTCATTCTACGGCCGGGCCTCATTCTCCGGTCAGGTATTCTCCTGCCATACCTCGTTCTCCAGGTTCTCCGGCCAGGTCTTTTCCTGCCATACCTCGTTCTCCAGGTTCTCCGGTCATGTCTTCTCCTG
>CAKNYM010049609.1:32956-52011 GCA_932195095.1 Andricus curvator | reverse complement strand
CTGGCCTTATCCTGCCATACCTCGTTCTCCGGGTTCTCCGGTCAGGTCTTCTCCTGCCATACCTCGTTTTCCAGGTTCTCCGGTCAGGTCTTCTCCTTCTGCTGAACCTTCTCTTCGTGGCAGGTCTAGGTCTCCTTCTGTCGTTCGCTCTGTTGATTACATACTTGGATATGATCTTGAAGAATTTAACTTTGTTCAGCTTATTCCCGACACAAATCCGAACTGGCGATTCGAAGTTCGCAGATACATTTTTCCTCGCGATAAACCAATTCAAGTGAAGGGAAGAAGTCATGTCCTTATGCCCATGCCAAGCGAAGAGCAAAGAATATTATCAACGTCTAATGGTGACGTCTTCGCAATATTCGTGGGTGATTCAAAGGTACAAAACCAAAACTAATAAACTCTGCCCTGCTACGGTCACTACGGGGAAGGAATATGACTTTCCACGAATCTATACATCACTGTAAAATCCGGGCCCTGAAAAGTAGTCAAATTCGTGTGTAGTTTTAAATCGAAACATTTTTGAGACACGAAAACAAATAAAGGTACGATGGAAATTTTCATTGTTCAAAATGAGTGGCGTCCGGGTGCCATGAACCCCTTTGTGCCGTAGTGTAAATTTTACATTTTACTTTACTGTAACTATTTTTCTCACTTGTGTGCTCTAATATACATTTATTATTAAAACCTTTGCTCTTTTTCTAAAGTTCACATTGAACATAATCTCCATTGAACTGATGAGTGGCAACGTATCCACAATAAACAATTTGTCAGGCCTTACCAACATGACGTAATCAGCCCATTAACCCACCTTGCATATTCCATTACCAAATTACTTTCGCCTTTGCTTGGTGTGTGATAATTTTCAAACAAATAACTACATTTTTACCAAAAACAGAAATTTTTAACCAAGAATATTATTTTTCTATCACAAAAAACTAATTTTCAACAAATACATTAATTTTTGACTGAAAAGATTAATTCTTAACCAAAAGTGGAATAGCTAAAATTTTCAGATTATGTGGGATTACACCGCATGAAAAGTGAATCACTTGGATTACCTGAATTACTTCAAATTTGCTGGAATAAAACTAGATAACATTGGATTACTTAAATTATACTGGTCTACCAGTTTAAACATTCTTAAGCCACGTAACCAATTTCGGGGTATTTTTGAGCTAAAAAGACCAATTTTTCGAGGATAGTTGAATGTCAAAAAAAAAGTTTATTTCAAACCAAGAAAGATGACTTTTCAACTGTAAAAGATAAATTTCCAACCCGAAAAATTGAATTTTTTACAAAACATTTCATTTTTAACCAAGATGAAGTCTTTATCACGAAAGATGAATCCTCAACCAAATAGATGAATTTCCGATAAAGAAAGTTGAATTATAAAACAAATAATTGAATTTTCAACTAAAACGGATATTTGAATTTTCTGTAAAAAAATTCATTTTTAACCAAAAATATTAATTTTCAACTGAAGCGATGGATCATTAACCAAAAAGAGGCATTTTTTAAAAAGTAGTTAAACTTTGAACTCTTGAATCAAAACAGATTAATTTTCAACCAAACAGGTGCATTTTTGACCAAAAACAATGAATTTTCAAACTACAAAATTAATTTTCTACAAAAAAAAGTCCTATTTTCAACAAAACACATGAGATTTCAGTCAACTCGTTAAATTTTCGACTAAAAAAGATAAATTTTCTACCTAAAGTACACTAAAATAAACAATAAACCATGTTTAATAAAAAAAATTTTTACCTAACGTAGAAACACATCATTTTCTGATATACATTCGGTGAAATGATACCTTTTTTAGGGTAACTGCAAATATAGATTATTGTGAAATAACGAACAAATATTAAGAGAATCATAAAAAAATGAAATTCGTACTTCATTTTGCAATATCTCAATAAAAAATTCCGGACCAAAGTAAATAAATTAAAGAACACACATTTAATGTAATAGAGTTGAACATAATATACAAAAGTTCGCGTTTTGGTATTAGGTGGTATTGTTTAAACCTTAATTAAGATACCAAATTTTACAGTTGCGAAAAATTTATTTTAATTTTGATTTTTATGCAAAATTTTGAGCAAGTTCGAACACGGGTGCTCAAACTTGCGAGCCGCACGCGATGATCATGTTAAATGTTTGTTAAAAATTCGCTTTTTTGGTTGTAAATTCAGTTTTCCAACTAAACATTCAACTATTTCAGTTTCAGATTCATCATTTTAAATGAAATCTTATTTCTTTGTTGTCAAGAAGATTTTTTAATTGGCATTAGGGTCGATAATATTTATTTATGTCCTGAAATTAATTAAAAAAAAAAAAAATTCTTCATAATAAGAGGAGGTGTTTCGGGTTTCAATCCCGTGCAAAACTATGAATCTTGCCGACTTTTCGTAAACATTGAAGTTCACTGACCTTAAATTAAGAATACCGAATAAATCGCTAATAAACAGCTATACCAATAAAAGCACACGCAATTATAGAACTTTAAACAAATATGATGTGATAATAATCACCGAAATGTGTACTGACACCAAAATGATAGATGATATTTTTTCTTAGCTTCAGTTCTTGACTATCACGTGATTTTTCCATGTCTAGACGTTGACGTATTAAAAACAGGAAATTTCTACAAGTGAGTCACTAAGAATTTACATGTATCTGTCACTCATGCGCAGATAAAGCCTATTTAGAAAACGTGGCAGTTTCGTGGAAAAAGTCTCCACGGTGCGAATTGAGTCATAGTAATCTGATGAAGGTTAGTATACGTAGCAGAACGATTATTCCAAAATTCTTAGTCGAAATTCAGGAAATCTATTCAATACGAAGAGGAAAAATGAAGATCGCCAGCTACATTCTAATTCTTACATTTACGGTTCATCTGGATTTTGTTGGTAAGTTTAATAAGGCTGACCATACTAATAATTTTTCTACTTGTATTCACTTTCAGAGGCTAGTGAATTTTTTCCAACGATGTCTCTTACCTTCTGCAAGTTGTTCAAAATAGAATTTTTCAGTTTTCAATTATAAAAAGCATTGGGTAATAGTAAAATCTGATCTTCTTCTTATCAAATTTTTTACCACATGAAAAATATTTGTATATAACTTCATGTTTTAATGTTAATTCTTCTATCTTTTGTACAAGAGGAGACTCATATACTTCCAATGTTTCCTAACTGCGTTGTAATCTTTCCGTTTGGCGACTAACCCTCCTTTACTCTATGCAAAATAAAACATTTCTTCTAAGGAATCTTTAGGAAATAATTTCCACCCAATAACTTTTGATTTTTACCGAAATAGTAGATTATCTGCCAAGGGGAGAAGAAGAGCGATTTCCGTTGAGCGTTGGCTCTTAGAAGTTTCTAGATTAGAATTTTATGGTAACGCATTTAAAGTGAAAATTATATATTCTAATATGGTAGATCTAATACGGCGATTGAAAATTTGAAATTTTGTTCAAATTTCATGAACTTATGAATTTATATGAGGGTTTTCAAAATTTCTGATTATTATTGGAAACTCAAAATCACAAAATCCAATATCGCTGATCCGATATTGCGATTGATATATCATGCCTAAATTTTAGTCACTACATTAATTCAGGAATAAATATGAAAGAACATAACTCTTCACAAATTCTAATTGTTTAAATTCCGTGCGACTTGAGTGCAAGTTTTGGACAGACTGGCCTAATAAAATTCCCCTTTTTCCAAGTTACTGCCTAATCCATCTTAGACGATCGAAGGAGGTAAACAACAGAGGATCCTCGACCAGGTCAAACCGACATTCTTGTTCAAATTTCATGAAACTTCATATTTAGGGTTTTATAAGTTTCTGATCAAACATCTAGAGTAAAAATTACAAAATCCTATATCGCGATCCAGAATTAGACATTTTTGTTCAAATTTAACGAAACTTTGTACTGACGGGTTTTCAAGAATTATGATTATAATTGAGGAGGCAAAGTTATGAAATCAAATATCGCTGATCCATATGGCGGTTGACAATTTTTATTTTTTTTTTAATTCATGAAACTTCGTATTCAGGGTTTTTTGCAGTTTCTGATTATAAATCTAAAGTCAAAATTGCAAAATTGAATCTTGCGGATACATTATCGCGGTTGATGGTTCAAAATTTTTGTTAAAATTTCGTATCTAGTTGTTTCAAGAGTGCCGATATTGAAGTTCATGTAAAAATTAAATTATTTCCAAAGGAGGTAATGAAACTTTCTATTAAGGGGTTCACGCAGTTTGGGGAAAAAAATGATTTTCGAAAGAAATAATATTCTGGGAATAATTGGTGAATCAACTAACTGGGGCTGGGACAATTTTAGGGGGTAACTAAGATATTCGTGATCCACTTTTGAAGCGCAACAAGAAAAAGGGCAATATATGCATAGGGTCGACTCAAACTTCACAAAATTTGACAAGATTCATACAAAATATGGATCAGTAAGCTCATAGGTAACTAATGACAAGGATCTTGCGATACTAACAATATGAATGAATAAGTTTGACTGTCAGGGACAACTAAAATTACACAAAAGATGACTAGATGCACAGGCAACATTGATCAGTAAGCTTATTGGTAACTATCGATAAAAATTTTGCCCTAGTAACAGTTTTTATAGTGCATAGTCAATAAATTTGACTTTCAGAGCCAAATAAAGTTTGGTTTTCATTCTCGAAGGTCAGGTTAATAAAATGCCAAAGCTTTCACTCGAATTGAGTGAGATTGAACATACCGGGCGGATTTGTTGGACATTAAGAATCAAATTGGATTCGTCCTGCTCGCGATGATCCTCAGTTTGGCTCGGCCTCAGTTCCTCGATGAGAGCGAAGTTGCAACCAGGTTTCAAAATTCACAATTCCCGACAATAGGACAGACTTAGTGTCTCAGCGACCGCTACAAAAAGAGAGCGAGCTTTGACTAGAGTTCAAAATTTCTCGATCACATGACATCGGAGAAGGTAACGAAGGAACTTACCGGTAAGTTACCGAATATACGATAATTTACAAGGAAGTTATTTGAAGAAATGTCAACCAGTTATACCTTCTTCTGGTAGAGGAAAGTTTTCATCAATTCTGTGAAAAAGGTGTTTCCTTCCAAATAATGTAGATATGTTGCGCTGTTCGATTCATGTTTGTCAATACCCATCACAAAGTTTTTTATAATTCGATAAGTCGGTTGATTTAATGGTAGAGCTGACTCTTTTATCAGATTCAGTGAGGATTCAGAATCTACGAGTAATCTGTATTTTTTCATGTGCTCTTCTTCCTTGTATGGATTGCAATTTTCCATATACTGCGGATATTCGGCCATTTCTTCGTGGTCTATCTGTTCTAGAATATCCTCTTGCGTCATTTTATTATTCTCTAAGTAATGTTCCTCTTCTCCTTGTTCCCTCCTTGTCCTGATTTTAGTTTGAGGTGGTCGTTTGTGGTTTTGGGTCTTTCGAAAGTTTTGGGTCTCAGCGTACCATTGGGCTGCGAAGTGTCCCATTTTTCCGTATTTATTGCACCTCATTTGTGATGGATCAGCTAGTAAAATATTTTGATTCGGTGTTTCAAATGATAACGGATTTATACTCGCCTTGGACCTGGGTATAAATGTTAGCATTTGTTGTCGTAAAAACTGGGGTATAGGTTTATTCATAATTGGTTTCATAATTTTATTTCGGTTTTTCTCTTTAATCCGTGTTTTCGCCTCCAATGCTTCTTGCAAAGCTTCATTTAGATTTTCTGATTTCATCGGCCTTACTTGGCCTGAAATTTCTTCGCGTTAGTTCATAATATACTTTTAAACTGCAGCTTTTTCTTCCATTTACTTTTTTCTCTTCCTAACTTATGTTCAGGCTTGGAATGGGAACGATTGGAACGAACCATAGAACTGTTTTGTTGGTGAAGATGTGGGTGAGGGCCCATGCTCGGGAGCCATCAGCTCTGCATCCTCTCATGGTTTTCTCTTTAAGCCTAACGCGTGGTTCTGTTTGGTCGAGTTCCTGGTTACTTCCAGTGGGACACGTGAGGGAGGTTCGAATATGATTGGAGGACAGATTTTGTAAACGCTACTATCACTGTAGGATTTATATTCAAATACAATGTTTTAATGCTCGCCTGCAACAGTTTAAGCAATTACTGATATATAGAGGTTATAGAGATTAGGTTGGCGGCAGTGGAAGATAGCGGAAGATGGCACAACTATTTGAATCCTGCCTTCGCTCATCTTGAACTAATGGTCAAAATTAAATGTTCTAAAGTTCTCCAATTCTCGATGTCCCTTGTTGTCCATCGATCATGTTGATTTCAAGAAGACGGTACATATAATGAAAATAGACATCAAAACAAATCAGCCTAAATTAGGTTAAAAAGATATTGATGAATCGAACCGGAGAGCATCGTGCGATACTTGAAATGCCAGAGATCCATTTATTTTATGTTCACGACTGACTTTTGTTCATTGTAAAATCTGCAACGTCACAATACATAGGCTCAAATGAATGAAACTGCAAATTCTGTAGTAAGTAATTCTCAGTTTGAATATTTCAAATTGAAAATTCATCCATTTCTATTTGCTCTTGCAGAATTAAGTTCACAGGGCGACTCACCTCTTGCACTTCCTCCTAAGAAAAGGTGGAAATCTTCTTTAGACCGATCTTCTTCGAGCTACCAAAGCCAACAAGTTAAGCGGGGTAAGTAACTTTATTTTTGAAGTCACTCGTTACAGGTGCGTTACACAGCAACAATATGAACTCGTTGCAGTTACTTTACTTAAAGGAGTAACATTAATTTGTCTAAAATTTACTAGAAATGTTTCATCCCAATCACTTAATTTTTCGCTACGGTGGTCACTGAGCAGCATGAACAATGCCAAACCTTACCCTTTCTTTAATTTTCGAGAGATCTTCGTTCGGCTTCTGTCAACTGAAGATAATATTTTAATTTAATAATTTATTAAAAGAATTTCATCATAAAATTAATTAATTAGATCCTATTTTATATCAAAATTTATTTTGATTTTCTGTACACACAAAAATTTATATTTTAATTTTACCTGCATTTGGAATAATTTCTCATATAATTTACATCGAATCTGGAAAAAAATACTTTTAGTTCATTCTCAAAACTTTATCTTTCAGGGCTTTCTGCAAAGCTTCAGTTATTGTTATAGGCTTCGAAGGCCGAACTTGGCTAGAAATGTTATCCCTCACATTCATAACATATTTTTAACAGCTAATTTTTCCTCCATGTAGAGTGCTGTTTCCCACTTGGTGCTTGAGCTGTATTCGGCCTGGAGGACGTAGGTTAGCTCGTTGTAGGTACCTCGACATTTTTAATTGTATTTCTGTACACTCTCAGAGCCTTGTTAGATATTTTCTAGTTTAGCCCTGCAGAATTCAACTGAGGTTTCCTAAATTAGAATTCCTAAATTAGAATGCAGTAAATTGTATAAATTTTCATAATTATCGATAAGGAGTTGTCTAATCGATCTTTCAGCTTTGCCAGTAATTTTTTCTGTCAATATACAGTCAAGTAATAATTGGGAATTACTGCAACGCAGTCTTGCTCGTTCTAAGCTATTCATAAAAACGTAAATCCCCACGTTGTCTCTACCATTGAGAGTTTCGACGGCGCGTATGATGTCGTTGCTGGAGAGAGAGATTCCTGGCCGGTTGTATTGTTATTTGAAATCCTAACACTAGCACGAGGTGAAGATATCCTGTCTCTGGTTGAATGCTGTCCCAGCAGTTCCTCTTCGTCAAACGAGTCATCACCTCGTCCGTTCTAACAATATCGCGTGAAGCTCGCCGTCTCTTCATCCGTTGCTAACGGATTTGCCGCTTGAGCTAAGGCGGTCATCTCATTTCTTCGCATACGGTTTTCTTCATTGAGAATTAATAGATTATTACTAATTATCCCTTGTTCTGTTTCAAATTGATTTAATATTTGCAGGATTTGTTGCTATGGATCTATTTCCCGATTTTTAAGGTTTACCCTGGAATCTCGTAGAGATGGATTTAGGGAATTGATTGGTGAACCCATGGCAGTTAGTTGTTGACGCGATGTCCTGCTGTTTTTCCCTATACTTGAGAAACGCCAGTTTAACAATTATCTTTTTCGTAGATTTAGACCGTCACTTGTGAAGCGTGCTAATATAGCTATCTCAACAATGCTCAAACAAAATTGCCATAACAATTAGTCCCCAAAAACGACGGTTAATGATTTTATTGTCGCTGCTGCTCGGCAGGATGATGTCCGTAGACGTGGCTATGCAAGATGATGTCCTTGTATGTTGCGCTGGGTGGTACGAAAATCACTGGTTAGCAGAAGCGTCTTCTTTTTCTGAAGGTTTACTGCCGGAATGCGTACTGTAGGCTTCTACCGTCTCGATCAACGTTCCAAAATTATCAATTGCAAGTTTTTTTGTTGCTTCTGGTTTACATAGAATAGAATTGACTTAGTGTTAGAGACTGTTTTTCAAACTTATTGAGTAATTATTGAACCGCACCTCCATTTTTACTATTTCCACATAAGCTAGAAATCGTTGTTTAGAATATTATTTATCTAAATATATTAGAAATTTCTTCTAATTCATGTATAAGCTTCCTTTATTTGAGTAAAATTATCCTACAAGTTAAGATACCTGCGCGAGGCATTCATGATATACCAACACACGACTGTCTACTTTAAGAAATATATATTCTTCTGTTTCTTGTTGCAGAGTTAAGTTCACAGTTTGATTGCTTACCTAATGGCGCCCCTATTCCTGGAGTTCCTCCTGCCAGAACTTTTCCTGCTTCTGACACACATCATCCTCCTGAAAATTCTCTTTCTCCTGCCAGCCTTAATTCTCAGGGTTCTCCGAGAACGTCTTCTCCTTCTGAGCCTGCTGAGTCTGCTGAGCCTGCTGAGTCTGCTGAGTCTGCTGAGCCTGCTGAGCCTGCTGAGCTTGCTGAGCCTGTTCTTCGAGTTAGGTCCAGGTCTCCTCCTGCCAGGCCTTTTTCTTCACGCGTACTTGGATTTACTCTTGAACAACTTATATTTGTTCGGCTTATTCCCTACACCAATCCGAGGCGGAAATTTGAAGTCAGAAGATATATTTTTCCGCGTGACAAACCGATTCTACTCAGAGAAGAAGATTATATTCCTAGGCCCATGCCAAGCGAAGAACAAACTGTATTATCAACATGCAATGGTGACGCTCTTGCAATATTCGGGATGAATAATAGACTTCTATATGGAATATATATAACAAAAAATCACAGTGGATATAAGACTGAAAAACGAGTGAAAATAAACATGAAGAAAGGCTCGATTGCAGATATGACCCTAGAAGAAATCCGGGAATCTCCCATAGGCGAGGACCACCCGATCTCAAGGAATTTTAAATTAACAGTTGTAGGGGACTTTAATCCATAACATGATTTTAAGGTTAGAAAAAATATTAAACTAAAATATAATATTGCTTGTGATCCGATACACCTGGCAGGGTAGAACGGGGAAAGACCGATGGGTTAACATTCATTGCTTGATAAAAAGTTAATAAAAAGCGAAATTGATCATTTTTTGCTTCATTTCGAATCTCACAAAATTCTATGATAATAGAAAATTAACCATTGTTATAAACAATATTTGTGACAACATATATTATTAAATATAAACTATTGAAATATAAAAATTGTGATTTGCATAGAAAAATGAAATAAATAAGTGTAAAATTTTGGCGTTTAGGCGTAGAAAACAAATTCTGCAATAGAACTTCCTAAAATCATTGCGAGAGTGACTTTCTGTTACAGAACTGTATAAAAAGTTAGAAATAATGTTTGTTGTAAACAATTTTTGCGGCAAAATAGCTATTTTTCTACGCAAAATGACAAAATTTTGCATTTATCTATTTTATTGTTTATAAAAATCATAATTGTTATAGTTGAACGAATGTGAATCAGGCGATTAATGCAAATAAATTTCTGATAAGCTGCAAATTAAGTATTTTGCCACACAAATTGATTGTAATGGTGATAATTCTTATTTTTGTAGAGAGCTTCGTGAGTAAAACTTATTTTTACAATAACTTGAAGCAGTTTCAGCAACACACAGAAATTTTCCGTGGGTGAGAATAATTTAAAATATTTTTTATCACATTATAAACAAATGAATGAACAAAAGTCATTTTTCAGGATTGAAAATGTTCAGCTTATTTAAATCTTAAGTTGTTATTAAAATATAAGAAAAATTAATGTTTCATCACGATTGATTGAAAATAGATGGTATTTGGCAATTTTTTAAACAATTTTCATAAACAAATTCTCAGTTGAAATATTTTTCAACTGAGAGGCTTGTTTTACCCAATCAACTAAGAATTTCTTCCTGATGATACTTCGCTATGTTACTTTGCAAATTGACAAGAATTATTGATTATTTAAGCAATTTTCATTTAAAAAATTCATAATTTTGCTGTTTTTCAATAAATGGACTATATTTTTGTTTGTGGACTCGACAAAGTATATCTTCGCGATGAATCTTTGCTATGATACTTCTGAAATTAACTGTGATTATCAATTATCTTAACAATGTTTATGAGGAAATTTGGAGGTTGGCTATTTTTTAACGAATTGGCGCAATTTTTGTTGAGGGAAACCACCAAAAATGGCTTGACTTTGATCTTCTAGTGCTAGTCATTTGTTTCCTAACTTCTCCCAGACAATTATTTTCTATTCGATTTTCAATCTTTAATTTTTTCAGAAAAATTTTTTAAATAAATATATATTTTTGTCAATTTAAAAAATAGCATAGCAAAAAGTCATCTTAAAGACGCTAATCAACTCCGTCAACAAAAATTGAGCCTGTTCGTTGAAAAATAGCCAAACTCTGAATTTTTATATGAGAATTGTTCAAATAATTGTCAGTCGGCATTAATTGACCAGTAATCGATTAAACATTAATTTCCCTGACATTTTATACCAAAAATCTGGATTCATGTAAATGAGATACACATCGTCAATCCAGGAAAATTACTCTTGTTCATTAATTTGTTTATGAAGTAATAAAAATGTTTAAAAAATTATTTTTACAAGGAAGAAAATGATTTCAGATAGTTGCATTGATTAAATCTGAAAATCCTTAAATAAAAAATGGCACTTCAGAAAAAAATTTTAAAAGACAGTTTCAACTCTGTTGTTGAATAAAAAATTGACAAATCTTTCTTAAGAATCCAAATCTATTAATCTTCTCAAAATTTGAAAAGCTTCTATTTAACAAAAATTATCTAAAACTAATGAATAGTGTAGGCTGAAAATTTATTTTCTTACTGAAATTCGGCCAGGGTAGCAAAAATATTTTCGGTGACCCTAGAGACACTTGGAAATATAATATATAAACGAAAGGAAATTTTTAAATCGCGTATCTCACGGTTCTCCCAAATTTGATTCACTTTAATTTAAACAATCACGAAATTGAAAACCATACCAAAATTGTACGTTGCAGAAACTTTAGAACGGAAATAACGCGTTTCGTACTAGCTCCATAATTTTTGCTTATTAAACCATCAAACTATCGTGAGTGCCTCTCAGCCGGATATAACGACCAGATTATTCAGTTTGACGATTCAAAGTTATTCTCTTAGTATCGTTAAACTTCGTATTATGGTCGCCAAGGATTCAATTTTTCTGTTATAGCTGACATCAAAAGTCGCCGTAATTCTGGGATTATTTTGATTCCAACATGGTATAAAGATAAACACTTTTAGATACATACACTACCACCAGAAGTAGCTCATAAAAATAGGCACTTTTTTAACTATTGCTAAAGTTGCTTGATTCTCCCAATAATAACATTAAATTTCGTTCCTCATAATCACATTAAAGGTAATACAATTATGCACCTAATAAGCTTAAGCTGAAGGCAAAATGTCAATTTAATAAGAAGGTTTTGAAAAAAAAAATTTAAATTTTTCTATTTTCGATAAATTGAAATACACTGGAACCATTTTCAATTAGAATACATGATATCACGCGATATACGCGAGTGAATACCCGCGCACTGCTCCTTTCCTCTACGCTGCTGGTGTTTCACGCTTCGCTGAACACCCCCGTTCGCCGACGAGGGGCTCCACTCACAGCGCGAAACCGCCGCGGCAGCAATTCTCGGAATTATTTAATCCGAGCCAAGTAAATCCAGGTCCGAGTGTAACTCTAAAAATAATTAACGTTTATTTTTTCTAAGGCTCAAACTTGGTGCAAAATAGTCGCGAAATTGCCAATAATGATTTTACTGACCACTTTATGATCAAGTGAGAGAAAAAATCTGAGCAATCCACAAAAAAGGGTTATAAAGGTGTCGCTCTCCTCTTAGTTCCCTTAATCGTAGTCAATTACAAACTTCAGGAAAGGTCTGTAACATTTCCTAGAAGTGGTCAATATCAGTTCTAAACGGCGATCAACATAACTCCCTAGCAACGAAAAAAAAAACACATTTAGCATAGATTAAAATCAGTTCTTAACAATGCTTAATAACATCTCGTAACAATAGACAATAACAACCTTTATCAACGGTCAACATCTACCTTTAAGAACGCTCAGTGACATGCCCTGGCAACGAACAATGACAACAGATAATAACAACCTTCAGCAGCGACCAACATCAATCCTTAACAACGATCAATAACATACCCTAGTCGCTGTCAATAGCAACCCTTAGAAGCGCCTAATAATATCCCCTAGGAACGGAAAATAACAACCCTTAGCAACGAACAATACAACTCCCTAGCAACGAACAATAACAAACCCTAGAAACAGATATTTACAACCCATGGTAACATTTAATAGCATCTCCCAGAAACAGTCAATCAAAGCCCCTAACTTCTTCTAGGAAAGATTTCTAACAAATATTGGCAGCGGTCAATAACAACCCTCAAAGACAATTTGTAATATCCCCCGGCTGCGGAGAGTGACAACCTTAAGCAGAAAACAATAGCAGCCACTAGCAAAAGTCAATTTAAACCCTCATCAACGGTCAACCTCAACTTTCAACAACGTTCAATAACATCCACAAGCAGCAAACATTAGAACTTGCAGCAACGGTAAACATCAACCCTTAAAACGCTCAATAACATCATCTAGGTGAGGAGAAAAGCAAGCTTTAGCAACGGTCAACATCAACCCTTAAAGTGCTCAATGACATCCCCTAGCTGCAGTTAATACCAACCCTGAGCAACGCTAATATCATTATCTCGCCACGGACAATAACTAGAAACGGACAATCCCTAGAAATGGAAAACAACAACACTCAGCAACGATCAATCGAACTACATAGATGCGGTCAATAAAAACTCTTAGCAACAGCGAATAACATTTTCTTGATACGAAAAAAACAAGCTTTAGCAAAAATCAATACAAATCCCTAGCAGCGGACAATAACAAACTTCAGCAACGGTAGATAACAAAATAGCAGCGGACAATAACAACCGTTAGCAACGGAGAATAACAACCCTTAGCCCCGTAGAATAAGGGGTTTTCCGAGGGATAGAGAGATCCTCTGCCGCGGCTATCACGAGCAATAGGGACGGTTTTATGAAATAAGCAGGGTCCCGTGGGATGGGAGTTCCCGAAGGATAGAGTTTCCGTGGGATAAGGGGGTTGCCATGGGAAATAAGGGATTCACAAGAGATACGTTAAGTCTTCTGAGATAAGAGAGGTCCCGAGGGATAGGTATGGTGCCGTAAGATAAGGGGGTTCTTAAGTATTATTGGGATCCAAAGAGAGAGGCTGGGGTCCTGTGGGTAAACAAGGATTTCAAGGGATAAGGTCCCGAAAATAGGTGAATCCCTATCCCGAAGGATAGGGATTCCCGTGGGATAAGAGGAATAGTTGGAGTCTCATGGGATAAGCGGTGTGTTGAGGGACAGTAAACCCCGAGAGATACGTATGGTTCCGTAGGAAAAGGGGGTCCCAATAATTATAAGACTTAAAGATTCAAGAATTTGAAATAAAAAATTGTTCAATTTGAGGAATTTACACACTTTATTTTCCAAATTCAGGAATTTTCAATTGTGAAACTTTGAATTCTCCATCACTATTATTGAGGAGCTTTTAATTTTTAAAGTTTACAATGAACAATTAAGCAAGTTTTTTATGTTTTGCAATTAAAAATTCGGTAACTTTGATGATTCACATTTTAAATTTATTTAATTTGGAAGATTTAAAATCAAAGAGTCTTGATTTTGATCTTTAAAGTAATCGAAATTCAAAAATTTTGATTTATACAATATTAAACTTTAAAATTTTTCAATCCAACCTAAACATTGAAAAAAAAAAGTTTAAAATATACCTTTCGAGTTCATAAATCTTCAATTGGTTATCTTCAAACTTAAACTATTTCAAAAAACAAACGGAAATTACATACCTGTAAAATATAAATCTCGAAAATTGAATATTTTTCAATTCTATATTTTCAAAATTTAGGAATTTTCTATTGTAATTGTTCAAAATCGTAGAACTTAGAATTTAATATCTATACAAATAAAAAGTTCTCAATTTTGAGATATCACAATGAACAATTAGGGAAGATTGAAAATCAAAAACTTTATACTTCTGATTTTCAAAATGATCCATATTCAAGAATTTTGATTTATACATTAATAAACTTGAAAAATTTTCAATTGAAAATGTATAGAATTAAATATATTTCAATTTAAAATTTTTTCAGTTGAATAATTTTTCATATTTTATCCTTAAACTTAAACTATTTCAAGAAAATCATTCAAAATTGCATCATTTTCTATTCGACGCGTTAACTGTTGGAGAATCTTCAAATGCAAATATTAAAAATTGAAGATTTTTCCATTGTACATCTTTAAAATTCACTTAAAGATTTTAAAAAAACATTTGGAATAGCATTTTTAAATATATATCACCCGAGTTCATGAATCTTCAATTGTTAATCTTCAAAATTCAAATATTTCAGAGAAATGTTCAAAATTTTAGAAGTTAGAATTTTATATCGTTACACATAAAGAATTTTTAATTTTTAAACTCTACAATGAACAATTAAGCAAGTGTTAACTTTTGCAATTGAAAATTCTGTTAATCTGATGATTCACATTTACAATGTCTCAAATTTGAAAGATTGAAAACTTTTTCTTCTGATTTTCAAAATCATATACATTTAAGAATTTTTCTTCATACATCATTTTTCTTGATTCAATATTGTAGAATCTTCAAAAAAAAGTTTTTTAAATTAAAAAGTTTTCTTTGCAAACCTTCGAAATTCATATCAATATACAAAAAAAATGTCAAAAATATAGGTAGTGGTTTATATTTAAAATTCCTTCAATTTTGATGATTTGGACAAAAAAATTCTGATCTTCAAAATCATCAAAATACAAAATTTGGTGAATTATATATTTGAAAATTTTGTATTTATTCATCTTTAAAACTGAAGCGTTCTCAGTTGAAAATATATTTTAAATTCTTTAAAAGATTCATCAAATTCCAAAGCTTTCGAAATATTTCACCAAGGTTTCAAAGATGTCAAGAATTTACAAAGATTCAAAAATATTCCAGAAGATTTAACAGAGACGACTTACGTTCGCAATTAATTGAACATTTGTTGCTTTATGGTTCTGATTTAATTAGAAATTTTTGGCCCAAAAAAAATTAAATATCTCATTTTTTACATGTATATCAAACGGTTATTTCATTATTTGATGTGAAAAAAGAAGATCGGGAAAAACTTGATTTCTTGACCTGGAAAACCTGGAAAAGATTTCGAATTATGTTCCTAAGAATCGCGTTGCATTTTCAGAATATGCAACTTTCCGAGAAACTTTCAATACATCAACTGAATTTTAATACACAAATTGAATTCCCAATCAAAAACATGAATTTTCAACCAAGAAGAAGAATTTTCTATCAAAAGAGATGAATTTTCAATGAAGGAGGTGATTTCCAATCAAAAAATGCTTCAAACAGATTCTCAAGGTATTTGGTGACAGAACATTGGGGACCATGTATGAAAGAAGCTTAAAATCAAAAACCTAATAGTTAAAGAAAATTCTTGAATATAATATTTTTTCTTTTAATTTTAACTTTATTGCTTAATCATTCCCTAAGTTTCCCAATTCTTTTCTTACGCAAAATATACTGTATTACCATCAAAATTTAGTTTATGATGATCCATCTGAATCTTCAACAAACATTTTTGTTGTTTCTATTAGTAATAAATCTCGGCAATTACGAAAAATTGAAACCCGTTCCACTCGATTGTAAATAATCTATAAAAGCAGCCGCTTCTGACGAAATTTGTCCTCTTCAGCATTAGTCTCGAGTTCTCTATCGTTATCTCTGCTCGTTTCTGGAAACAATGAAAATCGTCGCTCTATTCTTTGCCTACGTGGCTTTGCTCAATTTCGCAAGTATGTATACCTAATATAATATAAAAGAATATTTTTAATCTTAGTCTCTAATCCTACTTCTAAATCTACAATGTAACGCTCATAATTTAAACTTTGCGATCAATATTTTCATTCAGTGCCACGTTTCCAGATCAAAATCTTGTAACATATGGAAACTGAAAAAAATGATGATTATTGCAATGCTTTATTTTATTAATAATTATTATCATTAGCATTGACTTCTGAATGAACCGTATGAAATTTACAATTAATATTTGGATCTGACAATTTGTTAAATCAATATTTTAATGTAGTGCCACGTGGCCAGATTGTAATCTTGCAACATATGGAAATAAAAAATGAGGGGTAATGCAATAGTTAAGTTTATTTTTGAATATTAATCTAAAATGTGTCTTCGAATTGTACAATATAGAATTGCGAATTAAAATTTGAATTTTAAATTTTAAAGATATTTTCATTCAGTGCCACGTGACCAGATCCAATTCTTGTGACATATGGAATCAAGAAATGATGATAATCAGAATATTTCGTTTTATTAATAAATATCAATCTTGAATTAGAATTCCTAATCTAATATATAAAATTTACAATGGAAATTTGCATTAGAATTTTTTTTTTAAATGAATATTTCCATTCAGCGACACGTTGCCACACTCAAATTTTGTAACGTATGGAAATTAAAAATGACGGTTACCGCGTGTTTGAGCTTTCTCATAAATGTACAATACGAAATTTACAAATTCGCATTTGAACATTTTTTGTAATTAATATTTTTATTTAGTGCGACGTTGCCAGAATGGTATCAGGCAACTTATGGAAATACAAAAAATGGACAAGTACGAATTTTCATTTGAAAAATTTTTCATTACAAATTAACATTTATTGCATGCCCTGTAATTTCCAGAATGCCATGAATTCTCCTAACTCTCCATTATTTTAATTCTCTGAACACTATGAATTCAGTCAATTCCCCTAATTCACTGATTTCTTCATTAAAATTTCTCACTATATAAATGAAGCAAAATATTCAAAAATAGATGCTTTTTACAAAAATTCGATTTAAAAATCTGTTTTTTAAAACGAAAAAGTTTTTTGAATTTCTGTTTTCAATTTTTGTTTCAAAATTTGTCCTATTATGAATACTTAGAAAAAAATACATCTTATATCCTTGAAATCACTGAAGTTATGAAATGTTAAAGGTCTGCAACTTTCAATTTTGAATATCTTCTAGGTTTTTTGAATTTCCCAAAAATTATTACAAGGTTTTTCTTTCAACTGCTGGGAGAACGGATATTAGAATTTGTATACTGAAACCACAAAATAATGAAAATGCAATTCCACCAGAATTTTGAGCTTTTTTCAGGCTCTTCAATTCCGCAAAAAAATTTTCCCCGGAACAACCCTTAAGTTCAAAATCAACCCTCTTCAAAGAATTCGAATTTTTCACAAATTTAATCCCAGCGTATTTTTGGTCTTTTTTGGGCTCCCCGAAAATACCCACTTCCATTTTTGGGTCTCTGATTCTTGGGCTCCTCGAAAATGCCCATTCCGATTGTTTGGCTCCAACCCTTAACGATAAAAATCAACCCCTTTCTCCCACGCAGAAATGAATTTGTCAAAAAATAATCTTTTCGAGAATTTTACAGTGTTCTAAAGAATTTCAAAGTATCAATAGAATCTCTGATTCTCGGGCTCTTCGAAAATACCCATTGCGATTTTTGGGCTCCAACCCTTAAACTTGAAATGAACCCCTTGGTACCACGCAGATATGATTTTGTCAAAAAATAATCTTTTTCAGAAGTTTACAGTGTGGATAGAGACTTTGATTTTTGGGTTCAATGAAAATACCCACTCCCATTTGTGGGCTTCACCCCTTAAAGTTGAAAATCAACCCCTTGAAACCACGCACATATGACTTTGTCAAAAAATAATCTTTTTGAGAATTTTACAGTGTTCTAAAGAATTTTAAAGTATCAATAGAATCTCTGATTTTTGGGCTCTTCGAAAATACTCATTCCGATTTTTGGGCTCCAACCCTTAAACTTTAAATGAACCCCTTGGTACCACGCAGATATGATTTTGTCAAAAAATAATCTTTTTCAGAAGTTTACAGTGTGAATAGAGATTTTGATTTTTGGGCTCATTGAAAATACCCACTCTGATTTTTGGGCTTCACCCCTTAAAGTTAAAAATCAACCCCTTGAAACCACGCAAATATGACTTTGTCAAAAAATAATGTTCTCAAGAATTTTAAAATATCAATAGAATCTCTGATTTCTGGGCTCTTCGAAAATACCCATTCCAATTTTTGGGCTCCAACCCTTAAAGTTTAAAAAAAACCTTGGTACCACGCATTTATAATTTTGTGAAAAAATAATATTTTTCAGAAGTTTACAGTGTGGATAGAGACTTTGAATTTTGGGTTAAATGAAAATACCCACTCCGATTTTTGGGTTTCACCCCTTAAAGTTGAAAATCAAACCCTTGAAACCACGCAAATATGACTTTGTCGAAAAATAATGTTCTTAAGAATTTTAGAGTATCAATAGAATCTCTGATTTTCGGGCTCCACGAAAATATCCATTTCGATTTTTAAGCTCCAACCCTTAACGTTGAAAATCAACCCC
>CAKNYM010049609.1:11231-32946 GCA_932195095.1 Andricus curvator | reverse complement strand
AAAAATAATGTTTTTAAGAATTTCAAAGTATCAATAGAGACTCCGATCTTTAGACTCCTCGAAAATACCCATTTCGATTTTTAAGCTCCAACCCTCAACGTTGAAAATCAACCCCTTGTATCAAGCAGAGAATGACTTTGTCAAAAAATAATCTATTTGATAATTTTAAAATGTGGCTGGAGTCTCTGATTTTTGGGCTCCTTGAAAATACACACGCTCAAAAATCAGTTTTCGAGGAGCCCAAAAATTAGAGACTTTATCTACACTGTAAAATTCTCAAAAAGATTATTTTTTGACAATATCATATCTACGTGGTACAACGGGTTGATTTTCAATTTTTTGACAAACTCGTATCTGCGTGGTACCAAGGGGTTGATCTTTTACGATGAAGGTTGAAGCCCAAAAATTAGATTGGGTATATTCGAAAAACCCAAAAATCAGGGACTCTAGATACACTGTAAAATCCTGAAAGTTTATTTTTTGACAAAGTCATATCTGCGTGGTACAAAGGAGTTGATTTTTAACGTTAAGGGTTGGAGCTTAAAAATCGAAGTGGGTATCTTCGAGGAGCCCAAAAATCCGAGACTCTATTGATACTTTAAAATTCTGGAGAACATTATTTCTTGACAAAGTCATATCTGCGTGGTTCCGAGGGGTTGATCTTCAACGATAAGGGTTGGAGCCCAAAAATCAAAGTCCCTATCCACACTGTAAAATTCAGAAAAAGTTTATTTTTTGACAAAGTCATATCTGCGTGGTACCAAGGGTTGATTTTTCACGTTGAGGGTTGGAGACCAAAATTCGGAGTGGGTCTTCCCAAAGAGCCGAAAAATCCACAATGTAAAATTCTCAAAAAGAGTATTTTTCAACAAAGTCATATCTGCGTGGGAGAAAGGGGTTGATTTTTAACGTTAAGCGTCGGAGCTCAAAAATCGGTGTGGGTATTCTCGAGGAGTCCAAAAAGACTCAAAATACGCTGGAAATAAATTTGTGAAAAATTCCCATTTTTCAAGGGGGTTGATTTTTTAACTTAAGGATTGTTTCAGGGAAAATTTTTTTGCGGATTTCAAGAGCCTAAAAATGCCCGAAATTCTGAGCTATGAAAAATCGCAAAACTCGATTGTGGAGGTGCTAGCTTAATGGACCTGATCATATTGACGTTCTTGTTCTTTTTTTGAAGTGCTTCCATGATCAACTTATAATAGCCAAAGAAACTTTTCACATTTTATCTCTCAACATGTTCTATTACGTTTTTCCTTGGATATTTCCGGGTAACATTTTTACCTCGAGATTCTGTTTACCTTTTTTCCTCTGAACTTTTTCGGTTACTTTTTTTCCTCGGAACTTTTTCTTTACTGTTTTTCCTCAAAACTCTCTGTGTTTCATTTTTCCTCTGACGGCTTCAAGTAATACTTGAACGACCCCTCATGTGATTTTTGTCATCTCTCCTTTGTGGAACTTCTTCAATTCATGAAATTTGCTAAATTCCTGGATTTCTTAAAATTTTTTTATTGCATAGATTCAATAGTATTCGTAGAATTCTACGCGTTGGTGAGTGGCATACAATAATGAAAAAGGGGCTTTGTAAGAGGTTTGGCAGGATAACGAAGAAAGTGATAAAGGAATGGTGTAGGGGCAAAATGATTATGTTAAAAAAAGCGTTAAGTGAGAAGATGATGGGAGGGAAGTCGATTATGGCAGATATGGAAGGGCGGTTGGGGGGATTGGAGGAAAAAGGGTGAATGGGATGTAGAAGATGTTAGTCAAGAGTGCCCAATAGGTGATATGAGTAGTGTCTGAAGAAGAAGCAAGTTATAGGACATATAGGGGTGAACTTGGGTAAGGATAGCGGAAAGGGAAAATCAAAACGGAAGAGTGGAGAAAGGAATAAGGAAATATAAATTTATCATGTGTACCAATTATGTCGAATACACAACTTTCACTTTTTTCATACTTGAAAAATCTGCATAAATCGGAATTTTGGTGAGATATCCGCAGTGGAATATGCAACAACAAATCCCTCTCTCTAAGTGCTTATTTTCTGACAGTTACTTTTCCAGTGTACACAAATGTCATAAACCTCTTTTTTACAGAAGTCGGTGCTATGAATAGTGACGGTGGAGCTGGTCGTCGTAGAAGAGGTCGTGTTACAGATGTTAGTGTTGAACATCAACGATATCCAAATCTCCAAGAAGGTAATTCTAATGCTTCATCTCACTGCCTAAGTGCTTATCTTCTGACTCACAGTTATTTTTCAAGTGTACACAAATTTCATGAATCACTTTTTTACAGATCTTGCTCTTTGGACTAATCGCGTGCATTATCATCCTCTTGCACTTCAATGGCGTGAACAACAAAAACATATAGTAATAGCAAGAGTGGTGAATGGCGCTCCAACAATGAATCATTTTCTTACTGGAAACCTCATGCCTTATCCTAGCATTGAAACGTGCAATGGTCCATTTGGGTACGCTACTGTTGACCTCAATGATGAGGACGATCGTTTATATGCTTGTCTCAAGCCCGCAATGTATCATAACGAGCGTTTAAACAGCATGGAAACGCGTGGTCTGCCAGAATTCACCGTTCACATAAGAAGAGAACGTGTGGTTGCTAGTATGCTGCAAGGTGTTCTTACGACTGGCGATGCATTAACAACACTCCCCGCAACTTCGCGCTATGTATCGCCAAATACACGTCCATTTGGGCACGTTCGCTACATAAAGTCTGATTTGATTCATCCAACTAACTCAATTGATGCCGATGGAAGTGTATATTATTCCCCTCCACAAGAACCAACATTTGAGATTGATTCAAATTAAATCGATTCGCTAAAGCAATCAAGGTCAAAGAATTGGTCTTACCTGAATTGAAGGAAAAAGTCATTGAAATTGTATTTAATAATAATTATTGTTGAAAGACTTGTTGTACTAACGAATAATAATAAAAACATTTTACATTACAATTTTTAAATTAACAGTTTTTCCGCTACGTTAAAATGGTCACCCATGCGTACTTTACAAAGGTACTTCGCTCATCGGCAGAGTTGTGCACAAAGTGTTTCAATTGCATTAGAATTCATGTCCGAATTTCAACCGTGTTGTAATTTCAGGAGAAAAAAAATTAACAAATACAAAATGTAAATTTTTAGGTAACTATTTTTTGTAATCTAGTTGTTTCCAATTCGATCGCACCTCTTTGTCTTTCTCAAATGGTAGAAAAAGAGGTCCAATCGACTTCAGGCAGCGGGAGTCCCAAACTCAAACTGCCAAGTGTTGACGTGAATCTTGTGAAAACTGTGTTTTTCATGGACAGTTAATTTAATATTTATAAAAGCGATTTTCTGTTGAATAACTTGTTCGTATGTCTGGTTCTAAACTGCGTTGTGCTCATTATGCGCCACGCAAAAGTGCGTGCTTCCCACTTGAACTGTTTTGCGGTGTGTTTTTGTGAAAAAAAAAGATGTGCTCTTGGATGCTGCTGTCTTCGAATGGTTTAATCAAGTAAGCGACAGAGTATCTCAACCGATTCTTGAAGAGAAAGCTCTCCTTTCGAACGGGATGCCCAACGACCCGCAAGCGTTTAAAGTACGTGATCATAGGAATACACTATGAAAAAATCCACAAGACCCAGGAAGTGAAATTGAAAATAGAGCGAATTTCTAAAATTTTGATTTCAGTTTTTTATGAACTTATCTTCATAACTTGTAGTTTAAACATTTTTCTGAATATGATTTGCGTGGAAGTTGAGGTTAGGTGGGTTTGAGGTTTGTGACTGAGCTGAGGCTAAAGATTCGATGGAAAAGGAAAGATTGAAAGAAACGCGCGAAATGATGATAGAAGTAATGGAGATGTATGAACAAAAGAAGGAGAAAAGGTTAGAGGAAATAAGGAATGAAATTAGAAAGGAAACGGCCGAACTTGGAAAGAAATGAGGAAATTGGAAGAAGTCAAGGAAAGCTAGAGAAAAGGATGCAGACTTTGGAACAAAGACTAGAAAAGAAGGAACAGCCTAATAAAAAGGTAGATGAGTTGGAAAGTAGAATAAAAAGAAAAGAAAGCTCAAACCGTGAGTTTAGAGGTGGGGAGAGTGGGAATCAGGAGAAGGAAAGGCTGAGAAAAATAGAACAAAGAATAGAAAAGAAAGACAGAAAAGAAACATAGTGATAAAGGGTCTAAGATTAGAGTTAAAGGAGCTGATTTGAAGGAGTGGAAGAAGTACTAAAAAGGATTCATGCTAAGGTAGAGATAGAGGAAGTGCGAAGTGTAGGAAGATAAAAAAAGGGAGAAGAACATGGGTTAAGTATGGGGGAATACAGATAAAAGGTGTATGGTGGAATTGAGACGAGGACAGGGAAGAGTTAGTGAAGAATAAGGTTTCAGGAAACTAGGAGAGAAAAGAACGGGATGTCCTCTGAGCCCACTTTTATTTAATTTATTAATATCAGACTTGGAAGAAGAAATTAAGAGAAAGGGGTGAGGAGGAGTTAGCATAGGGAACGAAAAGATATATACAGTGGCATACGCAGAAGATACAGTGTTGATGACAGAGGATGAAGAAGGGATAGCGGGCCTAAGTACAGGATTGGAGAAATACTTAGATGGAAAACAGTTGAATTCAAATATAGAAAAGACAAAGATATTGCGGTTCAGAAAAGGAGTGGGAAGAATGAAAGAATGGGCGGGGAGATGTAAGGGAATAAAATCAGAATAAGTAAAAGAATTTAAGTATTTGGGATATACCTTGCAAGCAAATGGAGATCATAGAGCTTATATAAGAGAAAGGATAAAAAAAGCAGCAGGGGTGATGAAACAGATATGGGGAATTGGAGAAAGGTTTGAAAAAAATTGGAGAAGGTGAATGTGGTTATTTAATACGCTGGTATGGCAGGTATTAGGTTATGGAGCACAGATATGGGGATGGAAAGAAATGAAAGAGATTGAGAGTTTACAAGAAAGGTAGTGAACGCTAGGGATGGACTGGTGGACGTTGCGATTTATGGTGAGAGAAGAAGCGCAAAGGGATAAATTAAGTACTAGAGCGGGAAAAAGGGCATGGAATTTTGAGACGAAGCTGAGGGAGGGAAAGGGAGGGGAGTTAGCGAGAGAGTGTTCGATGGAGTTAGAAGAAAGGAGAGGGAGGGCGATGGAATTAACGATATGGGAAGAAGAAAGGAGGGAGTTCTTTAAGGCTAGAGATATAGAAGACGGGACTGTAGTCAGCTTTTCCATTTCAAATTTTTTTTCCCGTTTTAGTTGAAGGCAGCTTTGAAGGGGTTTTTTCAATATACTAGGAGTGTTTTTTAAGGCTTTTGAATATTATTTTAGGGGTCGGAATATCTAATTATGTTATGGAAAAGTGTGTGGCGTGAGAATTTTTTTAAATTTTACATTTTTCAGCAATTTGAGTTGAAGGAAGCTCCGACAGGGTTCGATGGAAGTACCAGGGGTGGTTTCTTGATGCTGTATAATATTATTGTAGGAATAACGATATCTGCTAGAGCCTTAGAAAGGTGTTTGGAAAAACAATTTTCAATTTGAAATTATTTACTGCTTTAGTTAAATGCAACTGAGGCGGCGTTCGTTGTATGTACTAGGGGTGGTTTTTTCGGCCGTCTAATAACATTGTAGGTATGGCGATATCTGTAAGAGTCTTGGAAAGCTGTCTAACATGACAAATTTTAATTTGAAATATTTTCGGCTGCTTAACTCGAAGTCAGTTCAGGTGAGGTTCGTTAAATATACTAGGGGTGTTTTTCTGGGGTGCCTAATTTTTTTTTAGTGATGAGAGTATCGACTAGAGTCTTGTGATAGTGCGAGATGCGACTACTTTCAATTTTTAATTATTTTGGGGAACCTCATCTTAATTTGCCTCCAGTAAAGCAGCCAACAATATTTCAAATCAATACTAGTGAAGTCAGACACCTTTCCAAGACCATTGTAGATATCCCCATCCCTACAATAATATTACACCTAGAACATTGAGCGATCCCACTCTCAGTTGCCTTTGACTAAAGCAGCGAAACCAATTCTTGATTCCAAATAATCACCCCACACAATTTCCCAAGACTTTATTAGATATTCCTATCCCTAAAATAATATTAAACAACCCTAAACAAAATGACGCCTAGTACATTTAACAAAGCCGGTATCAGCTGCCTTCAACAAAAGCAGCCAAAATAATTGAAAATTAGTGGTAATCATATTCGGCACTGTCACGAGACTCTAGTCGATACTCTTATCACTAGAAAAATATTAGACACCCCAAAAAACCACCCCTAGTACATTTAACGAACCCCGTCTCAGTTGCACTTGATTGAAGCAGCCAACAAAATTTCAAATTGAATATAGTCACGCCAGGAATGTTTCCAATACTTTATTAGATATCCTGGTTTGTATTATAATATTACACAGCTTTGAAAAGCTACCCCTAGTGCATTTAGCGAACCGACTTTCAGTTCCCTTCGACTAAAGCAACCGAAAAATTTTAAATTTCAAATTGAAACTAGTCATGTCAGATACCTTCCCAAGACTCTCGTATATATCTCTATCCCTACAATAATATTACACACCCCCAAAAAACCACCTCTAGTACATTCAACATATCCAGTCTCAGTTGCCTTCAACTAAAGCAGGAAAAAAATATTCAAATTATGAATAGCCAACCAAGACACCTTTCCAAGACTCTAACAGATATCGCCATACCTACAATAATATTACACAGACTCAAAAAATCACCCCTACTATATTTAACGAATCAAGTCTTAGCTTCCTTCAACTAAAACTGTCAAAAAATAAAAAAAATTTCTTTTAAAAATGTTTTGAGAGTCTACTGAGATTCTAATAGGTGTACTTACTGTTTTCGGGGTCGCTGAACACGAATGCATTCGCAGAATTGAACCAGCATGTCAGGATTTGCAGTAAATTGGAATTATATTTGAGGTTTGTGGGTTTGGGATTTGTGGGTTTGGGACCAAAATGTATGCAGAAATTCGGGAGTTTTAGCCATTTTTGAATTTTACTGCAAATCCTGACGTGCTGGCTCAATTCCGCGAATGGATTCGTGTACAGCGACCCCAAAAACATAAAGTACACCTATTAGAATCCCAGTAGACTCCCAAAACCACTTTGTGGTCCCGTGTATTCAACAATTCAAAAAACTGACCCGTAGTATATTTAACAAACCTTGTCTAGGTTACTTTCGACTTAAGCAGCCAAAAAATTTCCAAATTGAAAATGGTCGCCGCACACCCTTTCCCAAGACGCTAGTTGATATTTTCATCCCTACAATAATATTAGACAGCCCAAAAAACCACCTCTATTATATTTAACGAACGCCGTCTCAGTTGTATTGAACTAAAGCAGCAAAAAAATTTGCATATTAAAAATTGTTACCCTAGACACCTTTTCAAGACTCTAGCAGATATCGTAATTCGTACAATAATATTATACAGCATAAAAAAACCACCCGTAGTACTTTCATCGAACCCTGTCTGAGCTTTCTTCAACTTAAACTGCTGAAGAAAATTTGATTTCAAATAATCACCCCACACACTTTTCCAGCACATAATTTGATATTCAGATCCCTACAATAATATTCAAAAGCTTTAAAAAAACACTCCTAGTACATTAAACAAACCCCTTCTCAGCTGCCTTCAACTAAAACGGGGAAAAAATTTGAAATGAAAAATAGTCATTCGAGGCACCTTGCCAAGACTTTAGTTTACATACTCATCCTCACTGTAACTTTGAGCAACCTCAAAAAATTACCCCTAGTACATTTTTCAAACCTCATCTTAGCTGCCTGCAACTATAAGAGCCAAAAAATTCCAAATTGAAAATAATCACCCCAAACATCTACTTAAGTCTTCTGAAGGTGTTTGGGGATAGTGAAAATTTTCTGATTAGAAAACTTTTTTTTTTAATTTTTACCAAAATAAATAAGATAATCTTGATGATGGTATGAAAATGTATTAGGAATGACTCATTTTGGAGTTGTCATTTGAAAAAGGCCAAATATTCACAAGAACAAACTGATAACAGATTAAAAGTGTTATTCACGAATTAGACAAGAAATCAGGTTTTCAAAAACAATGCATGCGAGACATCGCGGACACGATTTTAAAGAAAGGACAAGACTTTTTTATTGATTTCAGACATTTGACTTCAAAATAGGGTGATATAATAATGTTGAAACTTGTATCAGCTTTATAGAAGAGATATTGAGAAGTTTGGCTTTGAAGAAATTGGGGACCATGTATAAGAGAAGCTTAAAACCATAAACCTAATAGATGAACAACAATTTGAAAATAAAAGGTTCTTTCCAACTTTTAATTTTATTTCTCAATCATTGCGTAAGTCTCATCGAATTTTTACTCGCGCAAAAGATACTGTATTGCCTTTACAATTTATAGTTTGAGACGGTTCAACTCATTGGTGAAACATTTTTGTTCGTTCTATTACTAATGAATCCAACAGATATCCGAAATTCAGATATCGAAAATCTTTGCCCCACCACTCAATTTCAAATAATCTATAAAAGCAGCCGCTTCTGACGAAATTCTTCCTCTCGAGCAGCAGTCTTGAGTTCTCTATCGTTATCTTTGCTCGTATCTAGGAAGAATGAAGATCGTCACTCTATTCTTTGCCTACGTGGCTTTGCTCAATTTTGCAAGTATGAATACCTGATATAATATAAAAAATTGTTTTTAATCCTAATCTTTAATTCTACTTCTAAATGTACAATGTAACGTTCATAATTTAAACTTTTCGATCAATATTTACATTTAATGCCACGTAGTCACATCAAAATCTTGTAACATATGGAAACTGAAAAAGTAATAATGACTTATGCAATATTTTATTTTATTCATAATTATTTTCATTAACATTGACTTCTGAATGAACCATATGAAATTTACAATTAATATTTGGATCTGAAAATTTTTGTAATCAATATTTTAACGTAATGCCACGTTACCCGATTGGAAACTTGTATCATACGGAAATTAAAAAATGGAGGCTCACGCAGTTCCAACAACATTAATCTTGAAATTGTCTTCTAAGTGTGAAATTTAAAATTTACAAATTTGATTCGGAAATTTTTTTCTTCAATTAACGTTTTCATTTAATGCCACGTCGCGTCGCGAAATTTGGATCTTGTAACATATGGAAGTAAAAAATGAGGGTTAACACAATAGTTAAGTTTATTGAAAAAATATCAATCTAAAATGTGTCTTCTTATTGCACAATATAAAATTCACAATTAAAACTAAAATTTGAAAATTTGTTCAAATAACATTTTCATTTAGTGCCACGTTATCAGATTCAAATCATTCATAGGACATTTATGGGTGAACTTGGGAAAGTATAGTGAAAGGGGAAAATAAAAAGGGAAGAGTGGAGAAAGGAATAGGGAAATATAAATTTATCATGTGTATCGATTATGTCGATTATATAACTTTGACTTTTCCGGTGAGATATTCGCAATGGAATATGCAACAACAAATCCCGCTGTCTAACTGCTTATCTTCTGACAGTAACTTTTCCAGTGTACAAAAATGTCATAAATCTCTTTTTTACAGAAGTCGGTGCTATGGATAATGGTGGTGAAGTTGATCGTGGTAGAGGTGATCGTGGTGGAGTTATTCATGGTTTTGGTGTTACTATATTTCCAGATCCGCATCCAGGTAATGCTAATTCTCCATCTCACTGCCTAAGTTCTTATCTTCGGACTCACAGTTATTATTTGAGTGTACACAAATTTCATGAATCACTTTTTTTACAGATCTTGCTGCTTGGACTAATCACGGTCATAATCATCCTACTGAAATTCAAAATCCTGTTCCTCATCGTCCGCTTCGTCCACAAAGACGGATAATAATATCAAAAGTGGTACATCACTTTCCTTCAGATATCATTTTCTTTCTGGAGAACTCGTACCTAATTCTAACATTACATCGTGCACTGGTCCATTTGGGAACGCTATTGTTGACCTCAAAGATAGCGAACTTTTACATGCTTGTCTCCAGCCCAGATTGAATCATGACGAGTTTGAAATCAGCAGGCTACCTGATAGTGTTCCAGAATTATTCGCTCACGTAATAAGAGATGTTATGGTTCCTCGTAGACTCGAAGGCGTTCTCACGACTGGCGATGCAAAAATAACACTCAACACAGATACAGACGTATATAATTTCACTCACGAAGGACCAACATGAATCGCTTACGAAGTAATTATTATAAAATTGTTAATAGATTCGCTAAAACAATCAAGTTCAAAGACTTGATCTGAAGGCAAAATTTCAATTTAATAAGAAATTTTCGCAAAAAAATTTAAAATGTATCTTTCTTTGAAAAATTGAATTACACTGGAACCTCGATTGTATATAATTCGTTTTTGGCCTGTGATTGGCCTTGAAACTATTTCCAGGGCCTCCAAACGTAAACAGTCATGGCCGTTCGAACCGTTTTCTTTCAGAATACATGATATTACGCGATATACGCGATTGAGTACTCGCGCACTGCTCCTTTCCTCTACGCTGCTGGTGATTCACGCTTCAGTGAACACCCTCTCTCACCGACGAGGTGCTTCACTCGCAGCCCGAAACCGCCGCGGCAGCAATTCTCGGAATTATTAAATCCGAGCCCACTAAATCCAGATCCGAGTGTAACTCTGAAAATAATTAACTTATATTTTTTGTAAGGTTCAAACTTGGTGTAGATTAGTCGCAAAATTTCAAATAATAATTTTACTGACTACTTTATGATTGAGTGAAAAAAAATCTAAAAAACCTAAGCAATCTACAAAAAAATGGTTATAAAATTATCGCTCTCTTCTTAGTCTCCTTAATCGTATTCAATTACAAACTTAACGAAAGGCCTGTGACATCTCCTATAAGTGGTCAATATCACCTCTAAACAGCGATCAACACAACTCTCTAGTCAACATAAACCTTTAAAAACGCTCAGTAACATCTCCTGGCAACGAGCAATCACAACAGATAATAACAACATTCAGCAGCGACCAACATCAACCATTAACAACGATCAATAATATACCTTAGTAACCCTTGAGCAACGAACAATACAACTCCCTAGCAACGAATAATAACAAATCCTAGAAACAGCTAATAACAACCCATGGTAACATTCAATAGCATCTCCTAGCAACAGTCAGTCAAAGCCTTTAGCAAGGGCCCCTAAGTTCTTCTAGGAAAGATTAATAAAAAAAATTGGAAGCGGTCAATAACAACCCTTAAAGATGCTTTACAATATCTGGCGGCTGCGGAGAGTAACAACCTTAAGAAACAAACAATAGCATCCACTAGCAAGAATCAATTGAAACCCTCAGCAACGGCCACTAGCATCCTCTACCAAAGGTCACTAACAAACCTTGGTGACGGTCAATAAGAGCTCTCATCAAGGTCAAAATCAACCTTCAACAACGTTGAATAACATTCACAAGCAACGAAAAATAAGAGCTTGCAGCAACGATCAACATCAACCCTAACAACGCTCAAAAACATCATCTAGTTAAGGACAAAATCAACCTTTAGCAACGGTCAACATCAACACTTTAAACGGTCAATGACATCCCCTAGCTGTAGTCAATACCAACCCTGAGCAACTTCTGATATCATTATCTCGGCACGGACAATACCAACTCTTACCAACAGCGAATAACATTTCCTGGACACGAAAAATAACAAGCTTTAGCAAAAATCAATACAATTCCCTAGCAGCGGACAAGAACAACCGTTAGCAACGGTGAATAACAACTCTTAGCCCCGTAGAATAAGCAGGGTCCCGTGGGATAGGAGATCCCGAAGGATAGAGGTTCCGTGGGATAAATGGGTTGCCATGGGAAATTAGGGATTCACAAGAGATACGTTGGATCTCTTGAGTGAGGAGAGGTCCCGAGGGATAGGTAGGGTGCCGTAAGATAAGGGGGTTCTTCAGCATCAATGGGATCCAAAGAGATAGGCTGGGGTCCCGTGGGTAAACAAGGATTCCAATGGATAAGGTCCCGCAAATAGGTGAGATTCCGGGGATAGAAGGTGTACCGTTGGAAATGAAGGTTCACGAGTCCTAAAGGATAGGGAGGTCTGTCGGGTTGATGGAGATCCCGAAGCATAGGAATTCCCGTGGGATAAGTGGGGACAGTAGACCCCCAGAGATACGTATGGTCCCGTAAGAAAAGGGGGTCCCAAGGGATATAAGGATCTTGAGGGGTAAGAGGGGTTCCAAGAATAGTTGGTGTCCCGAGGAATAGGTGCGGTCCCATGAGATAGGGGTTCGATGTCCCGAAGAAAAATGTATGACAGACGGTCGGGCGGATGGTCGGCCGATCAAAACTATCAGGGTTTGTTCCCGGGGCTACGAAACCCTAAAAATGGATACAACCCATTCAGCTTGCATTTATTAGACGCAGAATTTTTTTAGAAATGGAAGCTTCTAATGTGTCCCTTAAGGGTTTACATTTTTCTTGTATCTCTTCCCTATTCCTTTACACACCCCCCCACACACTTTCTTGGTTGTGGGAGGGGAACCTACAGTTTAAGGTGGGTTCCAAACCACCAAGAGTAACAGCTTAAAGTACTTAGAGAACCTTTTTCTCTAGAGGTACCGGTCCCACGACTCTCCGGAGATGAACAACTCCCTTGCGAGGCTAGTGTTCACCGCATGGGCCGCCGAGGCTCTTCCAGAGTGCGAGGCGGGAATCGAACCCGCAAACTGAAGGAGTGGGTCCAAAGCCTAAGCTTTGAAACCGCATTATAATGAAAAAAGTTTTATGTTAATTTTACAATTATTTCCACCGGTAGTATACAATAAAATTTTAGTTTTAAAATGATATCCGAAGATTATACTTTACAGATTTCTTACTAGAAGTAATGCAATCTTAAATTTCCATTATTTCCGCATGGATACGTCATGTCGCTGATTTGTATATGGTGATCCTCCGCCTTCTGAATCTCAATGAGTATTGATATAACTGAAATCAGACTCGTGACTAAACTTGGATATCTCTTTTAATAATAGAAAAGTATTATTCTATAGTTCAAAGGCACTTGAATTACTACTCCCTTCTTATATGAGCAAAAATATGTTCAATCAATTTTCCTGTTCAGAATTGAAAATTTTTCAATTTCAAACTTATAAAATTGAATATATTCATATTTTGAATTATTTAATTTGAACTATTTGAAGAACAGCATTCAAGCTAACATCATATAAAAATATAAACAGTCGAGATTATTAAATCAATAATTGTAAGTCCTGAAAATTCAAGAATTTGAAATTAAAAAAATCGATCAAATTGAGAAATTTACAGATTTTATTCGAAAAATTCAGGAATTTTCAATTGTGATTCTTCTAAATTATTGTAGAACTTTGAATTCTCAATCACTATTATTGAGGAGCTTTTAATTTTAAAAGTTTACAATGAACAATTAAGCAAGTTTTTAATGTTTTGCAATTAAAAATTCGGTAACTTTGATGATTCACATTTGACATTAATTTAATTTGGAAGATTTGGAATCAAAAGGTCTTGATTTTGATCTTTAAAGTAATCAAAATTCAAGAATTTTGGTTTATACAATATTACACTCGAAAAACTTTCAATTACAAATCTACGAAATTAAATCAATATGAAATATAAGGAAAAATATTTAAAAAATATCAAATAAATATAAAATAATAAATAATAATAAATAATGTAAATATTTATATATATTTATATGGGAGAATCTTTAATTGCAAATATTAAAAATTGAAGATTTTTTCCTTGTACAACTTTGAAATTGAACTAAATATTGAAAAAAAAATTTTTTAAATATGTTTCTAAAATATACCTTCCAAGTTCATGAATCTTCAATTGTTAATCTTCAAAATTGAATTCTATATTTTCAAAATTTAAATTTTTTGAAATCTCTCAATGAACAATTAGGAAAATTTTAAGACTTGTAATTACAAATTCTGTAATTTTAATCATTTACTTTTAAAATTTCTTCAATTCGAAATATTAAAAATAAAATAATTTATAATTCTGATTTTCGAAATCATTCGAAAATTTTGATTTATACGTTATTAAACTTGAAAATTTTTCAATTGAAAGTCTATAAAATTAAATATATTTTTGTTTAAAATTTTTTCAATTGAACAATGTTTTATTTTAAACTTAAACTATTCGAAGAAAAACATTCAAAATTGCATCATTTTATATTTGTCGCATTAACTATTGGAGAATCTTCAAATGAAAATATAAAAAATTGAAGATTTTCCCATTGTACATCTTTAAAATTCACTTAAACATTCCAAAAAAACGTTTAAAATATTTTTAAATATATATCATCCGAGTTAATGAATCTTCAATTGTTAATCTTCAAAATCAAAATATTTCAGAAAAAAGTTCAAAATTGCATACATTTAAAATATAAATCTTGAAAATTACATAATTTTCAATTATATATTTTTACAATTCAAGAAATTTCGGGTTTAACTGTTCAAAATTTTAGAACTTTGAATTTTATATCGTTACAAATGAATAATTTTTAATTTTAAAGCTTAACAATGAACAATTAAGCAAGTTTTAACTTTTGCAATTGAAAATTCTGTAATTTGGATGATTTACATTTACAATTTCTCAAATTTGAAACATTGAAAACTTTTCACTTCTGATTTTCAAAATCGTATAAATTTAAGAATTTTTATTTATACATCATTTTTCTTGATTCAATATTGGAGAATCTTGAATTTAAATTTTTTGAAATTAAAAATTTTTAATTGCAAATCTTCGAAATTCATATCAATATTAAAAAAAAAATTGGTAAAAATATCAGTGGTAATTTATATTTAAAATTTCTTCAATTTGGACGATTTAGAATGAAAAAATTCTGATCTTCAAAATCATCAAAATTAACAACTTTGTGGATTATATATTCAAAATTTTTGTATTTATCCCTCTTTGAAACTGAAGAGTTCTCATTAGAAAATATTAAAAATTAAATTATTTCAAATGAAAAAAAAAACATTTAAAATTTCATCATTTCAAATTTCAAAACCTTTTTCAAAATGATTGATTTTAGTCTATACGCATTCAAAGTTAAAAAAATTCTCGGAAAACTTCTTTGAGCCAAAGAAATTTCTTTGAATCAAAAAAAATTTCTTTAAATCAAAGAAGCTTTTTTTGGCTAATTCCAGCTGACAAAAAATTTTAAGATTAAGATTTTTATGTTATTGTACTTTGAATTTAAGCATTTATTTTTATTTATTTATTAGGCATTTACAATAATAATGATGATATTTTTATCCAATCCCTTATCTTTGTATTTTTAACAATAATGGAAAATATTGAAATTCTTTACTGAAGATTTTAGTTATTTTTACAGCCTTTTTAATCTGTCGCCAAATCTAGAAAAGTAGATCAACAAATTAAATAATAGATAATAAATATCATAAATAAAATAGTAAATAAAAACAAATTAAAAAAAAATAATTTGGGATATATAGATTTTCTATTTAAACACATTAATTCAGTGGATTCCTAATTCGAAATAGGAAAATACTGTATCACATTGTCCAGAGGCAATAAAATCAGATAATCATTATTTTACTCTATTTAGGTCTGCGGAGCCATAGTTGACCAAACAAGTTTCGAAAAGTGATATAAAGTCTTTAAGTTCTCCAATTCGCTTTTAATTTTTTAATTTTTCAAATTCAGTTTAAACTGAATATTTAAAAAGATTTCACAAAGATTTCAAAGATTTTAAGGATGTCAAACATTAAAAAAAGGCATGTGATTCAAAAAATTTAACAGAAATTTTCCAAGGATTTCGAAGGATTTCAAGGATTTTCAAAAAGAGTACAGTATACCAGATTTCCAAACATTTCAAAGATTTTATACGATTTCAGAATCTTTAAACAAATTTGGGAAGATTTCAAAAGATTTCAATGATTTGAAACAAACATAAAAGATTTCACAAACGAAGATTCCAGAAAGTGGTCACAAATATTTAAAAGATTTCACAATAGAAATTTCAGGAGTTCACAAACATTTTAAACACTTTAAAAGATTTCAACGAATGTACAAAGATTTCAAATATTTCAAGCATTTTATATCTTTCAAAGAAATAAAATATTGTACAAAAAATTTGAAAGATTTTACAGAAATTTCAAGATTTTAAATACTTCAAAATATTCCAATAAATTCACAAAGATTTCAAGGATTTTAAAGATTATAAAAGGCGTGTACACTAGATTTAAAAGAGTCCACAAAATTTTCCCAAAGATTCCGAACATTTCATAAATCTTCCAAGGATTTGAAAGATTTGAAAAAAGCTTGTACACCAGATTTCAAATATTTCGAACATTTCACAAAGATTTTTAAACTTTCAGAAGATTTCAAGGATTTCAAAGATTTCAAAAAGTGTATAGTAAACCAGATCTCTAAGATTTCAAAACTCTTCAAGGATAAGAAACAATTTGAACTTTATTTAGAAGATTTCAAAAGATTTCACAGAGATTTAAAATATTTCAATAATTTCAAAGAATTCTAATGGATTTCAAAAGATTTCAAGAATTTTAAAGGTTTCAAAAAGGCTAAATCACATCAGATTTTAAAGATTTCAAAACATTTCAAATGTTTTAAACGATTTCAAAGAATTTAAAAGATTTCAAAAAGGTTACCAGATTCCCGAACATTCCAAAGATTTTATACGATTTCCGAATATTTAAACAAATTTGAGAAGATTTCAAAAGATTTAAATGATTTGAAACAAACATAAAATACTTCACAAACGAAGATTCCAGAAAGATTTCACAAATATTTAAAAGATTTCACAACAGAAATTTCAAGATTCCTCAAAGATTTTTAACCCTTCAAAAAATGTCAACTAATTCACAAAGATTTCGAAGATTTCAAAGATTTAAAATATTTTACAATTTTTTGGAAGATTTCACAACAGAAATTTCAAGATTCCACAAAGATTTGTAACCCTTCAAAAAATGTCAACTAATTTACAAAGATTTCGAAGATTTCGAAGATTTAAAATATTTTACAACTTTTTGGAAGATTTCACATAAATTCTTAAATTTCACAAAGGTTTTAAATACTTCAAAAAATTCCAACGAATTCACAAAGATTTCCAAGATTTCAAGGATTTTGAAGATTTCGAACATTTCACAAAGATTTCAAAACTTTCAGAAGATTTCAAGGATTTTAAAGATTTCAAAAAGTGTATAGTAAACCAGATCTCTAAGATTTCAAAACATTTTAAAGATTAGAAACAATTTAATTTTTTGTGTGAAGATTTCAAAGGATTTCACAGAGATTTAAAATATTTCAACGATTTCAAACGAATACAAAAGATTTCAGGAAGATTTCAACAACTGCATAAGAATTTCAAAAAATTTCAAGATTTGATACGATTTCAAGAGTTTGCAAGTAATTTCAGAAAGATTAAAGAAAGATTTCAAAAAATTCCACAAAGATTTTAAGGATTTCAAAGGTTTTTGAAAAATTTGACAAGATTTCACAGAGATTTCAAATTTTCCAGTTCTTTCAAAAGAATACAAAAGATTTCAGAAAGATTTGAAAAATAGGTCCAAGAATTCATAAGGATTTCAAGAATTGCCCAGATTTCAAAAAGAGTACAGTATAGCAGATTTCAAAACATTTCAAATATTTTATACGATTTCAGAATATGAGAACAAATTTGAGAAGATTCCAAAAGATTTCAATGAATTTAATCAAACATGAAAGATTTCACAAACGAAGATTCCAGAAAGATTTCAGAAATATTTAAAAGATTTCAGGAGAGAAATTTCAAGATTTCACAAAGACTTTAAACAATTCAAAAAATAGCAACGAATTCATAAAGATTTCAAATATTTTACAACTTTTTGGAAGATTTCACAGAAATTCTCAAATTTCACAAAGGTTTTAAATACTTCAAAAAATTCCAACGAATTCACAAAGATTTCCAAGATTTCAAGGATTTTGAAGATTTCGAAAATTTCACAAAGATTTCAAAACTTTCAGAAGATTTCAAGGATTTTAAAGATTTCAAAAAGTGTATAGTAAACCAGATCTCTAAGATTTCAAAACTCTTCAAGGATAAGAAACAATTTGAATTTTATTTAGAAGATTTCAAAAGATTTCACAGAGATTTAAAATATTTCAATAATTTCAAAGAATTCTTATGGATATCAAAAGATTTCAAGAATTTTAAAGGTTTCAAAAAGGCTAAATCACATCAGATTTTAAAGATTTCAAAACATTTCAAATGTTTTAAACGATTTACATTTTTTGAGAAGATTTCAAAAGATTTCGAGAATTTCAAAGATTTCAAAAAGGGTCTTTGTACCAGATTCCAAAACATTTCAAAGATTTCACATGCTGTCAGAAGGTTTCAAAAAATTTAAGAAGATTTCAAAAAATTTTAATGATTTCAAACGAACACAAAAGATTTCACAAACAAAGATTTAAGAAAGATTTAAAAAAATTCCACAAAGATTTCAAGGATTTCAAAGGTTTTACAAAAATTTGAAAAGATTTCACAAATATGTGAAATAATTCACAAGGATTTCAAAGAATTTAAAAGATTTCAAAAAGAGTACAGTATACCAGATTTCCGAACATTCCAAAGATTTTATACGATTTCAGAATATTTAAACAAATTTGGGAAGATTCCAAAAGATTTCAATGAATTTAAACAAACATGAAAGATTTCACAAACGAAGATTCCAGAAAGATTTCAGAAATATTTAAAAGATTTCACAAGAGAAATTTCAAGATTTCACAAAGACATTAAACAATTCAAAAGATATCAACAAATTCACAAAGATTTCAAAGATTTCAAATATTTTACAACTTTTTGGAAGATTTCAAAGTAATTCTTGAATTTCACAAAGGTTTTAAATACTTCAAAAAATTCCAAACCAATTCACAAAGATTTCCAAGATTTCAAGGATTTTGAAGATTTCGAACATTTCACAAAGATTTCAAAACTTTCAGAAGATTTCAAGGATTTTAAAGATTTCAAAAAGTGTACAGTAAACCAGATCTCTAAGATTTCAAAACATTTTAAAGATTAGAAACAATTTAATTTTTTGTGTGAAGATTTCAAAGGATTTCACAGAGATTTAAAATATTTCAACGATTTCAAACGAATACAAAAGATTTCAACAACTGCATAAGAATTTCAAAATATTTCAAGATTTGATACGATTTCAAGAGTTTTCAAGTAATTTCAGAAAGATTAAAGAAAGATTTCAAAAAATTCCACAAAGATTTTAAGGATTTCAAAGGTTTTTGAAAAATTTGACAAGATTTCACAGAGATTTCAAATTTTCCAGTTCTTTCAAAAGAATACAAAAGATTTCAGAAAGATTTGAAAAATAGGTCCAAGAATTCATAAGGATTTCAAGAATTGCCCAGATTAAAAAAGAGTACAGTATACCAGATTTCAAAACATTTCAAATATTTTATACGATTTCAGAATATGAGAACAAATTTGAGAAGATTCCAAAAGATTTCAATGAATTTAAACAAACATGAAAGATTTCACAAACGAAGATTCCAGAAAGATTTCAGAAATATTTAAAAGATTTCACAAGAGAAATTTCAAGATTTCACAGAGATTTCAAATACTTCAAAATATTCCAATGAATTCACAAAGATTTCAAGGATTTCAATGATTCGAAGGATTTTAAAGATTTCAAGGATTCCAAAGATTAAAAAAGGCATGTACACTAGATTTAAAAGATTCCACAAAATTTCCCCAAAGATTTCGAACATTTCATAAAGCTTCCAAGGATTTAAAAGATTTGAAAATGGCTTGTACACTACATTTCAAATATTTCAAAAAGATTTCAAAACTTTCAGAAGATTTCAAGTGTTTTAGAGATTTCAACCAGTGTACAGTAAACCAGATCTCTAAGATTTCAAAACATTTCAAAGATTAAAAACAATTTAATTTCCTTTCAGAAGATTTAAAAAGATTTCAAAGAATTCAAAAGATTTCGAGAATTTCAAAGATTTCAAAAAGGGTAAAGTACACCGGATATCAAAACATTTCAAAGATTGACAAAAGATTTCACAAACAAAGATTAAAGAAAGATTTCAATATTAGTTCAAAGATTTCCAAAAATTTCACAAAGATTTTAGAGATTTAAGGAATTCAAAGATTTTACCACATTTTTAAAAGATTCCAAAAGATTTCAAAGAAGATTCAAGATTTCACAATGATTTTAAATACTTCAAAATAGTCAACACATGCACAAAGCTTTCAAAATATTTCACCAAGGTTTCAAAGATTTCAAGAATTTCAAAGACTTTACAAAGATTTAAAAGTATTCCAGAAGATTGCACACAGACGACTTATGTTCGCAATAAATTGAGCATTTCTTGATTTATGGTTCTGATTTCATCAGAAATTGTTGTCCCAAAAGAAATTAAATATCTTTTTTTTTACATGTATAACAAACGGTTATTTCATTATTTGATATAAAAAAGGAGATTTGGAAAAACTTGATTTCTTGACCTGGAAGAACCTGGAAAGGACTTCGAATTATGTTCCTAAGAATCGCTGGACACCCTGAAAAGTACTTCAAATTTGAACCAAGCAATAGAATTGAACCAAAAAAGGCAAATTTTCAAGAAAATAGTTAAAATCTCAACAAATACAGATTAATTTTCAACCAAGGCGTTGTATTTTCAACATATGGAACTTTCCGAGGAAGTTTCAATACATCAACTGAATTTTTAATACAAAAATTGAATTTCCAATCGAAAACATGAATTTTCAACCAAGAAGAAGAATTTTCTATCAAAAGAGATGAATTTTCAATGAAGGAGGTAATTTTAACTTTATTGCTTAATCATTCCCTAAGTTTCCCGATTTTTTTCTTCCGCGAAAGATACTGTATTACCATCAAAATTTAGTTTATGATGATTCATCTGAATGTTCAACAAACATTTTTGTTGGTTCTATTAGTAATAAATCTCGGCAATTACGAAAAATTCAGATGTCACGAATCTTTGCCCTTCCACTCAATTGTAAATAATCTATAGAAGCAGCCGCTTCTGACGAAATTCTTACACTCGAGCATTAGTCTCGAGTTCTCTATCGTTATCTCTGCTCGTATCTAGGAACAATGAAGATCGTCGCTTTATTCTTTGCCTACGTGGCTTTGCTCAATTTCGCAAGTATGCATACCTAATATAATATAAAAAATTGTTCTTAATCCTAATCTTTAATTCTACTTCTAAATGTACAATGTAACATTCATAATTTAAACTTTGCGATCAACATTTTCATTTTGTGCCACGTTGCCAGATCAAAATCTTGTAACATACGGAAACTGAAAAAATGATGATTATTGCAATGTTCTATTTTATTAATAATTATTATCATTAGCATTGACTTCTGGATGAACCGTATGAAATTTACAATTAATATTTGGATCGGAAAATTATTTTAATCAATATTTTAATGTAGTGCCACGTTACCAGGTTGGAAAAATGTAACATATGGAAATTAAAAAATGGAGACTAACGCAGTTCCAACAATCTTAATCTTGAAATTTTCTTCTGAGTGTACAATATAAAATTTAGAAATTTGAATTTGAAATTTTTTTAAAATTATTATTTTTATTTAGTGCCACGTGGCCAGATTGGAATCTTGTAACATATGGAAATAAAAAATGAGGGTTAA
>CAKNYM010049609.1:0-11221 GCA_932195095.1 Andricus curvator | reverse complement strand
TTTAAATTAATATTTTCATTTAGTGCCACGTCGCCAGATTGGAATCTACAAGATTCTGATAAATCTTGATCTTGAATTTGACTTCTAAATGTAGCATACGAAATTTACAAATTTGCATTTGAACAGGTTTTGTAATTAATATTTTTATTTAGTGCGACGTTGCCAGATTGGTATCAGGAAACTTATGAAAAAAATGTAAAATTACGGAATTTCATTTGAAAAATTTTTCATTACAAAATTTACATTTATTGCATGCCCTATAATTTCAAGATCTCCCTGAATTCTCTGAATACTATGAATTCGGTCAATTCCCCTAATTCACTGATTTCTTCAAATAAATTTCTCACCATAAAAAAAGCAAAAAATTCAAAAATAGATGTTTTTTTTACGAAAATTCGATTTAAAAATCTGCTATTTAAAACAAACAGTTTTTTTAATTTCGGTTTTCAATTTTTGTTTCAAAATTTGTCCTATTATGAATATTTAGAAAAACATACATCTTATATCAATAAAATCACTGAAGTTATGAAATGTCAAAGGTCTGAAATTTTCAATTTTGAATATCTCCTGGATTTTTTGAATTTTCCAATAATTATTACAAGGTTTTTCTTTAAACTGCTGAGAGAACGGATATAAGAATTTGTATCAAAATTATGAACAATGACTAAAAGATAGAAAAAGTTCCGGGGACAAACATTAAAGAAAATGTTCAGGGGAAAAATGTAGTAGAAAAAGTTCCGAGGAAAAGCGATATATATAAAACTCCAGGGGAAAAGTTTCTTCTGGAGTACCAGAGGAAAAACGTTACTCCAGCAATTCAGTTTTTTTTTCTATTATAAGTTGATCACGAAAACAATTCTAAAAAACAACAAGAACGTCAATATGATCAGGTCCATTAGGCTAGCGTACCCACAATCGAATTTTGCAATTTTTCATAACTCGGAATTTTGGGCTTTTTTGGGAACCAATTAAAATTTTTAGGCTTCTTTACTTATTTCAAAAAATGAATATTCTTGTGAAGGTGCTAGCTTACATTAACCTAGCACCTCCACTTTCTATAACCAAGAAATAATAAAAATGCAATTCCACGAGAATTTTGGGCTTTTTTTAGGCTCCTGAAATTCGCAAAAAATTTTTCCTGGAACAAACCTTAAGTTCAAAGTCAACACCCTTCAGAAATTTGAATTTTTCACAAATTCAATCCCGGCGTATTTTTTGGCTTTTTTGGGCTCCTCGAATATATACCCACTCTGATTCTTGGGCTCAAACCCTTGACGTTAAAAATCAATCTCTTTCTCCCACACAGATATGACTTTATCAGGAAATAATCTTTTTGAGAATTTCACATTGTGGATAGAGTCTCTGATCTTCGGGCACCTCGAAAATACCCACTCTGATTCTTGTGCTTCAACCCTTGATGTTAAAAATCAACCCCTTGGAACCACGCAAATATGACTTAGTCAAAGAATAATGTTCTTAAGAATTTTAAAGTATCAACAGAGTCTCTGATTGTTGGGCTCTTTGAAAATACCCACTCCCATTTTTGATAATCTTTTTGATAATTTTACAGTGTCGATACAGTCTTTGATTTTTGGGCTCCTCGAAAATGCTCACTCTGATTTTTGGGCTCAAACCCTCAACGGTAAGAATCAATCCCTTGGTACCACGCATATATCACTCTGTCAAAAAATAATCTTTTTTAGAAGTTTACAGTGTGGATAGATACTTTGATTTTTGGGCTCCTTGAAAACACCTACTCCGATTTTTGGGTTTCAACCCTTAACGTTAAGAATCAATCCCTTGGTACCACGCAAATATCACTTTTTCAAAAAATAATCTTCTTTAGAAGTTTACAGTGCGGATAGAGACTTTGATTTTTGGGCTCCTTGAAAACACTTACTCCGATTTTTGGGTTCCAACCCTTAACGTTACAAATCAATCCCTTGGTACCACGCATATATCACTTTGTCAAAAAATAATGTTTTCAAGAAGTTTACAGTGTGGATAGAGACATTGATTTTTGGGCACCTTTAAAACACTCAATCCGATTATTGGGTGCGAATCCTAAATTTAAAAATCAACTCCTTGTACCGAGCAGATATGAATTTGTCAAAAAATAATCTTTCTGATAATTTGACAGTGTAGATAGAGTCTTTAATTTTTGGGCTTCTCGAAAATACTCACTCTGATTCTTGGGCTCTAACCCTTAACGTTACAAATAAATCCCTTGGTACCACGAAGAAGTCACTTTGTCAAAAAATAATGTTTTTAAGAAGTTTACAGTGTGGATAGAGACTTTGATTTTTGGTCTCCTTGAAAACACCTACTCCGATTCTTGGGCTCGAGCCCTTAACGTTAAAAATCCCTCCCTTGGTACCACGCAGATATGATTCTGTCAAAAAAAATGTTTTCAAGAATTTTAAAGTATCAATAGAGTCTCTGATTGTTGGGCTCTTCGAAAATACCTACTCCGATTTTTGGGCTCCAACCCTTAACGTTAAAAATCAACCTCTTGATACCACGAAGATATGACTTTGTCAAAAAATAATCTTTTTTAGAAGTTTACAGTGTGGATAGAGACTTTGATTTTAGGGCTCCTTGAAAACACTCACTTCGATTTTTGGGTTTTAACCCTCAAAGTTAAAAATCAACCCCTTGTACCGAGCAGATATGACTTTGTCAAAAAATAATCTTTCGGATAATTTTACACTGTGGATAAAGTCTTTGATTTCTAGGATCCTCGAAAATACTCACTCTGATTCTTGGGCTCCAACCTTTAACGTTAAGAATCAATCCCAAGGTACCACGCAGATTTCACTTTGATTTCAGATTTCTTTTTTAGATATTTACAGTGTGGATAGAGACTTTGATTTTTGGGCTGCTTGAAAACACCTACTCCGATTTTTGGGTTTCAACGCTTAAAGTTAAAAATCAACCCTTTGCACGAAGCAGATATGAATTTGTCAAAAAATAATCTTTTTCATAATTTTACAGTGTAGATAGTCTATGATTTTTGGTCTTCTCGAAAATACTCACTCTGATTCTTGGGCTCCAAGCCTTAACGTTAAAAATCAATCCCTTGGTACCACGAAGATATCACTTTGTCAAAAAATAATATTTTTTAGAAGTTTACAGTGTGGATAGAGACTTTGACTTTTGGTCTCCTTGAAAACACCTACTCTGATTCTTGGGCTCCAACCCTTAACATTAAAAATCAACCCCTTGGTACCACGCAGATATGATTCTGTAAAAAAATGTTTTCAAGAATTTTAAAGTATCAATAGAGTCTCTGCTTGTTGGCCTCTTCGAAAATACCCACTCTGATTTTTGGTCTCGAACCCTTAACGTTAAAAATCAACCTCTTGATACCACGGAGATATGACTTTGTCAAAAAATAATCTTTTTTAGAAGTTTACGGTGTGGATAGAGACTTTGATTTTAGGGCTCCTTAAAAACACTCACTTCGATTTTTGGGTTCCAACCCTCAAAGTTAAAAATCAACCCCTTGTACAGAGCAGATATGACTTTGTCAAAAAATAATCTTTCTGATAATTTTACACTGCGGATAGTGTCTTTGATTTTTGGGCTCTTCGAAAACACCTACTCCTATTTTTGGGCTCCAACCCTTAACGTTAAAAATCAACCCCTTGGTACCACAAGGATATAAATTTGTGAAAAAAATAATGTTTTTCAGAATTTTACAGTGTGGATAGAGACTTTCATTTTCGGCCTCCTTGAAAATACACACGCACAAAAATCAAAGGCTCTAGCTACATTGTAAAATTCTGAAAAAGATTTTTTTTCGATAAAGTCATATCTGCGTGGTACAACGGGTTGATTTTTAACTTTGAGGGTTAGAGCCCAAAAATCAGAGTGGGTATTTTCGAGGAGCCCAAAACTCAAAGTCTCTATCCACACTGTAAAATTCTGAAAAAGATTATTTTTTGACAAAGTCATATCTGCGTGGTAGCAAGGGTTGATTTTTAACATTGACGGTTGGAGAGCAAAATTCGGAGTGGGTGTTTTCGAAGAGCCCAAAAATCAGAGATTCCATCCACACTGTAAAATTTTTAAAAAGAGTATTTTTTGACAAAGTCATATCTGCGTGGGAGAAAGGGGTTGATTTTTAACGTTAATGGTCGGAGCCCAAAAATCGAAGTGGATATTTTCGAGAAGCCCAAGATAAGCCCAAGAATACGCCGGAAATAAATATGTGAAAAATTCTAATTTTTCAAAGGGGGGGTTGATTTTTTGAATTAAGGGTTATTTCGGGGAAAATTTTTTTGTGGATTTCAAGAGCACTAAAAAATCTCAAAATTCTGAGCCTTGAAAAATTGAAAAATTCGATTGTGGAGTTGCTAGCTTGATGGACCTGATCATATTGACGTTCTTGTTGTTTTTTTAAAGTGTTTTCGTGATCAACTTATAATTGCAAAAGAAACTTTTTCCGTCGAGTTTTATATATATATCGTTTTTCTTGGGAACTTTTTCTATCACATTTTATCCTTCAACATTTTCTATAACGGTTTTCCTGGGATATTTCAGAGTAACATTTTTACCTTGCGATTCTGTTTACCTTTTTTCCTGTGAACTTTTTCGGTTACTTTTTTTCTCGGAAATTTTTCTTTACTGTTTCTCCTCAAAACTCTCTGTGTCACATTTTTCCTCTCAGGGCTTCAAGTAATACTTTAACGACCCCCAATGTGATTTTTGTCATCTCTCCCATAGACATGATAAAATTCGTAGAAGTCTCCGCGGTGGCAGGTGGCATACAATAATGGAAAAGGTGTTTTGTAAGAGGTTTGGTAGGATAAAGAAGAAAGTGATAAAGGAATGGTGTAGGGGCACAATGGGTGATGTTAAAAAGAACGTTGAGTGAAGAAGGTGTTGGGAGGGTAGTCGGAGGGAATTTGATTGTGGCAGATATGGAAGAGACGGGTGAAACATAGAGAAAAAAGGGTGAAGAGGATCTAGAAGGTGTTAGTCAAGAGTGCCCAATAGGTGATATGTGTAGGGTCTGAAGAAGAAACAATGTATAGAACATATAGGGGTGAACTTGGGTAATGATAGTGGAAAGGTAAAATCGAAAGGGAAGAGTGGAGAAAGGAATAATGATATATAAATTTATCATGAGTACCGATTATGTCGAATACATAACTTTCACTTTTTTGATACCTGAAAAATCTGTATTAATCGAAATTTCGGTGGGATATCCGCAGTGGAATATTCAACAACTAATCCCGCTGTCTAAGTGCTTATCTCCTGACAGTTACTTTTCCAGTGTACAAAAATCTCATAAATCTCTTTTTTACAGAGGTCGGTGCTATGGATAATGGTCGTCAAAATGATGGTAGAGCTCCTAATCCTGAAATGGTGGGAGTACCATATAGAGAGCCCCATCCAGGTAATGCTAATGCTTCATCTCACTGCCTAAGTGCTTATCTTCTGACTCGCAGTTATCTTTCGAGTGTACACAAATTTCATTAATCACTTTTTTACAGATCTTCCTGCTTGGAATGAACACCACTATTCTGAAGTTTATCGTCATGCTACTTCAATTCCATGGAATCTTCCACAAAGACATATAGTAATATCAAGAGTGGTAAATGGCGGTCCTTCAGAATATCATTTTCTCATGGGAAACCTCTTACCTGATTCTGACATTACATCGTGCAATAGTCCATATGGGTACGCTATTGTTAACCTCCGTGGTAGCGAAACTTTATATTCTTGTCTCAAACCCAAACTGTATCATGACGAGTATGAAAACAGCAGGCAAACTGGTGGTCTCCCAGAATTCACCGCTCATATAACCTTAGAACAAGGTGTGCCTCATCGTATACTCGAAGCCGTTCTTACGACTGGCGATGCAGCAACAACACTCGTCACAACTTCGCGCAAATTTTCATCGACAAATAGGCGCGCAATAGGGCACGTTCGCTACATAAAGACTGACCTGCATAATCCAGCTAACTCAATTGATGCTGATGGAGACGTATATGTTTACGAAGGACGAAGAAGCTTGAATTGATTCGAAGTGAATCGATTCGCTAAAACAATCAATGTCAAAGAATCGATCTTACACGAATTAAAAAAAAAGTAGTTGAAATTGTATTTAATAATAATTATTGTTAAAAGACTTATTGTACTAACGAATAATAATAACAACATTTTACATTACAATTGTGAAATTAACCGTTAATAAAATAAAAATTTCAAGACACTATTATATTTTTTGCAACACCCACCCCTATATTTGGATTTTGTATCCACCTAAATTATATGCGAAGTAATTCCATTTGTGTTGACGAAATGAGAATAATATTGACGCCTGTGTATATGGAATTTATGTCAGGGGTTGGTAATCCATAACTGACGAATTTTCAATAAAATGACTGAATCCTCAATCAAAACTAAATAATTTTTACATTTCCAAACCATTCTGAATCCTTAAAAAATCTTCATAATTTTATTTCAAAATCTTCAAAAATCTAAATCTTATATACAGTTTTTTTTTCATCTTTTCAAAATTTTTATTTTTCAAAATTATTTTTAAGGGTTTTAAAAATCTTTTAAAATTATTTGAGAATTGTTTTCTTTTCTCGAAACATTTCAAAATTCTTGAAAAGCTTCTTCTTTGTTTCAAATCTTTGAAAATAATCTGAAGATTGAAACGAGTTTCGGATCTTTTTAAAACAATTTTTCAAGATCCTCCAAAATGAAAAAAATTATCTTAAAATCTTTCATATTATTTTGGGACTATCCACAAAATTTTGTGAATGACCCCTCTCATACATATTTTGAAATCTTAAAAACTTCAAATCATTCTTTTAAAATAGAAAACCTTTTTAAATTTGTTCATAAATCTTATTGTTTGTACCGGTAATTTTTTGGTTACCTGTACCGACAATTTTTTTTTTTACTTTCACTCACAAATTATAGTGTACCTCACTACATAATGATGGTGTAGAAAATTCATCACCTTTATAATTCGGCTATCTAACAACGTTATACAGGGTTTTTTTCCATCTTGAGACATAGAAATATCTTAAGAAATACGCAACCGACGTAAAAAATGTCTGAAATAAAAATTTGAAAATTTCAAAAGAAAAAGCTATATTTTTTTTTGCAGATTCAGATTCTCCATTGAAAAACACGTAATATTTATGTGTAAATATTTCTTCGATTCGTGCCAGATGGCGATTTGGTTTTGTTAGTACGGGTTGGTTTTTTTAGGTTTGTTAGGTTGCTTACGTTCGTTCAGGTTGGATTGGTTGTCCTGCTTACGTTGTCTTTAGACTAGATGTGTTGGTTACGTTTGTTTCGGTTTGCCTTGTTTATTGCCTTTATTTGATTTTGTTGTGTTAGTTGCATGCATTCGGGTTGCTCATATTGGTTGCGCTTGTTTGGGTTAGTGTTGTCGGTTACGTTCGTTTGTGTTGATCTGGTTGTGCTGAATACTTTAGCTTGACTTGGTTTGGATGTGTTAACCAAAACTGTTAATCAAACCCAAACTAACGTAGCCGAGAAAAATGACCCAAAAGAATGCAACCAATACGAACAACCCGATTACACGGAAGTGAGAACGTGTTTAGTGACAGGTGGAGAGAGAATTTTACGGAATTTGTGTGGAAGGTGTGAGTGGAGTGTGAGGGTGGAAGCCGAGGAGGTGAGTAGGGTTGTGTGGGGTGAATTGGGGAGATAAAAAGTGAGTTTCAGCGTGGGTGGGAGGTGGTATCTAGCTGGATAGGGAAAGTGAGGTTAGGTTGGCAAGTAATCGGGAGAGTTCGTGGTCAGGAGTCGTGGGCTTTCGAGGGTTCAAGGGTGGTTCTCGAAAAGTTAGGGGATGCTAAGGGAGAGAAAGGGGTGTCTGCAGGGACTGAGGAATTGAAAAAAAAAGGGGGAAAAAAAAAGGAAAATTTGGCGGCGAAAGACGCCAACATTTTGCAGAGACATCTGTCGGTTGCGGCAGGTACTGCATGGATAGATCCCATTTACCGGCGGTAGAGCGGGAGGTGGGCAGCGAGAGTACTGGCAGTGCTGGTAGTGAAACCGACGGGGAGGGAATTTTCCACAAGCCACGACGGCCAACAACGCGTCGCCCGGTGTCGAGCGGTGCGTCGGGGAGAGGGAGAAATCGGGACGGTGGCAACGAAGGAAGCGACAAGGTAAGGGAGAGAGCGTCAAGCGCAAGTGACGGGGAGGATCTCTTGAAAAGGAAGAGAGACAGCCAAGAGAGTCCGGAGAAAAGCGAGGTCGAGAGCCCGTTTAAAAAAAGCGGGATAACACCGAGGTCACCCCCCAAAATGGAGGGGATGTTGGAAAAGGAGGCTCTCGGGATGTTGTTAGGCGAGATCAGGGGGCTGAGGGAGGACGTAAGGGGGACCAAGGAGCAGATGGAAGGTATGAGGGAAGACCTGCGAATCAGAGATGAGAAATAGGAAAAGGAGGTGAAAGAGCTGAGAGAGAGAGTAGATGGGTTAGAGAGGGAAAGAAAAGAAAAAGAAGTTAAAACAAAACAGATGGAAGAGGAGATTAGGGCGTGGAAAGAAAGGACGGAAAAAAGGCTTGAGAAGGTGGAGGGCAGGACGGAAATGGAAATAGGAGTCGGGGGTAGCGGGGGCGAGATTAAAGGTATTTGGGAGAGGGTAGGGAATATGATAGAAGAGAAAGTGGGAGAGCGTAGGAATGAAAAGGAGGAGAGGGCGGATAGGGAAAGGATAAGGGCAATGGAGTTGAGAATGGAGAGAAAGGAGAGAAAGGAGAAGGCAGACAGGAGAAATAATATTGTGATAAGAGGGTTGAAGATGAAGAGCGGGGAAGAAAGGGAGGGCGTGGAAGCGCTGCTACAGAGCATAGGGTGGAATAAAGGCAGGGTAGGGAAAGTTAAGTTGGAGGGGAGAAAGGAGAAAGAAGTGGCGGTTGTGGAGTTGGAGAGCTGGGAAGAAAAATTGGGGGTAATGAGAAATAAAAATAGGATAAAGGATAAGGAAGTTTTCATCGATCACGATTTGACGAGAAAGGAAAGGGATGTACAGAGAATGCTGTACGACAGGGCTAGGAGGGAGAGGAGTGAAGGGAGATCGGCGAAGATAGGATATCGGAAAATAAAAATAGACGAGAAAATGTGGGTGTGGAACGAGGAGAAAGAGGTGTTGAAGGAAGTGCAGGGGAATTTGTTTCGTAGGAAGTAGGGGGGCGGGGGTAATGCAGGGTAGAGGAGTTTTGAAGGTGCTTTACTGGAACGTAGCAGGGGTAAAGAAGAAGGATGAGGAGTTCTGGAGGTATATCCAGGAATTTGATGTGGTAGGACTGGTAGAGACGTGGGTGGAAAGAAAGGAATGGGATAGAATAGAGCCAAAGCTGCCAAGGGGGTATAGGTGGAGACTCCAGGAGGCGGTCAGAGTGAAGAAGAAAGGAAGGGCTAGTGGGGGAATTATAACGGGGATTAGAGATGGATTAGAGGAAGAAGCTCACGAAGAGGTAGAGGGGGAGGGAGTGCAAATGAGGAAAGTAAAGATAGGAGGGGTAATGTGTAAGTTTGTGACAGTGTACAATAAGGATGGGATGGAAAGAATTAAAGAAAGGGTGGAAGACCTGTTAGGTGAAAGAGAAGAGGGTATGGTGGTACTGGGTGGGGACTTTAACGCGAGGATGGGGAGGGAAGGGGGCCTTTACAGGGAAGGGGAGAGCTTCGAAAGGAACTCAAAGGATAGGTTAATAAATAAGGAGGGGGAGATTCTAAGGGACTGGATGGAGGATAGAGGCTGGGCGGTGGCAAATGGTATGGCAACTGGGGACGAAGAGGGAGAATACACATACGTAGGTAAGGTGGGGGTATCGGTAATAGATTATGTAGTTATTAATATGCAAGGGTGGGAGGAGATGGAGAGATTCGCAGTAGAAGGGAGGGTAGAATCAGACCATCAGCCATTAGGGTTGTGGATAAGGGGTGAGAACGGTGGAAGGCAAGGTGGGGAAGAAGTGTCGACGGGGGAGAGGGTTAGCTGGACGAGGGAGGCGATAGAGAAATATAAGGAGCAGTTAGGGAAGGTAGGCTTCGAAGGGGAGACGGTGGAAGAGATATGGGAGGATTTAAAAGAGAAAGTGAAAGGGTGCGTGCAAAAGAAGGTATTCAAAAAGAAGAAGAAAGGAATGGTGAAGCCGTGGTGGGATAGGGAATGTAAAAAGATGAAAAGAAAGGTGAAGAGGAAGTATAAGAAGTGGAAAGAGGGTACTGCGAAAAGGGAGGAGTACGTAGAAATGAGGAAGGGGTTTAGATTGATGTGTAAGAAGAAAGAACAGGAAAAGGAGAAAGAGATGGAGGAGGAGTTAGGAAATGTTAAGACAGAAGGGGACGTCTGGAAGATAATAAATAGGTTTAGGAAGCGTAGAGTAGGGATAAGCGACAAGATAGGGAGTGAGGAGTGGAGGGAGTTTTTTAAAGAATCATTTCAGGGCTCAGTTTCAAGGAAGAGAGATGATGGGAGTAGAAGAACGGGGGAGGCAGAGATGGAGGAGTTGAATGACGAGGAGATAGAGAAACAGATAAAGAAGTTAAAAAGGTCAAAATCAGCAGGGCTGGATGGGCTAGAGAACGAAGCATGGCTGTTTAGTACACAGGAGGTTAGGGAGAGGCTGAAGGAGGTAGTGAAGAAAGTATGGAGGGGGGAGGGATTCCCACGAGGGTGGAGAGAAGGATTAATAGTGCCTCTGTATAAGAAAGGAGAGAGGGATAGGCAGGAAAATTATAGGGGGATTACGCTAATGAATACGGCGTATAAAGTATACGCGATGGTAGTAGCGGAGAGGCTGCGGAAGGATGTCGAGGGGAAAGCTATATTGCCAGAGACGCAGGCGGGCTTTAGGGCAGGTAGGAGTACTATCGACAATATCTACGTTCTGCAGCACGTGGTGGATAGAGAATTAGCGAAGAAGGGATCGAGAGTGTACGCGTTTTTTGTGGATCTAAAAGGCGCGTTTCCGTCGGTGGATAGGGGGGGTTGTGGGAGGCGATGCAGGAGAGGGGAGTGGAGAGAGGCCTGATCGAGAGGGTAAGGGAGATATATGAAGAAACCAAAGATAAGGTAAGAGGAGGACAGGGGATTTCGGAGGGATTCTGGATGGATAGGGGGTTAAGACAAGAGTGTACGCTTAGCCCGACGCTTTTTGCTATTTTAATTGCGGATATGGAAAGTAAGCTGGAGGCCGGAGTGGTAGG
>CAKNYM010049608.1:203981-263602 GCA_932195095.1 Andricus curvator | reverse complement strand
GAGGACGCGCTACGTAGTGGTGATAGGAAACCCACCGAGTAGAGAAGATAGCTATAGACAAAAATAATTTCTTTAAACAATAATTTTTGCTATGCCAAAATAAATATTAACTCAAGCCAAGTCAGAAATGAGCAAAAATGTGAAAATTTCAAAAAACCTGTAATTTCTAGCATTATTACAAGATAATATTAATAATAATAAATGGTTCAAACAATTCATGTGAACATCTAGTTATCAGTATAAAGTAGTGTTTTATGTATCGGAAACAATTTGCTATAAAAAAACCGCAAAAAAAATCATAATTAGCGCAAAAAACTCGCAAAACCTATTTTCTCACTTATAGGGTTTTTTGAGACCCCGTGAAACAGACTTATGGGGGTGATATCGAAAAAGTAATATTTTATTCGTATTCTATGGCTTATTGTGAAGAGAAATGTTGAGTTTTAACTAGATTTAGCTAACACAATATGTATACACTTAAAAGAGAAAAACTGTAAAATTGCCCGATTTGTCACACTAAGCGTTAAATAAATGAATATAAACAAAATTAAATTTGAAATTCACATCTATAGATCTGTTTAAAATTTTATTATCTTGAATTTAAATCAATTTTTTTCGGATAGAAACTAAAGGCTGTAGACTTTTTGCACAGTAAATTCCTGATTGCAACTATTATGTACCGCAGCGACTATTTGCATTTCTCTGAATTCCACTGAATTTACTGTAGAGTTAAGGCCATGTCATACGTTAGTCACGTGACCCAGCCAGTCCTGAGATCGATATTTTTTGTCCCATATTTAAAAATAAAAGATAAAATAGAGCGGAAAAAATTTGGGAAAATATTAATAAATATAAAAGGACAGTGTGTGGTAAAGCATATAGTTGGGGAAGAAAAAAAAGTTATTATTGGAATAACAAATATCGACCGGCATTCAAGCGAACTGTATTATCAACAGTGCTGACACCATGGATATATCAAATATCCATTTGTTTATTTGTACCAAACCAGAAAATATTATCAAGTGTAATTTTTGCAACCGATGTTTGCATCATTTTCCCCAGGACATGTGAGCCAGAACCTCAAAAATGTTTCATTGGGAACATTGAAAATTGGTTACAGAGTTCTACAGCACGGTCGGTATCTTTCTGAATTTCCTTATTCATTACATTTTTTTCTTCAACATTTCGAGCCAAATGTTGTATACAAACGCAGATTACAGTTTCCTGATGCTTTCCTTAAAGTTTCAACTCGACATTTCATTTTGTGTGGACATGAGTTGTTGCATAAAAAATGCCGATATTGCTCCGGGTTTAATTTCTTCAAAAAATTTCTTTTCTAAATTTCGTTCCAAATGTTGTATACAAACGTACATTATTATTTCCTGAGGCTTTCCCCAAAATTTCAACTCGATATCTCATTCGGTGTGGACGTGAGTTGTTGCAAAAAAAATGAGCGATAATTTAGGTCACGTGACTCATGTATAACATGGCCTTAAAGGGTATAATTTTTTCGTCATCAGGGAAGAAGCGGATAGTGCGGCGTGCATAGCACGGGTCAGTCTATAGGAAGGAAAACATAATCAATGGCAAAATATGCGATAGGTAGATCAATACCTTAGAATTGCGTCATTCATAGAAAAAATTAAATCTGTATCAAATTAAATACTTAATTATTAACTCTTGCAAAGAAGTTCACGTGCTTCAAATTACCCTACCGGTTGGACAATGCGACTCGCACTATTAATTATATCTGTTTGGAAATAAAAAACAATTTTGCTAGTATAGAAATAAGACGTTTATTTGCAGATGTTAACTAAATATACCAATTTGTGATACCATAAAACCATCGGCAAGTTTTAGAAGATCGATATTAATAAAGTTTTAATATATTTGGTGCAAAATACTACACGGAGAGATTTTTGATATCAATATTTGGTTCATTCTGCATCAATAATTAAAATAAAATGTAAGAATTTAGGGATATATTATTATAAACTTGAACGAGCAAAAATTAGTATTTACCTTTTGAAAAAGTCTTATTTACTGTTTGAAAAGTGTAAATGTGAAAAAGTGATAATGGTCAATAACAAGTTTTCTAAAAAATATCGTCAATAGTAAATATTTTAAGTAACATAAGTTATAAGAAATGTAGGAAATTCTAGTATTCTTAAATAAGAATGTGTATTGAAATGAGAGCCGCTAGTAATATCTGTAACAAGGATTTGCGAGAATTCTAAAAGACAATACTAAAAACGCCCGAACGTTTCCGAGCTTTTCCGTGTATAGCCGAGTACGCGACGACCAGCCAGCAGCCCGACTGTGACCTGCGATTTCCCGCCAGAAGTTTCAATTAGTATACGTATTTGTAGTACAAAAATATGTGTAACTAGTGCAGTATGCACTGAAGCTTAAACAAATTTTAATTCGGAAATTATTAATTAAAAGTCTCAATAATTTACACATATAAAATAGAAGCTTTTTACACTTTTCAGTTGAAAATGTTCAATTAAGTGCAATTAAACTGCAAAACCTAATTTTTTACACTTTTATAAATTGAACAGTTCAAAGATTTCTGGTTAAGAAATATAAATCCACGCCCCTCTTCCAACTCAATAAGAACGTTCAAAACAAAATAAGTGCCTCTTCCTATTTAGAAAAACTTGAAAACATACATTTCCTCCCTTCCAGTTCTATAAGAATCATAAAAATAACAAAATGTCCCTCTCGCAAATCAGAAAAAATTGAAAATCGAAATTTCCTCCCCTCCTACTCAATAAAAATATATTTGTTAAATTATCCTCTTCCGATTCAGAAAAAAATATAAAAATCTTTCCTAAAACACAATAAAAATCAGAAAAAGAAGAAAAAGGCCTCTTCCAATTAAAAAAAATTGTATCCCTTCCAACTCAATAAAAACCTTAAAAATATAAAATGTATTCCCAATTTAACAAAAATTAAAAATTGAAAATTTCCTCATTTCAGGCTTGATGAAAATGTTAAAAATACAATATTTCCCATTCTTCCACTGAATAAAAATTTAAAACCAAAAAAGTTACTCTTGAGAAAAAAATTAAATATTCAAATTTCGTTATTTATTTTAATTTTAGTCCTTTCAGATTGATAATTTTCAGTTGTTATTTAACGTTACCATAAAAATTATAAGTTAAAAGTTTAAATTTTTACCATTCAAGGCTACCTGTTTCAAACAATTCAGTTTCAAATTGTTTAGTTTTTAATATTTGATTTATAATTGCTCATTTTTAAATTTTTGTGATTAAAAAATGTCGAACTGAATGGATTATAAATTGGATATTTTAGACTGAAATAATATTTGAATAGGATTTTAAATTGAATAAAAGCGTGTAATTATGAATATATTAATTTTAAGTTATTTTCACATTGAAAGTAATTTATAAAGTTTCAATCAAACATTTTAATTTGCTTAATTATTGAAGCTTTCGTATTAAAAAAGTTGAACTTTCAACGTTAAAATTTGTGAATTGTTTAATTCTCAACCGATTTAAAATCGTAGTGTAAAATAATTATTGTACAATATTTTTAACACTCGAACTACAGTTCAATTTTGAAAATCATTAATCAATTTATATTTACAGTTGATCAACTTAAAACGTTTGTATAAGCAATTTTAAATTCCAAACGCTTCTAATTTTTCATTCTTAAAGTCTTCGAAGCTGAATTCTTAAATTATTTCGATAAAAAATTTACGTTTAAAAATGAAGACAAAAAATTGAAAAATTGTAAAATAAAAGATTTTAGAATTAAGCGTTGTAAACTGAATGGTGTAGTAATTGAAACAGTTAACAACTGAACTCAACATTTAAAAAAATGTTGAAATCGAACTCATTTTTAATTGAATTATATCATGTGATATGATATTTGTGATATCCCAAGTGATTTTATAGATTGTTCTTCTAAGAATTTGTCAAATTCCCTGTGAACAAATAAATTCACTGTCATTTCTCGGTTTTCCCGGTTTCAAAAATTCCTGGTCATTTCCCGGTTTTCGGTCCAGCGGTCACCTCGTAAGGCGTAAGTGATAAGTTCACAAAGCTTCAGATGTAGAATATGGGGGAGATAAAATCCAGTAAATGGTAGTGTTATTTCAAGAAAAATGTTGTTATAGGATTATCTCCCTCGGAACTTAGACACGGGAAAAGTATTTTATTGAAAATATTAAGATGTTCAATATGCTCGGAATTTTAATTTGCTATGAAAATAATAAGAAAAATTTTATACAAAAAATAAGGAAGCTCATTTTTCTTTCAAGCTCAAAAGGGTCGCAGTCCAATATGTCAAAGGCATTTTTCGTTAAAAGTTGCATTTTTTTACTAGCAATTATAATTTTCCTAAAAGCTTGTATCATTAAGAAATCTAATTAATTAATTAATTATGTATACTTATTATAGTGGTATAGAAAACATCCTTATTTGTTCTTATAAAATGGCTCGATCCCCTAAAAATTGTTCCTTTTCGTGTCGAAATGTCCCTTGAATCTTGGCAGAATTAAAAAATATATATATAGGTATCTGTAAATCCCATTATTTGCAAAAAATTGCTTATGTTATTTTAGTTTCTGCTATTAATGGATTGTTCTACTTTAGAATACAAAAGGATAAAATGCATATGTACCGAAATAAAATAATACATTAATTCACGTCCTTATAACTCTACTTTTAATTTCGTGTTTCAAATTTTGAAATAATTCTGAAGCAATCTTTCAATTCAGTTCTTAAGTTTCTGAAACCAAATTTTCCATGCAAATGTTCGTCGCGTTAATAGTTTATTTTTCCTTTGATGATGATCTTTCCGATTGAATAAATTACTGTATATATATACACACATATATATATATATATATATATATATGCATATAAATGATAAAAATAAATATTTGATAAAGTCCGGGGCACCTGAAATTTTTGACCCAGCACTATTAGTTTCTCACAAGTAGCGATACGTTTCACTGGTTAGTATATAAGGGCAGAAAGAATCATAAGTCTCAACGTGATGCGTGCGATTTATAGATATAATATAGGTTTATGGGTGCGTATAGGTATTAATATAGGATTCGTAAACAAACCACACTGTAGCCAGCGAGCAACGTACAAGTATACACAAATTGTAGCCCATGTGATAGTGTGCGTTCAGGCACTTCCGCCCGTCTCCCTTTTTGCCATGCGCCAGCGTGAAACACAAGATCACGTGACCCCCATTTTTCGTATAGTGGTTTAGAAAGATTGTAAAGCGTTTGTTTCGCTTCTTTCAAAGCACTATACCAATTTTCGTTATTCGAATCCATTACAAAATTTAATACAGACTTAGAAATACTGTAATTTTGTGCGTGTAAGAGTCTAATATTCTTACGATTTATTCCAATCAGAAATATTAGTCTGCATTTTCATAGTCACTATTCGACTTTTTCTAACCGTACCTCGATTATCCCTAAATTCGTATATTTTATTTCAATTATGAATATGCGATAAAAGAAATATTAATACCAAAAGTCTCTCCGTGTATTAGCTTCAATGATTTCTTCCCAACTGTCGTAATTGATGATAAACACCCAAAAAAAACGTTTTGCCTCAAACATTCAACAATTATCTTAGTTATTCTCGAATCTCGAGAATCGGTTAAGTGAACGCAAGAATAAAGTGCCCATCAGACGCTAATTTGAAAGTGCATCAAAAAACTAATTTAGAACATTCTTTTTCCATCTCGTGAATATATGTAACTTCTTGTTGACCAGTGATTGATTAGAATTGTCAAGTGTTCAGTCTACTATTGTACAAAAACTTAATAAATGTAAATTTTGTCCTTACAAAATTAGATGGACCAGTAGGCACCATTGAGATAAAGATGTCGGATGACTCTATTTTTGGTGTAAAAATCATGCCTGCCGCAGCACCACCATATTGGATGAGACGTCATCAAGTTCCTGCTGGTTATGCAGAATATTCGGTTTATATAAAAACAACTGATAAATGTTATTATGAAGGAAATAACGAATGGCAACGCTTAGCTGTGAATCCCAGTCATAGGCCTGGAGATCATCATCCAGTGAGTGCTACGATCCGTCTATACGAGGAACAGTTTAAGACAGTCAATAATTTTGGTAATTACAATTACAATGTTCCATCTGAAAATCCTTATATCGGGGCTCTTGGCGTTTACGTCGCAGTAAAAGGAACTCAAAAAGTAATGATGGCAGGCTTAAAATTTAACGGCTTGAATCAAGAAATACCTTCAGTAGCGTTGATGCAACCAGTTCCCTGGGCGTTCCGGCGTCACACCAACGGTAAATAAGACGGTGCCGTCAATGCCTCCGCACTATGCGCAGACTTCAAGGAGGCAAAAATATACTGAATGAAGCTCCAGTTGCGTTTCTTAAAAATTTGATTGCGTATCCGCAAATAAATGTGACCAATGTAGCGTGATCGTGAAGCAGCGGTGCACACGAGTTCCGTCCCGCGGTCGAAATGCTCAACGGTAGACACTCAACTTACGTCCAACGGTCAGCTAAAGCACTTCCATTCCTTTTCTGATCCTCTACCTACATCCTGGAGATGATACTCTGTTTCTTTATAACCCTCAGATTTAGTCCCAACCTTTTCCCAATTTTGTATGCAAAAAATTGATATTTTTTTCAAAATTTATTAGAATACAACGAAAACCATCCGTTCAGGAAAGTGGAAAGGTTGAGACGAAATTATGATCACCGACCGGAATTCGCTAAGGGGTCGAGAGACCCAACAAGGAATTCGAGTGTTCTGCTGATCGCTGGACGGAACTCGTGTGACCGCAAAGTAGTTATCATTTGGATCTTATCGAGTGCTTTTTACAATATAGTTTTCAATTAGTTCAAGTCAATACATAATTCTGTCGTGAAGTTCCGATTAATTTGAGAAGAACTGTGGTGTGCTTAAATAACTGTTGTCATGTAAAATATATAATAATTAATTGAACTTACTGTAATTATAAATATGTAAGACTCCTCCCGGAGGTTTTTTGATGACATGGTTTTTCCCTGCCGGGTTGATCTGAAGCAATGCCATAACGAAATTTGGTGATGTGGATGCGCAGGCAAATGCGGGAGTCTCTTCGTCTATTCTTTCAATAAACTCAAATGACCTGATTCAGGTGATTAATTAATGTTGACCTGCCCACTGTGCATTGTAATTGTTGGTATCCGATCAAAATTTGTTTTGGATTTTAAAACATACACAAATAAATTACCTAAATAAAAACACAAATTTTCAGTATAAAATTAAAATATTACCATGTGGAAATTGACTTCTGCACTGGTAAACTGTTTGCAGCTGACTACTGACAACGGATTAAACAATAAGTTTAGGCAGGATTTTATGTTGGTATCTTAAAAACTGTTCTCGTCACACTTATTCCTGTTTGTTAGCAGTTTCCGAAAAATGTGTTTATTTTCTAAACTAAAATTTTTACATTCTCATTAGAGAAGGTATCAGATTTGTATAAAATTTGACGCTTCCCTTCCCGTTTCGGTCAAACGCCCATGTTTTGAGAGCTTTTGAACTCGAAAAACAGATTTTTGCAAATGCGTCTGTCTGCCTGCATTTTGTACGTGTGTGAACCTTTTTAGATGATAATCCAAAAAGTTAGAGCAATTTAAACATTTCTGAAACCACTTTTTTTAAGATTTAAAAATTCTATTTGCGGTTATCTGTAGGAATCAAAAATAAAAATAATTTATTCTTTTAAATTTCTTCGATAAATAAAAATATCAGAGTTGTATCATTTACAAAATTAAAAAAAAAAAGACAAAAATAAGTATTTTAAGCCAAACAACGCACGATATGAAAAAAAAGTCAAGAAAAGAAAAACATTGATTCTCAAACACCCTGCAAGACTATCCAAGATACGAAAAAGATGAATTGACAAGAATTGTGCATCCGAAAAAGATCTATTCTTCATTTCGAAAATTTGTAACAACCTATAAAACGCAACAGTACCCAACACAACCAAGGAAATTTCTTTAAATTCAAGTTACTTTTCATGAACTGAGAGTCAATGACATTTTTTCATGATTTAGAGGAATTTCCTTTGAATTAAAGAAATTTTTTTTAGGTTGAGGATTCAACTATTTTCTTTGAAATTAGTCTTTATCTTCAGCACACGTTTTGAGGCATAAAAAGAGAGGACAAGTTCGTTAGCCAGCGATTTTGAATGAAAATTCAAAAAGGCAGAGCATTTTGAAATTTTTGAGACCATTTTTTTCAAGATTTTAAAATTCTCTGTACGGCTGTTCATAGTACTCGAAAAGTCAAACAATTTATTTGTACGACTTTCTTCGATAAATAGAAAATTGTCGGAGTTGTAGCATTTGCAAAATTCAAAGAAACGAATGTAGATGGAAATTTGAAGCCAAAAAAACACACGATATGAAAAAAAGTCGAAAAAAGAGAAATGTTGCTTTCGATCATAAAAACTTTTTGAATTTTCTTGAAGAATCGAAAATTCAAATTTTAATCGCACAAAAAATAATGAAAAATCACAAATTCTATTTTGCGATTAAACACTCAACTTCATCCTTATTCGAGGAAAATTATTTTCACAAAGTTTGCTATACAATTGAAATTTTCTATGGACAATTAGAAAAATGTACGACAGAAAATTTTGTTGGAAATCGCAAAGAGAACTCTGTTGAAAAGTAGCACATGAAGATCCTGAATGTGTTTTATTAGTTTGTACCGCATTCATCCCTTGTAATTTTGATATTGCAAAAAATTTACATTTTCCTTAATTATATTCAAACAATAATATGACCTTCTTATTGTGTCAATAGAGTGACGAATGCCATACTATTGCGTCGTTTTATTAAACTTTTACAATTTTCAGGTTTTCCAATTTAATATCCTTTTCTTAATTATTATATACACACCTGAGTAAAATTATTTATTTATATGAAGCGATTAGTTGATTTCCACTATTGAATTAGGTAATATCTCGACTACATAAATTAATAATTTCCTACCAATCTTTAGTGGCTCTCTTTTCGCCAATCGAATCTGTAAAATTTAACTAGTAACTAGTTGAATTTGACCAATTTTGATGCAGAAAGCAAAACTGCTTAAAAACTGGAAAATACTACTTTCTAAAGCACTCAAGTTGATACTCATTTCCCACGTGTCTGAATAATAAAATAGAATTTTTTTTTAATTTTCTTATCACTATTAAAAAAATAATTCTTGTTGATACTCATTTTTTTTTTGTTCCGAAGTTAATAGTCAAAGCAAATCTGAAGATTTCAGACAAAATCGAAACGTTCAAGCAAATTATCTGAAAGTAGATGTTTACAAAACACAATAATAAATTCTCAACGAAAAATGAATTAGTTAATATTATAACTAAAAAACATTTTTATTTCATATCAGAAAGAGTTGACTTCATTTAAAAAGGAGGAATTTTCCACAAAACAGAATAATTTTCAACAGAAAAAATTGTAATTTTGATTAAAAAATAAATACCATTTCTACAAGGAAAAAAATTCAAAAAAATTATTATTTGAGGGGAAAATTATTTTTCATAAAAAAGAAAAATTTCAAGTAAATATCAGTTCTATAAGTGTATTTGTTTTTAAGGTTATATTACACAGCCACACAAAAAAAAATCTTTTTCCGGGCCTGGAGGTCAGACCATGCTTACCTTATATTTTTGGGGTCGCTGAATCCGAATCCGAGGTCCAAAAAACCCCAGCACGTCAGGGTTCTGACATAACCTTAAAAAACCTCATTAAACTTTTTTTCCCGAATCCGGGGTCAGAGCATGTTTACTATAGATAGATAAACGTTTATTTTTCAGCCTGCTGGCCTTAAAAAATTGACTTGCTTACACTTACATTTTTTTACAGAATTTTCTCAAAACAAACACTCAAAACTGACATCCTTTCACACCTTATCTCTAACGCCGCTCGCTCTTATCGCCTTGCCTTTCTCGCTTTGCCTCGCATTACCAAACTCTGCCTCTGCGGCTTACACCTAATACTTATCTACTATTTACAATATTTACATTTACTTATATTCACTTCCTCCTCTATTTACAATTTTTCCTTCTCAATTCCTCTTCCTTCTTCCTTCTCTTCATCACCATCTTACCCAAGACTCCCTTCACCCATGCTACTGCCCTTTTTTCCCCCTTTCATGCATCAATACCTTCATGCTTATCCCACTCCTTTCCACCTCTCCGCACTCCTCCAACCAGTGCTCCACTCTTGCCTCCCCCTCCCCACATATTTCACATATCCTCTGTTCCCTAGCGAGCAAGAACCTATTAAAATCCTCGATGCACCCATATCTCATCCTCACTATAACCTCCTGACTTCCTTTCTCTACTTTCTCACACAAATATTGCGCTCTCGCCCTTGGCATAATCCACACATAGTTCCCATTAAACCTTGTATCTCTTATTCTCTCTTCCCCTGCTGTCTTCTCTCTCTCTCCATTCCGTTTTTCTCAACCAAATCATATACCTTCCTTCTTTCCTCATGCATCCTTCTCACTTCATCCATCTGCAGTCCATTCGTTCTAAAATACCTTTCTCTTCCAACCTCCATCTTTCCACCCCCTCTCCTGTTCTCCTTCTCCCACCACCACTCCCTTACCAGCTTACTTCCCCCCTCTTCCAAAAAATTTTTCTCATATTTACACATCCGACTCCCCGCTTGAATCCCTACACTCGTTCTCCCCGTCTCCCTCCTGACAATATAATTAGGCGTGTTCCTTGCCAGCCCCAGTGTCCACTTTACATACCTTTACTGTGTCCTATTTACCTCTTGGCTTTTCTTCCACCCCCGCACTTCTACTCCATACACACTCACTCATCAATATTGAGTCAAACAATTTCATTCTCCTTCCAAAACCATTTGGGAATAACTTCTTTGCCAACCCCCACACCTGCCTCATCACCACATTTGCCCTCCTCACCCTCTTCATCATTTCCTTTAAGGCCTCCTTGCTTTTTGCGCCAACAACACTATGTCATCTGCATACGCTAGTGACCAAATTCTCACATCTTCTATCCTGACTTCTCCTACCACTCCGGCCTCCAGCTTACTTTCCATATCCGCAATTAAAATCGCAAAAAGCGTTGGGCTAAGCGGACACCCTTGTCTTAACCCTCTATCCATCTAGAATCCCTCCGAAATCCCCTGCCCTTTAAACTTGTCATTGATCTTTTCATATATCTCCCTTACTCTCTCGATCAGGCCTCTCTCCACTCCCCTATCCTCCATCGCCTCCCACAACCTCCCCCTATCCACCAACAGAAACGCGCCTTTTAGATCCACAAAAAACGCGTACACTCTCAACCCCTTCTTCACTAATTCTCTATCCACCACGTGATGGTGAGAAGAATAAAGGTAGGAAAAGAGAGGGTGGCGATCGTTTGTGTGTATGGAAGGAGAGGAGAAGAGGAAGGATGGAGAGTATTAAGGGAATGGATGGAGGAAAGGAATGAAGAGTTGGTTTTGATAGGAGGAGATTTGAACGCGCGGACAGGAGAGTTAGGGGGGGGATATGCGATGAGAAAAGCGAAACTTTTCGAAAAATTCCTGTTCACTCTCGAGTTGAGACTCGAGTGATCGGATACTCCATGCGACTCGGCTGAACTCTAGCGACTCTAACGACTCGCGGTCGCTTGAGCTTTGGAGTATTATCAGGTTGTTTGGGAAATGAAGGAAAATAATTGCACGAAAATTTTGCACTGACAGGTCAACTAAACCCGCCTTTCACAATCCAATGTGTCGATTATGACTCGAGAATCAGAAACACGCTCCCACTCCCATCAACTCGAGTAGAACTCGGCTCGACTCCTATGGACTCTTAGCAACTCTTACACCTCGGCTAACTCTTTCAAATCCTGCAAACTCTCGCTCATTTTGGAGTCGCGATAGAGTAACTCTGGGAGTATTCAGATCGCTCAAGTCTCAACTCGAGAGTGAACAGCCCTTTGGATCGGGAGGGTAAATCTCTTTTGAACCTGTTAGGAGAGGAGGGGTGGTTTATCTGCAATGGAAATATAAGGGGAGATGAAGAAGGGGAAGTGACCTTTATAGGGAAACAGTGATTGATTACATTTTAGCAGAAGAACGAATAATGAAGAGAATGGATAAAATGGAAGTAGGTAATGAAATAGGCTCAGAACACTTCCCGCTAATAGCGACATTGAAATGCTCAGGATGGAAGCGGCATAGCGAAAAAAGGGTAAGAACTGGCGAAAGGAAAGTAAAAATGGGTAGATGGGGAGAGGATAAATTGAGAGAATTTAAAGAAAGAATGGAGAACGAGGAGATTAGAGGAATGGAAGGGGAATACGTGGACACGCGCCTTGAAAAGATAAAAGAACTGACCAAGAGGATAAAAGAAGAGGTAAGGCCAAGAGAAGAGGAGGAGGGAATAAAGAGGGGATGGTGGGACGCACAATGTAAGAAGAGTAAAGATAGAATCAAGGAAAATGTAAAAAAGTGGAAAAAAGGGGAGATAGGGAAACAGGAATATAATAGGAGAAAGAGAGAACATGAAAGATTGTTAAGTGATAAAAGGCAGTTAGAGAAAAGTAGGTATATAGAAGAGGTGGAAAAATCAATCAGGGAAGGGAGGGAATGGGAGGTGATCAATAGGGAACGAGTTGGAAGGAAGGGCATCAATGAGGAAATCAAGATGGATGAGTGGACCCAGTACTTTATGCGACTGTTGGGAGGAGTGGAAAATAAGGTGTTAGGTGAAAAGAGGAAGGTAATATAAAGGGAAGATGATAGAAATAATGGGATAAGTAGGGAGAAATTGAATAGAGCGATAGGGAGGCTCAAAAGAAACAAGGCAACAGGTGAGGACGATATTGAGAACGAGGCTTTGAGTTTTGGAGGAGAAGGGGTAAGAAAGGAATCGTGGGAGGTATGCAAAAAGGTTTGGCGAGGAGAGGGATGGCCTAAGGAATGGAGGACAGGGTCAGTGGTTCCGATAATTAAGAAAGGAGAGGGCAAGAAGGTGGAGGAGTATAGGGGAATCACACTTATGTCGGTGGGCTATAAAATATATACGATGATTCTCAGAAAGAGATGAGAAACGGAGGTGGAAGAGAAAGGGATTATTCCACACAATCAGATGGGCTTCAGGAAAGGGATGGGAACAGTAGACAACATCGACGTACTGAATTATCTATTAAATAAGAACTTAGGAAGGAAGAAAGGGAAGTTAGTGGCTTTATTTGTAGACTTTAAAGCGGCATTTGACTCGGGAAACAGAAACGTGTTATGGCAGGTGATAAAGGAGATATTCGAAGAGGCTAAGATAAGGGTGAGGAATGGGAAACAAAAAGGGGAGATTTTTTGAAGTGGAAGGGCGCTCAGGCAAGGGTGCCCATTGAGCCCACTACTATTCAGTCTCTTGTTGGCAGATCTAGGGGAGCAACTGGAGAAGAAAGGAAAAGGGGGAAGGGCTTTGGGAAATAGCAAGGTATATTCCTTAGCGTATGCAGACGATATAGTCTTATTAGCGGATGACGAGAGAGGGATGAGTCTCATGATAAGAGTGTTCGAGTAGTATGTGAGAATTAAAGACTTAACGGTAAATGTAAATGAGACGAATGTGATGATGTTTAGGAAGAGAAGGACAAAGGTAGAATATGAATGGAAGATGTACGGGGAGAAAGCGGAACAAGTCGAGGAATTTAGTTACCTAGGCTTCTGGTTTGAGTCGAAAGGAGGGGTTGAACTGCAGGTGAGGAGAAGGATAGAATGTGCGACTAAAGTAATGGGGCAGGTGTGGGGTATAGGGAAGAGAAGGTTTAAAGGTGATTGGAAAATGAGACTGTGGATGTTCGATGCGTTGGTATGGTCAGTCCTAAGTTACGGTGGAAATCTGGGGATGGAAGGAGTACAAGAGGGTGGAAAGTATGCAGGAGAGATTCTTGAGATGGGTAATGAGAGTGAGCTGGTACTGTCCAGTATACAAGTTGAGGGAGGAATTAAGTAAAAGTGAAACGGTTATTAGACAAATGAAGAGAGCATGGAACTTTGAGGAGAAACTAAAGAGGGGGAGGGAAGCAGGATAGCGCAAGCTTGTGTAAGGGAAGTAGTAAACAAAGAGACTAGGGGTAACACAGAAGGATCAAGGTGAGAGGAAAAGAGACAACAGAGGAGGAGAGAATGCGATATAAGAGCAGATGTCAGAGTATGGCAAGAGTTGGAGAATAAACTGATAATTAAGGAGGGGGAGGAAAGATGGAAAAAAATCGTGGAATCTAAGTATAACAGGTGGTATAAGGCAGTGAAGGCTGAAGGAGAACCAGAATATTTAAGAAATATTAAAAAGGAGAGTAAATGGAACCACGTTATACGATTTAGTATGGGAGAAGGAATAAGAGAGTGTAAGTACTGGATGGATGAAGAGGAAAGAAGATGTAGAGTCTGGTATTACGAGATGGAATCATGGGGGCATGTTTTAGAGAGATGTACGGGGGATGGAACAGGTGGGGAGAGTGTGGATGACAGGATAAGGTGGATCTTGGATGGAAGTGGACAAGGGGCAAGCTGGATGATGAGACTGGAAGAAATGAGAGAAAGTAAAGGGCATGTAGTAGGGAAAGGCCAATCGCGTACTCCTAGTCAAGGACACTAATGTAAATAAAGCTTGAAAAATCATGTTAACGGAAATGGTAAGAGGAAACGGAAGCCCAGGAAAATCAATAGTCAGCAAATCTCGAGAGTAATTATGTTAAGACAAAGCGATAGTAAATAAGTTAATATAATATTATATATATTACTTTACACTATGTATAAACTATATATAATATTTCCACCTGGGTCTCGTTCATGTGATGTTGAGTTTATTTTTTTTTACGATTATATAAATATGATTTTACCAAGTTTTTCGCGCAAACGCATGACGATTTTTGAAGATTTTAGATATGCCCGAAACATATCTAGAACATTTCTAATAAAGGTTATATATTTTACAGGATTTTACAAAGTTTAAAAAAAAATTCCTTTAGCTGAGGAGATATTCCTTTAAGATAATCCTTTAAAATATTTTGAAATCTTTTTGAATATTCTCTTAAAACTAATAATACGAATATAAATATTAAAACAATTATAATAACTTATATTTTTAAACTAAAAAGATTGAAGTTTTTTTCGAAAACGACAAATTTTCTAAAAAACAGTTAAGTTTTGTAATCCGATAATATAAATTCTTAGCAAAATAATTAATTTTCAACCAAAAAAAATTGTACTCAGAAAGATGAATTTTGATCTCAAATGATGAATGTTCAAACAAAAAAATGAATTTTTTACAAAGCAGTTCAATTTTTAAACAAATAGGGGAATTTTTAACCAAACCAAAATGAATGCTCAACGAAAAATGAATTAATTCATATTACGACTGAATAACAATTTTATTTTATATCAAAAAGAGTTGAAATCATTCAAAAGGGAGGAATTTTCCACAAAACTGTTGAATCTCTAAGCAAAATTTTGATTAAAAAATAAATAAAATTTCTACAAGGAAAAAAATTCAACAAAATTATAATTTGAGGGAAAAATAATTTTAAATACAAAATAAAAATTTCAAATACATATCGATTTGATAAGTTTATTTGTTTTTAAGGTTATATTATTATCATCAAGCTTAATTTTCGGAAATCTTTTAGCATTAACAAATGTCTGTAACCTCTTCACAATTTCTCAAAGACAAAGAATTTATTTTCCAACAAAAATTAATTTTCAACAAAAAACATGAATTTTCTTCCAAATAGTTGAATTTTCAACAAAAAAACTGAAGCTCTAATTGAAAAATGGAATAGTTACATTTCAAGTTAAATAAATAAGTTTCAGATAAAACGAAAAAAAAAATTAACAAATAAAGTAAATTTTTTGACAACAAAAAATAAATTTTTAATTTAGATGACGAATCTAAAATAAGTAAATAATGTTTTTATAAATGTATGTATGGTATGTATGTATATATATATTTAACATCTCCCATTTACGAATTTGAGTTTAATCATTTTTTGCTAAATAATGAAATTCTTAACAAAAAACATGAATATTCCAAAAAAAAAGAATTGTATTTTATAACAAATAATTTAATTTTTTTAAAATGATTTAATTTCCAACCAAACAGAATTTCCAAATCAGTAGAGAAAAATATGCTCATCCAAAATGTTGAACTTTCAAGCCAAAATACAATTTGCTATCCAAAAAGTCAAATTTCTAACAAAACAGTTGAGTTTGGAACCAAAAGTTATGACTTTTCAACAAAATTTTCGAAATTTCATCAAATTAATAAATCTTCAAACAAATAATACGTTGAATAAATAATCATTTCCATAATAATTTTTAGACTACAGAATAATAGTTTTCAAAAACATTGAAGTTTATTTCTACTGTTTTAAAAATATGTTCCTAGAAAACTAAACATTTAGTTTAGAAAATTAATTTAATTTTCCACTGATAAATATATTATTTTTAATTAAGCAAACTCGTAGTATCAAAAAAATAATTTTCTTAATTTAGGAAAGGAAAAAAACGTTCTTTAACATTCCTACATTTCATCAAATAGAGTCTTAAGTCTGGCAAATAAAACACTGATAAGAAAAAGAAACTTTTCATACACATGTTTTCTGTTAACGATGAATAAACATTAAATTGATTTTCTTTTTGTCAAGAATTAGAATTTTTAGGTAAAGAAAATTTATGCTTTTTTTAAATAATTGCATTGCTTGAAAATCAAACTATATATATTTTTTAATTTGTGCTTTTGTGTTAAAAAGTCTTCATTTTCTTAATTAGAGAAACTTTTTTTTAACTAAGATCCAATGAATATTTTTGGTTGAAAATGCATCGTTTTGTGTTGAAAATTAGTTTGTTTTTATTGAAAATTCAACTTTTTTTTAGAAAATTAATCTTTCCGGAGAAAAATACATTTGTTAACCATTTTTTTCTTTTTCTTAAGGATTCACCGTTTCAATTGAATAATAATTTCTTTGGTTAAAAATTGAACTATGTTTTTGAAAATTTGCTTTTTTTGTTGAAAATTAATGTTTCCAACTCAAAGTTTAACTATTTCATTTTTTGTTAAAAATGTCTTTTAACATAATGTTAAAAATGCAATTGAAAATTCATGTATTTTGTTGCAAATTCATTTTTTTTGGTACAAAATTAAACTTCTTGGTTGAAAATTTAACTTTTCAGTCGAAAATTCAACTATGTGGTTAAAATGCAGGAACTGGTGTTGTAAACGATGTTTTTTCCAACATATTTTTTATTTTTATTTATTATCAGTGGGTGTGGTGAGCCCACACTTGTAGTTATTTATAACTACAAGAAAAACCTAGAAACACTACCCGAATCGGGTAGTGTCACGCCTACCCTGAAAGGGAAATGGTTTAATGGTATATATATCAGAACAATTTTTGAATTGTTTACATCCATGAAATTTTCGATTCGGTAATTTTTTGTTCCGAATATTTTCTTTTTTTGGAATTTTTCTTTGTCGAGAATTATTGAAATTATCAAGTAATGAAATTGGTGGAATTTTCGGAAAATAAAATATTCGAAATATAATACTACTGAAAATTATGAATTTCCTAACGCAGAAAAATTTTCGATTGATGAAATTCTTGAATCTGAACAAATAATAAATTGTTAAATCATCAATTAAGAATGATAAATAGAATAAAATACTGTTATTTTCTATGCATATTTTTTACTTCATTTAGTTTGTTTATTTTATTATTTATTCATTCCATTAGCAAAAATTTTCAATATGAAAACCATTTTTTCTCTATTCTCTTAAAATTCAAGGTAATTCATGTTCGTCAATTAGAAATTTTTTTGAACGAACACTACATATTTTAAATAAACATATTCTTAGATAACAAAGGTGAAATTATTTTTTATCGCCTAGTTTTATCTTTTCTTAATTTCTAATTAGTTAAATTTATTTAATAATGGTCATCACAAACATTATAATAATAATAATATATTATATAATAGAAAACTGACTAAGTCAAATTTTATATAAAACCAATGCAATACTTTCTCATTAGGATGAGAATGTAAAAATATTTATTGAAAAAAAATCGAATACGCCACTGATTAAAAAATAAATAAAATAGAGAACAACAATGATATGTCAGTACCTACGTTTATTCATTGTATTCAATACTAAAATTTAATAATAAAATAAATTGATGCCTCGAATTTAAAAACAAAATTTTGGAAATAACATTTGGAAATAACCTTCGCCTTCTTATTATTTCAGTGATGATGAAAATTTTACAAGTCATGTTCTTTTATTAAACTTTTCTGTTTTTCGCGACTGTGAACGTTGAAAATCTAGAACAGAAGAGACATTTTGTTCCATCCTCAACAAATTTTTAAAAATTCGTAAAATACTTTTTCTAGCCTTAAAAATGACATGATGACCATATAATTGATTTACAATTAGATTTTCTATTGGAATCACATAACAATTTTAAAATTGAAAATTGAAATTTAATTAATGACGGAAAAGAAAAACATCCAGTAATACTTGTTTTAAACTTTAAAAAAAGCAATTACAACAGATCTGTGAGAAAAATTGTTTTTCAATTATTTCAAGAAAGAAAATAATATTACTGATCACTTGTTATATCAAATTTGAATGAGAACATGACTATCGCTTTTTGCCATTTTTTGGAAAATGGGGAAACTTTAACAAATAAAGACTTCTTTTTTCGAGGAATGAATGCATCACAACTCTACTATTTTAAATCTTGAAAGTAAATTGTTCTGTGACTGATATCGTCAGAACATTTTTTTTAAAGAGAACATATTTTAAACAAATAACTATATTTAGAAACTGCTTACTTATTTCAGAAAAGGGAAATAATAGAGTTATAGGAAGTTCTTCTCATAAAAAAGCCATGATTGATTGAAAGTCAACCATTTTTGAAAAATTGGTCAGAAGCGACTCTACGAAAAAATTAAATTACAAAATCTATTGTTCAAATCATTAGTTTTCGTAAGTTCTGAACTTTTCGTAAAAAGTATTGTTTTTTCTTTTATAACACATGAGTGATAACATCATTACAATTCTTCAAAAGTTGCGTATGCAAAATCGGCTTCGCAAAAAAAAGTCATAAGTACGGGTAAAAAAAGAATTACCGATACAGACAATTTTTTTACGATGTTATTGCGATTTTTTTCAAACTTCGTATGTTTATTTATTTTGACGCTTTGATTACGAAAATTATTTTTCCCTGACCAATTTTTCATGTTCCCTAACCATTAATATTCAAGGACCAGAATCTGTAAACGAAATACAAATCAATTTCACAATATTATAGCTTTCTTGTTGTTTCAATGTAGTTGATAATTTTTCTGTTTTTCACCTCTCACTTCCTCATTACCTTTTTTTAGTTAATATTTACAGCCGGAAGAAATAAATCTTTTTTCATGAACATCGAAATCACTGCATGATTCGAAATGTAATTGGTCAACAATTATACATTTTTTAATGCGACGAATTTTAAATGAAACATATGGACAATTTCTGAAAAAGGGGCAAACCCCACCTCTTTTATTTAAAAAAAATATTCTTCACAAATTTTCATTCATAGAAAAAAGATATTCTATAAGTTTTATGCGGGCTAAAATTGTTTTGTATCAAGAGAATTTTTTCCTTTATGAAAATTGAATTTTTTTATTTTGATCGGAAATGGTACAAGATATCATAAAGGAGTGAAAGAACTTTTTGTAGAAGTTTTTTCACTGTGCCAATTATTTTGTTCACATTTTTTCCTATCTGTTATTCTTTGCAAGAAAAATGAGAAAATTCGATTTCATGACAAAAAAATCTCCTGACCACAAAAGTTATTTCGCCCGCATAAAACTCACAAGGTATTTTCCTTATGATAGTACAAATTGAAAAAAAATTAACAAAAAATATAAGTGTGTGTGTTTTGAGAAAAAAACAGTTTTAATATTTTTAGAAAAACCGCCGAGATTTAGTCAATTTTTAGCATTTTCTTAATTTTCTCAAAGATTTCGAAAGAAGCCTATAAACTCTACCAGAATCTGAAAAGAAATCTTAAATATCTCAAGTTATGTAAATTTAAAGTAAAAATTTGGATTTTTTTGAAAAACAAAGCAAAAAATTCAAATACGCATAATACATATTATATTTGAAACATCTCCTTCAACCAAAAAACTTTTTTCATCGACATAATTGAAAGTTGACGCAAGAACAGAAAAGACTTTTAGATCATAATTTTTCAAATAAAATAATTATGGCAATGTTTGTAAGGAAATCATAAAGCTGGAGAAGGGATAGAGTGCGACAGAACTTTTTCTTTCCCTTTTTTAGCTCGAAAAATTATCATTTCGAATACAAAATTAGACTTGTCTCATTTTGGTTTGTGTTTGCAATTTTTTTTTCATTATTTTATAATTTTGTACTCTTTGTAAATTTATATTTTCAAATTGGTCAAAAAGAAGACTTTGGTTTTGTCTATTATTCAAAAAAATCATTAATGCTTCCTCTATGAGGAATCAAAGTGCTCGTGAAATGAGCACAATAGAATTATAAATACAAACAAAGGAAAAACACTCGAAATCGACTTCACAGCTTGTTTATTTCGGAGAAAAAATAAACTAGGTTATGGGATTATTGTTGTAAAAATGAGTATATATACCAGTCGTTCGTCGAATCACTCTTCGAACCCAATTCTGAAAATTATTTTTCTCATTTCTTTGTCTGTCATTGTGATTATTTTTAAAAAATGAAGAAATCTGTTGCTATTTTACTCCTCGCGTGTGTTAGTTTCGTTCATTGTACTAGTAAGTATAATATAATATTAGCATTATTATTTAACTTCATTAAAAGCATCCAATTTAATTGTTCATTCCGAATAAGATTTCCAAACATAAAAATTCTCATCATTGTACAATGAAGAGAATTTCAGAAATAATGTTGAATTTTACACCCTATAAAATGAAATAAAACTAAACTAATTATTAACTTTCCAATTTAAATACGTTTTATTTTCAATGCTTCAAAATTCATCATTATTTGAGAATAAAACACTTTGAACCACAGAGAATTCAAAGCCTCAAAAAATAGAAAAATCTCCGAACAACAGAAAATTGAAATTATCGTTTGTTTTTAACTACAATTCAATATTAATTACACAATTGAAATGGAGAAGCCGTTAATCATAAAAAATTTCACTTCTCAGCATACTATGTTGAAAGTTTTTCATTGAAAAATATTCCAAGCTCCACAAATCGAGTAATTTTGAATATCAATTTCTTAAAATTTGTCGCAATATATCATCGAATCAGATAAACTGAACAATTTCGAATTGAATGCTCATGTGAATCATAACAGTGAAGAAAAAAAGCATTTTACTATATTCTAATTAATAATAGCACTGGTCAACAGAATACGGTTAATTCATTCATGAAAAGGAAAGTTTTTTCTATATTAGGTACAACAGGTTTCTGAAATTTTGTGTGTCAAAAATTTTTTTAAATCACCGGCCGCTATAAAACGTGTAGAAAATATTTGTTCACAAAAATAGGTACCCTGTGTCTTCAAGAAATATTTCTGACTTTTCTAAGAGGATATATCACGTCGAAATTTATTAACAAAATTCAAATTTCTCGAGTTTTGTACCGTGACTTCAACTCGTGTTATAAGTCAGGAAAGTTACGGCAAAAATACAAAATCCACAAAATGCAGTCTTTGAAATCTTTTCTTTATTTCAGTCTAAGAAAACTTGAAAAATCTAAACAGGTTTCCGAGAGATTATTAGAAATGTGCAGGCGTATTTGCCTTGAGTTTCATTCTAAGCAGCGAGGCCGGCTGATAGCGTTGATTTTTATCACTGATGACTTTGAAACACGAGAGATAACTCAGTCGAAGGTGAAGGTAGACAGTGAAAATAAAAACATTCAAAAAGCTGGAGAAATTCTAAGTTAAAAGACTTTGCACATAGGGTGAGTGAATAATTATTTTAATTTAGCAAAAATAATTATTTAAGCAAATAATTATTGTTTATAACTATCTTCTTCTTTATTAGTGCAATATGGTGGCCTTAACTTCTTCTCTTGGATAAGTGTTCAAAAGTTGCGGTTTTTTCTAGACTCCTAATTTGTTTGTCCACTTATCATTTAGTGAGGTAAAAATAAATGCAAGTTATTAACCATGCTCATTTGAACTTTTTTTTCTTTTTTTTCTTTTTTACCAATGTTAAAAAAATCGATTGAAATAAAAAAGCTATTTTACACTAGAGACAAAAACAAAGAATGGAATAATTGTGAGAAGGTGGGAGAGCCAGGTGTGTAAATGACTTGAAAAGTTTTGTTTTGAATTACAACAAGGAGTTTATTGCGAAGCGTAAAAAAAAAATTTGGAATCGAACATATTTTGATATGAACCCCCCCCCCCCCCCTACAGAAAAATATATTCACAAAAAAGAAAGAGATTATTCAAAATAATTTCCTCTCAAATGTTCATTTATCATTTGTTAATACCTGAAAAGGCAAAGCAGATTTAGACATTTCAAAAGAAAAGGCAACTTTCTAGCACTTCTCTAAGAGAAAATAGTTATAAATCATAATAAATTGTTTAAAAAGCTATTTTTATTAACTTTCATCAATTATTACCTCACTAAGTGAAAAGTGGGCAAAAAGTTAAACATTTCAGAAAAAACCAGCAACTATATAGTTATTAACAATAATAATTTATTCAAACATTTGTGTCTGCTCAACCTAAATGATTATTAAGGCACTCCAAGTGAAAAATAGACAAATAGTAAAAAATTTCAGAAAAAAACGCATCTTTCTACCGTTAAGAAAAGAGAATATTATTAACAATGATACAAAAAATTTTAAACAACTATTTTTCTTAACTTCAGTTGATTATCATTTCACTCTAATTTAAAAATTGACAAAAGTTGGAAAATTCAGAAAAAACCGCAACTATCTAGTATTAATATAGAAGAAGATAGCTATAGACAAAAATAATTTCTTTAAACAATAATTTTTGCTATACCAAATTAAATATTAACTCAATCCGAGTAAAAAGTGAGCAAAAAGGTGAAAATGTGAGAAAAACCTGGAATTTCTAGCATTATTACAAGATAATAATAATAATAAATGTTTCAAACAATTCATGTGAACATGTAGTATAAAGTAGTGTTTTATGTATCGGAACAATTTGCTATAAAAAAAACCGCAAAGAAAATCATAATTAATTAATTTATTATTCGGGAAATTCCCAATTCGGTAATTTGATAGAGTCATGAATTTTATTTTTTAGGATTTTTCAGTCCAAAAATTTTCATCCAAAAATATATTTTTTCAATAATTGTTATTTAAGATTCAAGCAGTAATTTTAGAAACTTTAAACATTACAATTTTTGTTGATAAAAATATTTAATTATTGTATTTTTAATAAATAAATAATATTCATGAAAAACATTTTTTATTTGTCTAAATATGCGAATTTTATGATTGAGGAATTTTCTAGTTTGGATATTCTGGAATTCGGCAATTTTATCTCGGGAATTTTCCAATCAGGTAATATCATAAACTGACGAAAAATTCGTCATTCGGGAATTTTTCATTTCGGTAATATTATAAACTGTCCGGGAATTTTATTATCATGGAATTTTCCTATTCGGGAATTTAATTATTCGAGGATTTTCTAATTCAGGAATTTTACAGTCTTGAAAATTTGTCAGTCTTCCCGATTTTTCACCATAAGTGTATTTGGATATTATTTTTCATTTCGAAAAAGCTATTTAATTAAATAATAAAATCATTACACATTTGTTATGGATTTTATAATTTAATAGTTTTTAGGAAATAAAGAATAATGTCCAAATACACTTATGGTGAAAACCCATTTTTTCTGAGTTTTGAAAAAAATTAAGTTTTGTCCCAATGCAATTGGTATTATTGTTTATCCCTCAGCTTGCAGACAAATTTAATTTCCCAACCTGAAATACCTGATAGAATATACTTAAATTCTTATCAATATTATCTTAATATAAAATGTTATCTTCAGTACAAAATTAAGATTTTCAATTTAAATTAATTATTTTTGATAAATATTTATTTAATAACTTTTTAAAATAAAATTTTACGATTCAGGGTGCCCTCATACGTAGCAAAACTTCTGAGTTCAAAAAATTATTTACTGAATTTTCGAAAAATGAAGAAGAAAAATTTGTTCCTGATTTTTCTGTTCAAAAATTAACTTGTTAAATAATAAAAATTTGAAACATGAAATAAGGTCGATAGGAGTTGTAGTTTTCAGAAATCATCTTTTAGCTTCAAAATTTCACTTTGTAAAAAGACTTATATTAAACTGCAATACTGACGGATCTCGAAACTTTCAAAACATAAATTCCTATCTCATAACTTGTGAATTATGGTTAAGATCATAGCAAATATGGCGATTTTTCGAATGTTGTCGAGTGCTTCATTGACTGTCATGAAAAATATATAACCATTCGTCTGCGATAAGTGCAATACAAATACATAGCAGAAGACGCTTTTTCGCTGCCAAATTATTCCGAGACAGTTTAAAAACACGGAATTATCTCAGTTTCGTGCAAAGTTTATTCGAGAAGGTTAATTTTTGTTGCAGCGAATCTTTAAACGGAAATCGATGTAAAGTTTATCTTCTGTTTTTTCTGTGTTGCATTTCTCTGAATTCCATTGAATTTACTGTAGAGTTAGAAGGTCTAATTTTTTCGCTATCAGGGGAGGAGCGGATTATGCGGCGTGCATAGCATAGGTCAGTCTATAGAAAGAAAAACATAATCAATGGAAAACTATGCGATAGGTAGATCAATAGCTTGGAATTGCGTCATTCATAGAAAAAATTCAATCTGTATCAAATTAAGTACTTAATTATTAATTCTTCCAAAAAAGTCCACGTGCGTCAAATTACCCTACGGGTTGAAAATGCGGCTCGCACTATTATTTATATCTGTTTGGAAATTATGAAGAATTTGCTAGTGATGGAACGCACGATTTAAGTAAAATCAGATATACTTATTTATTTGCAATATTAAAAAATAAATTGGAGTTTAAATTTTGGGAGTGATTAGCATCCAAAGCTATGAACACGTCATATTCAGCATTTTGACATTTCCCCTGTAAAATGGCCGTCCGCGCGGCGTATGGTATAGAAATAAGACGTTTATTTGCAGATGTTAACTAAATTTACCAATCTGTGATACAACAAAATCATCGGCAAGTTTTAGAAGATCGATATTAATAAAGTTTTAATATATTTGGTGCAAAATACTATTAGCTTCAATGATTTCTTCCCAACTGTCGTAATTGATGATAAACAGCCAAAACAAACTTTTTGCCTTAAACATTCAACAATTATCTTAGTTAACCAATTTTTTGCACTATTTGATGTTGTAGTCATGAATGCATATACTGAATCTAAACTCACAAGTTTATAAGAAGCAGACTTTTCTGAAAGTGACAGCGTTGCATTTTGAGTTGCTGCGCATTAGCCGCATTTTCCTTATCTCGAGAATCGCTTAAGTGAGCGCAAAAATAAAGTGCCCATTGGACGCTAATTTAAAAATGCATCGAAAAACTAATTTAGAAAATTCATTTTCCATCTCGTGAATATATGTAACTTTTTGTTGACCAGTGATTGATTAAAATTGTCAAGTGTTCAGCCTACTATTGTACAAAAACTTAATAAATGCAAATGTTATCCTTACAAAATTAGATGGACCAGTAGGCACCATTGAGTTAAAGATGTCCGAAAACTCTATTTTTGGTGTAAAAATCATGGCTGCCACACGACCACCATATTGGATGAGACGTTATCAAGTTCCTACTGGTTATGCAGAATATTCGGTTTATATAAAAACAACTGATAAATGTTATTCTGAAGGAAATAACGAATGGCAACGCTTAGCTGTGTATCCCACTCATAGGCCTGAAGATCATCATCCAGTGAGTGCTACGATCCGTCTATACGACGAACAGTTTAAGACAGTCAATAATTTTGATAATTACAATTACAATGTTCCATCTGCAAATCCTCATATCGGGGCTCTTGGCGTTTACGTCTCAGTAAAAGGAACTCAAAAAGTATTGATGGCAAGCTTAAAATTTGATGGCGTGAATCAAGAAATTCCAACAGTAGCGTTGATAGCAAATCCCTGGGCGTTCCGGCGTCACACCAACGGTAAATAAGACGATGTCGTCGATGCGTCCGCACTGTGCGCAGACTTCAAGGAGGCACACATATACTGAATAAAGCTCCAGTTGCGTTTGTTTAAAATTTGATTGCGTATCAGCAAATAAATGCTCAACGGTGGACACTCAAATTACGTCCGACGGTCACCTAAAACACGTACATTCCTTTCCTGATCATCTACCCACATCCTGGAGAAGATACTTTGTTTCCTCATCAGCCTAAAATTTAGTCTTAACCTTTCCCTAATTTTGTATGCAAAAACTTTAGATTTTTTAGAAAATATATTGAAATGAACGAAAACCATCCGTTCAAGAAAGTGGAAAGGATGAGACGAAATTATGATCACCGACCGGAATTCGCTAAGGGATCGAGAGACCCAACACGGAATTTTAGTGTTTTGCTGATCGCTGGACGGAACTCGTGCGACCGCGAAGTAGTTATCATTTGGTTTTTATCGAGTGCTTTTTACTGTAATTATAAATATGTAAAACTCCTCCTGGAGGTTTTTTGATGCCATGGTTTTTCCCTGCCGGGTTGATCTGAAGCAATGCCATAACGAAATTCGGTTATGTGGATGCGCAGGCAAATGCGGGAGTCTCTTCGTCTATTCTTTCAATAAACTTAAATGACCTAATTCAGGTGATTAATTAATGTTGACCTGCCCACTGTGTATTGTAATTGATGGTATCCGATAAAAATTTGTTTGGATTTTAAAACATACACAAATGACCTAAATAAAAACACCAATTTTAAGTATAAAATTGAAATATTACCATGTGGAAATTGACTTCTGCACTGGCAAACTGTTTGCAGCTGACTACTGACAACGGATTAAACAATAAGTTTAGGCATGATTTTATGTTGGTATCTTAGAAACTGTTCTCGTCACACTTATTCCTTTTTGTTAGCAGTTTCCGAAAAATGTATTTATTTTCCAAACTACAATTTTTACATTCTCATTAGAGAAGGTATCAGATTTGTATAAAATTTGACGCTTCCCTTCCCGTTTCTGTCAAATGTCCATGTTTTGAGACCTTTTGAAATCGAAAAACAGGTTTTCGCAAATGCGTCTGGATGCCTGGATGTTGTACGTGTGTGTACCTTTTTAGATGATAATCCAAAAAGTTAGAGCAATTTCAACATTTCTGAAACCACTTTTTTCAAGATTAAGAAATTCTATGTGCGGTTATTTGTAGGAATCAAAAATAAAAATAATTTATCCTTTTGAATTTCTTCGATAAAAAAAATATCAAAGTTATATAATTTACAAAATTGAAAAAAAAGACGGAAATGAAGATTTTAAGCCAAACAACGCACGATATGAAAAAAAAATCAAGAATAGAAAAACATTGCTTCTCAAATACCCTGCAAGACTATGCAAGATACGAAAAAGATGAATAAACAAGAATTGTGCATCCGAAAAAGATCTACTCTACATTTCGAAAATTTGTAACAACCTATAAAACGCAACAGTACACAACACAACCAAGGAAATTCCTTTTAATTCGAGATACTTCTCATGAACTGAGAGCCAATGAAATTTTTTCATGATTTAGAGGAATTTCCTTTGAATTAAAGAAACTTTTTTTTTAGGTTGAGGAATGAACTATTTTCTTTGAAATTAGTCTTTATCTTCAGCACATGTTTCGAGGCATAAAAAGAGAGGACGAGTTCGTTAGCCAGCTATTTTGGATGAAAATTCAAAAAGGTAGAGCATTTTGAAAGTTTCAAACCCATTTTTTTCAAGATTTCAAAATTCTCTGTACGGCTGTCCATAGTACTCGGAAAGTCAAACAATTTATTACCACGGCTTTCTTCGATAAAAAGAAAATTGTCAGAGTTGTAGCATTTGCAAAATTCAAAGAAACGAATGAAGATGAAAATTTAAAGCCAAACAACACATGATATGAAAAAAAGTCGAAAGAAGAAAAATGTTGCTTTCGATCATAACAACTTTTTGAATTTTCTTGAAAAATCGAAAATTCAAATTTTGATCGCACAACAAATATGCCATGCCACGCTGAAAAAACCAGTTCTCGTCAGATCACTGAAGTTAAGCAGCGTTGGGCGCGGTTAGTACTTGGATGAGTCACCATTCGAGAATACTGTGTGCTGTTGGCATATTATGGGTGTGGTGAGCCCAAACTTGTAGTTATTTATAACTACAAGAAAACTATCCACCTAGGAACACTACCCGAATCGGGTAGTGTCACGCCTACCCTGAAAGGGAAATGGCTTAATGGTATACATATACAAATTCCATTTTGCGAGTGAACTATGCAAGATGCTGAAAAAATGGAATGAAAATAAAAAAATTGAATTTTTGTACAAACGACGCAAGCTACAAAAAAAGGACAAAAGTTGTGCTCCCAGAAAAGAGCTACAAATTGTTTATTCATAATTTTTTTATAGGATGCGTGGTTTCTGTTTCAATCGTGAAAAATGACATTACAATAAAAAAATTAAATTTTTGGAAAAAAACAAGGTGTAATAAAATGTTTAATAACACAATTGTCTTTAAATTAGACCTTGAAATCGTTAAAGCCGAAGAAGCTTCAACAAAATAGAATTCACCATCACTGAATTTCAGTTGTCGATGGTTTGACTGGTTAGTTATCATTTGAAACAAATTTCAAAATAGTTACACTATTCATTAACAAAAAATAAAATATAAAATCATTTTTTGTGTTTCTAAGCAAGAATGAAACTTTGTTGCTTCTTGGACTTTTGCTTCAGGATAATTTGGTTGCAATTCACAGCGCGACAAGCGAATTATTTTTTAACAAAAGTTACATATTTGCACAGTTGTCCTCTAGAATCTATTACTCAGAAATATTTATCTTCCGATCAAAAGAAAACTTCTCTCGTAAATTGTTGTTAAAAAAATGTGCCCTCAAGTTTGAGCGCGCCTAGGGCGCGCGACTGTTGGATCTCGCGCTACGCGCTCGGGCATATTTACATCGCGCTTCACGCTCGGCTCCTCTAGATTTTTTGAACTTCGTGTTCGACTTCGATGAAAAGAAAAAGTTTGTTTGCAAATATTATAGAATGATCAAAACCTCTACATATTAAGTGATTGTTAAATTTGTTTTTATTTTAGACTGAAAAGGAACTTTATTTACTCAAGGTTCTATCGACCTTAAGGAACACATTCTCATCCAGACACTCGCGCTTCGCGCTCGATATTTGATTTGAAAATCATGTGAACCTTGCGCTCCACGCTCGGTTCTGTGCACCGTATGATAGAAACAAAAAAGTTTGAGCAACAAAAAAGTTAACATTTTATTTTAGCTTGTGCCGTTTTTCAAAAAAGTTAATTTTTTTCACTTTGAATATATTCTTACAACAAAAATTGATTACAGGTTTGTAAATCTTTTTTAAATGCACAATTTTTGTTCATTTATCTGTTTTCGTACCTTGCATTGTTTTTTCAAAAATTTGATTTTTTTACTGTCAATGTTATTTTCACGAATAAAACAAAAACTACGCATCCTATCAAAACATGATTCACAACAAATTTGTACCCCTTCCTTGAATGAACAAATTTTGTTTCTGTCATTTTTTTTGTAGCTCGTTTTATTCGTCTAAAAATTTCATTTTTCTATTTTCAATGCTGTTTTTTATGAATAAAACAAAAACTACAACGTTTTTCTCCTCCTGACTTTTTTCCATATGATGCGTTTTTCATCTTAAAATGTTGATTTTCATTTGTTTTTAGAATTTTGAAAATGTTATAACGCCAGTATTTTTTTTTATCACGAAAAGTCATTATGATATTTTGTTCGTCATTTTGCGGACTACTAATACCCGTACATAGAATTTTCAAATCTTCAAAAAGAGTGGTCTCAAAAATTTTCAAAATGTGCTCACTTTTTGAATTTTCATCCAAAAAAGCTGGTTAACGAACTTGTTCTTTCCTTGTAGGCCATAAAAAAGTGTGCCAAAGCTTAATCAAATCTGATCATTTTTTCGAAAGTTATCGTGTCTACAGACAGACAGACTACAGACAGACACCTTGGTAAAAATCGTTTTTTCTGACTCAGGATGTCTCAAAACGTGGACATTTGATGAAAACCGACTATGTCAAATTTTACATAAAACCAATACCTTCTCATTAGAATGAGAATGTAAAAATACCTACCATTAATAACATTGCTTGTTCTTCATGAACTCTCTTCATTCATTTTTATACCAATTTTATTACATAAAAACCCTTATTTTTCTGTTCGACGAGCCATTATTTATTCAGAGCCTTTTTGGCCACATATTTCTTATAAATCCATGCTCCCTTGAATAATTGCAATTTTCTACGGAAAAATAGAAGAAATGTACGATCGTGAAAAATTTTGAAAATCCATGACAGAATTTTGTTGAAAAGTAGGGCGTGAGGACCCTGAATATGCATAAATAATGTATAGCTCATTGAACCATTGCAATTACAACAATTCTGATTTTTCTTCATTTTGTGCAAACAATCAGAACCCAATATTTTCAAAACGGAAACAGGCTAAGTAAGTTACGTTTGTAATTCCAGAATAGGGGCTTCTTATTGTTTCAAGAGAGTTAACAATGTTACACCATCTCGTTATTTTAGCAAATTTCTCTATTTTTCACGTTTCCTATTCTTGTACAAATAAAATAACCTTCTTTAGATACTCATGTTTCAAAGCTTGCTAAATAATTGCAACGCATGATGATTCATTATAACTTTAAGATTTGAAAAAATATTCTGATTTTTGTTAACTTTGTTTAAACAATCAGAAAAAAGTGTTTTTAAATTGGAGACGGGCTATACATCACGTTTAAATTTCACAATATGACCTTCCTTTTGTTCCAATATAGAGTCAAAAGTGTAATACCATCGCATTATTTTATTGAACTTTTCTATTTTTTACGTATTGAATTTTTATAATCTTTTTTCAATTATTATATACAGATCTAATTAATTTTTTCATGAAGCAATTAGTTTTCTACTATTGAATTAGGAAATATTTTGACTACTTGAATTAATAATTTCCTACCAATCTTTAGTGGCTCTCTTTTCGCCAATCGAATCTGTAAAATTTAACTAGAAGTATACCATTAAGCCATTTCCCTTTCAGGGTAGGCGTGACACTACCCGATTTGGGTAGTGTTTCTAGGTGGATAGTTTCTTGTAGTAAATAACTACAAGTTGGGCTCATCACACCCACGATGTGCCAACAGCACGCAGTATTCTCGAATGGTCACCCATCCAAGTACTAACCGCGCCCAACGCTGCTTAACTTCAGTGATCTGACGAGAACTGGTTTTTTCAGCGCGGTTTGGCCGTTGGCCAACTAGTAACTAGTTAAATTTAACTAGTAACTAGTTAAATTTGACCAATTTTGATTCAGAAAGCAAAACTGCTTGAAAGCTGAAAAGAAGACAAAGTCGCAATTTTCAACCAAATTATCTGAAAGAAGATGTTTAAAAAATACAATAAGAAATTATCAACGAAAAATGAATTATGTAGTCAATATTTTAACTAAAAAACATTTTTATTTCATATCAGAAAGAGTTGACTTCATTTAAAAGGGAGGAATTTTCCACAAAACAGCTGAATTTTCACGCAAAACAATAATTTTCCACAGAAAAACTTGTAGTTTTGATTCAAAAATAAATACAATTTCTACTAGGAAAAAAATAAAAAAAATAATTATTTGTGGAGAAAATAATTTTTCATAAAAAATAAAAATTTCAAGTAAATATCAATTCTATAAGTTAATTTGTTTTTAAGGTTATATTATTACATCTGAATCTGGAATGGAAGCTTCTAATGTGTCCCCTAAGGGTTTACATTTTTCTTGTATCTCTTCCCTATTCCTTCACACATCCCCCACACACTTTCTTGGTGGTGGGAGGGGGGCCTACAGTTTAAGGTGGGTTCCTAACCACCAAGAGCAACAGCTTTAAGTACTTAGAGAACTTTTTTCTCTAGAGGTACCGGTACCACGGCTCTTCCAGAGTGCAAGGCGGGAGTCGAATCCGCAAGCCGACGGAGTGGATCCAAAGCCTTAACCCCCACGACCATCGTCCCACTCAGGTTATATAATTATCATCATTAAGCTTAATTTTTGGAAATATTTCGGAATTTAAAAACCTCTGTTATCTCTTCACAACTTTTCTAATTCCTAAATGTCTTTTAAACTGATTCAAATTATTCCTAAAAATTTGTTGAAATATTTCAACACTGGAAAAATTGCCCTAAAGTCTTCCAGGTGTTTTTCGAGAATTTTTAAAATCTTCGAAATCTTTAGAAATCTTTTGATTATTCTGATGGAATTAGTTTTTCAGAAATAAAATAATCTCAAACTTTTCTAAAATCTTCTAAATTCTTTAAAAATCTACACTTTATTTTCAATTTTTTAAAATGTTTTTAAATTTTCTATCATTTTTCAAATTTTTTTGAAACTTCCGTATGTACCTATTGAAATGATGTTTATTTCTCCAGAAGCTTTTTCAAATCTTCCAAAACTAAAAAAATCTTTCGAAATGTTTGGAAATCAGGTTTGTGTTTTTAACAAATTTCTTGAGAAAATGTCTCAATCTGTCGTTTTTCCATAGAAAAAACTTACTTATCCTTCACTTACTTTTGAAATTTCCTTATTCGTGATATTTAGCCAAAATGATTAGTCTAAAATCTTAATTTATTTGATTGTAATAAATATCTATATACACAAAAATTTAAGATTTTTAAATGGGGAAAATTGTTTTTTTTTCACTGAAATTACCAACAAATCGTTCCACGAGGAATGGACCTCGCCGCCGGCGCTAAAGAGAACGCCGCCGCTCCGCTACCCCGGGCCATTATTTTTGTGACCCCCCCCCTCCCACACACACCAGACGTTCAGAAGGGGTACGGGTTTGAAGAAAACAATTTCTGTGATCATTTATAGGAGTGCCGTTATAAGGTCTTGACACCTCTTCTCCTTTTCCTTCTCCTTGGCAGTGAAGTTTTAATCGACCGGAGCCGAAAATTAGATCACGAATATAGTTCGTTTCTCGAAGTCGTGGAGAATACTGTCAGGCTCAGAGTACACAATGGAGACTGCTGTCCAAAAATCGGAGTTCCAAAAAATTTGGCACTGCTCGATTTGGACAATTGACTCTACCTCCTTTGGCGCGTTTGGCAGGGCAGGGTCGCGGCCAACACTGTAAGAACGACAAAGATGGTAGTAAAGCACTCTTAGGGCCTCATTGTGCCTTTGAATTCACGTCCTTTCCGCATGAGATGGACAACTAGTATATGTCCTAAGTGCTCAAATGGCATCAACTGATCCTTCACATTTCTGTGAAAAATGCTTTGCATGTTCTTGTCGAGAAGCTGTTGGCGGAATTTTTTAAACTCTACTTCCTTTACCTAAGTTTTTACAAGGGAGGCATCTAGATGGAGTGCTGCACTTTCCTCACTTCTGATGTCAAAATTCAGGAAGTCAATCAACTAGTAGGTTCTCTCGGCAGCCTTCTACATCCTTTTTCAAGCCACGTTGTTCGAACATGGTTGTCATTTTTGTCCACACGGGCTCAATTCTTTGAACAATCCTGTCCTTCAGGACAACTGTAAAGGTCTTTTACAGCCTGTTCAAAGAAGTTATTGGAATGTAATTCTCTGGGTTGGACGAGTCGCCTTTTTTTCGATACGAGACCTAAAGTAGGTGCGTCCTAATACCATTCACTGCGAAATTGGCGTCTCCGACTTTAAATATGAGGTTATTATGCGGGCAAGGTATTGGTGTGTAGAAATAAACTTCGTCCATCAGAAGTTCTTGATAGCATCTGGTGCTGCATTGAAAAAGTTCTTCGTGCCCCTGAGAGCTTTTTTCACCTCTTCAGCAGTGATTGATGGACATTCCTCCTCAGATGTTATGAGGTTGACGCGAAACTCGTTGAAACGGATGATATTAGTATCTTCTTTCAACTTCAGTGTTTTCGGGTTCTTGTACACCTCTCGCCAAAAGTCTGTCCGTTGCGTCTTTGGGCTCGGGTGGATTTTCGACAGAAATAGAGAGATCGCTGAAGAGGCGCGATGGGTCAGCGAGAAACTGTTGATTCTCCCTGAACCATCTCTCCTTGCGTCAGATAACACCTGTATATTGTCGACAATATCCTGCTTGATTGTCAGTAGCTTTGACTTGTTCAGTGTGTGATGGTAGATCATCAGTTCTTGGGCGAACTTTCGAACACTTTGTGTGAACGGTCTAACAGATGTTATTTAGCCAATCGGACACTGAACACGGGATGAATTCTGTCTTGCCCATATGATATTCTTGTTCAGTTGATGCAAGCGTCTTTTGGTCTTTTGATCCATCGTCGGTCTTACCACGCCCTGCTGTCATTTCGTTTTGGTTCCTTTGAAGGAACCCACGAATGGAGGCGTGTATTAAACGTTGACTCTGGGATACCGGGCTACCGGGAGATAGAGTCAATTGTCCAAAACATGAAGTGCCGAATTTTCTGGAACCACGATTTTCAGACAGCAGTCTCTATTGCACACTCGAGGCCTGACATCGTTTTCCATGACTTCGAGAAACGAACCATATTCGTGATCGAATACTCGGCTCCGACTGACTACAACATCACTGCCAAGGAGAAGAAAAAGAAGGAGAGATATCAAGACCTTAAAACGAAGCTGCAACAACTGATTTCAAAATATTCGGAAAAAGTAATTGTCCTTGTCATCGGCGCTCCCGGAGGTGCGAAACTATCACTTGTAAGATTGATGCAGAAGTTTGTCATCCTTGGATCGCTTCGTGTTCCTAAGATAAATGAGAGTTTCGCGGGTCCGTCGTTGTGATTTTATCGTGCCTTGTGGCTACCCATCTCACGGTCATGAGACGTGCCCATAGGTGTGATTTACCGTGGTCATATTGGGAGCTGGTGTAATTTTAAGATGACATTTGGTGATATATGCTGGATAATTTTATTTCCAAAATGTTATTCTTAAATTTAAGATAATTATTATTGTGTTATTGGATTGGACTATTCAGTAGAGTAAATTATTATAACGATGGAAAATTCTTGTTTTCTGCTTTAGAGTTAACTCTTATCATTGAAGTATCCAAGTGTTTTTTTAAATAATGTGTTGATTAGTTAATTTTTTCAATAATAATTAATTTTTTCACTATGATAGCAAGGCTACTAGTATATAACCCCTTAAGGACAAATTATGTCAGCAAAATCAGTTGATATTTAGGGGTGGCGCAAAGACCGTGAATTTCCCATTGATTTAACATGGGAAAAAGTCAGCTTTTTGTAAATGTAATATTTAAACGCGGCAATATCTTACAAATGATTCCGTATTTCAGTATATTGTTCAGAATTCATCAAAAAACAAGAATCTTTAATAAATTTTTGGGTTGAATAACTTTAAGCCACTCTTATGAGTCCCCAAAGAAAACCCCATACGTGACAAATTGGAATTTCACGTAATATTGCGGTTTATTGACGCTTTTTAAAAGTTTCTTGAGAATAAATAATCATTAATCGGTAATTCAAGAATACCCAGTCATTTTTCAACTAATATCAAATTGTTTAAACAATTTTAATTTGTTGAAATATTTTTTTCCTTAGTTATCTCGCGCAATGAACGTATTTTCTAGACTTTATGGGTTATTTAATCAATGATAACAGTAAAATAATTTGTTGAAATGATTTTACAATTGTTCTAATAACACGTATTTGTTCAAGTATACATTTTACGAAAAAAAAGCAGAAAAAATATTTTATCTCACTAAATTTTCGACATTCAATATTTTTGAGTACTAATCTGTTTATCATGGATACCCGTGGATGTTCACTCCATTTCCTCGAGTTGTTTTCTTGCATCCATGCAACAAGCATATTCTCCACATCCTGATTGCCTCTTTCAATACTGCCTTGACTCTGCGAATGCCTAGGTTTTCCGTAAACTATTGATAAATCAATGATTCCTTTCAATGATTCAATGATACGGTTAGAAACCTCTCGTCCATTGTCAGATTGAAGGACAGAAGAGGTTCCTAACGTACAAAATATGTCGAGTAAAGAATACGCCACTTCTTGAGCCGTTTTTGTCTTCAAGGGACGAAGCATCACGAATTTTATCAAATGATCTTGATAATTGAGAATGAATTTGTAATCCCCGTCTTTGCAAGTCTGCATGTCAAGTAGATCAACTTGTGCTATTGCGTTGATCTCTTTGAAAAGCAAAGGCTTTATAACCACGCCTTCTTTAGGATGATTCCGCTTTTTTTCACATATAACATCCAGTTTTGAGGAAAGTCAAAGTAACTGCTCTTGTAACATTCGCGTACTGAACAGATAAAGCTCTCTAAAAAAATTAATCGTTCGTCACATAGTATTTAATGTCAGTTGTCACTTCACTCATTGGCACAATCAGTTTTTCAACTCCTCCAATACACATAACATCGCATCGATGGAGGCGTCTGTAATCCAGTGAGGACTTTTCAGTTTTCACTTTAACTTCTTCTACTTCCTTGATTATTTCTTGGTATTTTGAAATTGAATTTAGAAGAATCGTGTTGTCCGATTGAATTTCAATTGAATGTCTCATTTTTTCGTTGAACTTGTCTCTCATATCACTATTCACTTCATTGATCGCACCATCACTTGGCCCGGTGTCACTCATTGTTGCTAAACAATTTTGTAACTTGGTCTAAATTATAGTGCACTAGTAATGTTTCCACTCGAAGTTTTTAAGTTGGCTGCTGAACTCAAACTGATGAAAAATTCAATATGCAGGAGAACTGTTGATGTTCAATATCCAGTCAGAAATTTCCAAGACTCACCATTGGTCCAATTTTGGATCAAGCTTAGGGTGTGTACGCCGGTTCTCCCACCAATATTGGTCAATAATTGAACCAATGGTACAATTTTCATTAGAGAATTGTCTAGACAGATCTGGCAAAGACATCTAGACTTAATCTACATTTTCACATTTTCCAGTCTTCGAAATGCTCATTGTAATTATGTTTTACAACCGGTACCATATAGGACTGTATCCCAGCATTAATTGTTTTGGCGATATCCAGACGTCTAGACTAGATGATCTCTAAGAAATATATTATTTATTGTTATGAAGAAGTAGATAAGCTCAGGTATATGCTCCTTCCCTACTAATATGTATTTAATTGTTATTTGTACACACTACTCAGGCGGAAAAATTACACATAGTTTATACATAAAGGGAAATATTAGTTATCATATATAGTTTCAAAATGTCATGGCTCTAATCCCTACTGAAATAAGTAATTGATAATAGATTGATAGACTTTATTATACTCCTCCCTTTCGGGTTTTGGAGTCTTAAATAATCCTATACAGCCTCCTTTCATCTACACTCACATATCTCAACTTCTTAAACCTATAGATCCTATAACATGGACAGCCCTAAAAACCTTACAATCTCTCGCCATTTAACCTTACAACAGTGTTTCCAATTTTTCCACTTTCTCCCGCCCTACAGTCTACCATATTCCCACCTGCGGTTTTCTCACCTAACTTTAACCTTCATACCCACTTCTTATCGCTTCATTACAATATTCAGCCTCTCTCACATAACCCACATCATAACTCAGTACCTTGTCATCTCATTGTAATCTGTGTACACTGTTTTCTGTCACATAGCTCCTCAGCAGACCTTTCTCATGCTGCATCACCACCCTTTTCTTATTCTTCGCCTGCTCTCCAGTCGTCTTCTTCTCCAATATGCCCGTGACGCCCATCTCTCCTGCTAACTCGTCCCATTGCCAAATAGTTTCTCCCACCTTAGCTTGCTCTCGTCTCAGCTGGACCTCGATCCCCAACAACTCCATTCTACTCTTTTCTTTCCTCAACCATTCCTGGACCTCCTCGTCTCTTTCCGTTAAATCATCTTCGATCCACAGACCCGAACTTTCTAGCTTCCCTTTCATATCCATTAATTCCTTTTTATTTTCCCATGTCTTCAGCTGCAGGGTCATCCCGCCATCCACTTTCCATTAGTTCTCGATTTTTGCAACTACTTTCGTGTGAACTGCCAGGCACCGCACGACATTCATCAGCTCGTCTTCTCCCTTCCTTATTCCCAGAACTCTCACTCCTTTTATTTTTCTCCCTCTCCTCTCTCTCAGTCTCTCTCTATCTCCCACTCTTTCTTTGACAATTTTCTTGGAGGGTCCCACCACGTCCTGTCCTCTTCTTCAGTCTGGCAGCTTGCCTCCTTCCTCTCTAATTCTCTATTAACCGTTTCTTCTTTCAATTCCAGCCGCCCTATTTTTTCCTCCCACTTCTGCAACATCTCTTCAAGTCTTCTCCTATCACTGTCCCTCTCCATTCTTGCTCGTGCTCTCTCTTTTTCCCAGACCTGTCTCATGTCCTCCAGAAGGCGCTCCTGCTGCTTACTCATTGCTTTCATCATTCTCCTTAATTCTTTCCTTACCTCCCCACTTTCTTCCACCTGGTCTTTGACTACTCCCATCTCTTTTCCTTCTGAATCCATCGATCCTGTGTCCCTCTCTCTTGTCTTCTTCTACCCTTTCTTTCTTCTACAAGGTCCCGCTGTGCGCTGCTTTTCTCTTCAAATTCAGTAAAATTTCAAATTTCGCGCCACACCACTGCTTTCCACTCTCTCCACTTGGAGGCGCTTTCACCTTTCTTCTCGTTTTCGGAACTTACGGTTCGCACCTAACCTTTCTTGCCACGTGCCAATTTGTTCTCTACCCAATTTCAACGTACAATTTCGATTGCTATCACCTTTTTAAACTTTATACAGTATGTTCCAACAAATTGGACTCTCCAATTTCAAAATTTTTATGAAATTCAGATTTGCAAATTAGGCCTATGCCATACGTAGAACGTTCCAAAACTATAACGTAAGAAATATTGCAAAGAAATAAATATATCCTCCATCTTCAACTTTGAAATTCGTAGAATATTTTTTTAGCCTTAAAAAGGACATAAAGGCCTCATAATTAATTTTAAATTACATTTTTCATGAGAATTAAATAATAACTTTAAAATGACAAATTAAATTAGATTCCAAAAAAATGGAATTTTTTTACAAAAAGGTTAAATTTTCGATCAAACTGATAAATCTTTGATAAGAATAATTAATTCTCAACAAAAAGTGTAAGAGTTGATATTTCCACCAGAACATATTTCAATTTTCGATAATAAACTATTAAATTAAACCGAAAAATAATATAACCGAGAAATACTATTACATAATAACAATATATACTTATTTCAAACTTTCAGAAAAAACAAATACAATTTTGGCGACAGGTCAATTTCATTATTTCATTTTCAGATGAAATAATTAATTTTCAACCAAGAAAAATGGAATTTTTGATAAAATAGTTAAATTTTCAAACGATCATATAAATCTTTGATGAAAAAAATTAATTCTCGACAAAAAGTGTAAGAGTTGATCTTTCCACCAAAAAATATTCTAATTTTCGAAAACTTCTAAATTATGTTAGGAAGTATTGTTAAAAATTTCTAATTTTCATTATTCGGCATTTGCAAAATTTGTACATTCGAAAAATTTGCGATAATTTTTTAACCGATACAGAATTTTTTTCAATTTTCAAATCTAAAATATTAAAATTTTCATTGAAAAAACGCAAGATAAAAGAAAGTGTCAAAAGATTTTTCCAGGCAGCTTTTTGAGAGGTTGAACTTTGCTCTTTAGACTTTATTATTATCTTGTCTGAATTATTGTCAAAAAATACAAATTTTTATTTTTCACAAAAATAATTCTTTTTTTTCTCGAGGATGTATTTATTATTCCCTGTCAGATCTAAGATCCAATTTTAAAATAATTGAAATAATTTTACTAATTATAATTATTATATCAACACATTCATGATATATATTGTATAATACATTATTGTGATAATAATTGTAATTATAATTATAATAATTGAGTAAATTGAACTTATTCGAAATTATAAAAAGATAGAGCTAGACGATAAAAAATGACTTCACCATTATTGTCTAAAAATATGATCATTCTTTTGCAATCGTGTAGATAGTGATGTTTATTCAAAAAATCTTGTTAACGACGAAAATGAATTACCTTGAATAAGAGAATTGGGAACAAACGTTTTTTACATTGAAATTTTTTTTTCGTGTAATAAATAAGTAATAAAATAAAAAATAATCCTACATAAAATAAAAAATATGTTGATTGAATAAAATTATTTTATTTTTTATTTTCTTATTTTATAATATAACAATTTTCCAATTCTGCAATTTTAAAATTATTACACAGACTATAAATTTTACAATTCCAAATTCCCGATTCCAAAAAATTAAAAAATCATTTTAATAATAATGAATGATAAAACAAAAAATATGTTTGGGAAAACGGCAGATTGAGATATTAGTTTATAGAAAATATACATACATTTTTGTGTATACAAATATCCATAACAATCGAATAAATAAATTTTGGATCATTCATTTTGGCTTAATATCACAAATAAGGGAATTGAAAAAATTATTGCAGGAGAAATAATTTTTTTCTACGAGAAATATAAAGATTGAGACATTTTTCCAAAAAATTGGTTAAGAACGAAAATATGTTCAAAAAATTAGAAAAAATATTTTGAGAAAATACTTTTAAGAAAGTATTTAAAAATATTTCGGAAGATTTTTTGAGTTTCGAAAGATTTCAAAAAACTTTTGGAAAAATTTGAATCAATTTGAAAGACATATATGAAAGTTTTTAAAAAATTTCAAAACTAATAGAAAATTTAAAAAGATTTGAAAAAAATTCAAAATAGAATGTAGATTTTTGAAGATTTTGAACAAAAAATGTAGAAGCTTTTTAAGAATTTTCAAAAGTTTCAAAATAACTGAAATTTTTTAAGACTCTTAGGATAATTTTAAATTATCTCATTTCTGAATTACAACTATTTTTCAACTCTAATAGATTTCCAAAAATTGAACTAAATGATAATAATATAACCTTAAAAACAAATAAACTTGAAGAATCAATATTTATTTCAAATTTTCATTTTTTATGAACATTTGTTTTTCCCTCAAATTATAATTTTCTTGTATTTTTTTTTTCTTTGTAGAAATTTCATAAATTTTTAATTAAAATTACAAGTTTTTCTGTTAAAAATTTTTCTGTTTCGCTTGAAAATCCAAGTGTTTCGTGGAAAATTCCTCCCTTTTGAATGAATTCACCTGTTTTTAATATAAAATATACATATTTTTTAGTGAAATGTTAACTATTACATTTTTAGTTAAGAATCCATTTTTGTTTTGTTAAACATTCCACTATTCATTTAAAAATTGAACTGCTTTATGAAAAATTTATTTCTTGTTTGACCATTCATCACTTCACTTCAAAATACATCTTTTTGTCAAAAGTGTAACTATTTTGTTGAAAATTCATTTTTTTAATTGGAAATTCAACTTTACGGTAAAATTTTTTTTTTTCAAATTAAAATTTTTTGATGATTTTGAAGCAATTTTTTTAGCTTTGAAAGATTTTTAAAAAAACTTTTGGAACAATTCGAATCATTTCAAAAACACATATTGAAGTTTTGAAAACATTTTATAAATTATTAAAATTTTTTTGATATTTCGAAAAATTGAGAGAAAAATATAGATTTTTGAAGATTTGGGAAAAAATGTAGAAGATTTTTGAGAATTTTGAAGGGATTTGAGAGGATTGAAATTTTGCAAATCCATAGGGAAAATATAAAATGCTTTTTTTAAATTAGTTTAACGAGGATAGTGAAAGATTTCAGAAGATTTCAAAACATTATTTCAATTCTTAAAAAAATATCTGGAGGATTTCGAGGCATTTTTCTTCTCGTTAAAAGTTTTTTTTTTCAATTGAAAGAAAAATTCGAATTGCTTGAAAAGATGTTTAGAATTTTTATATACAGATTTTCGCAGATTTTGAAAAAAAATGAATAGGCTCATTTAAATTATTTAAATTGCCGCTTTTTGTTCAGATTAATTTTTTTAAACATTGGGAAAAGAGCAAAAATAATTCATTTAAAAAAGCAAAATACTATTTAAAAAATTATTCTTGTTAAGGTTCACTTTTTATTTGTTCATAACTAAAAAGTCAAAGCAAAACTGATGATTTCAGAAAAAAGCAGCTTTCTAGCATTATTCTGAAAGAATATAGTAATAAACAATAATCAATTTTTTAAATGAGGATGCTCGTTAAGTTACATTGATTCTTACCTCACTAAGTGAAAACTGGACAAAAAGTTTAAGAGTTTAGAAAAAACCACAACTTTTTAGCACTTATCTAAGAGAAGATAGTTATAAACAATAACACATTTTTTAAACAACCACGTTTGTTAACTTGCATTATTTATTACTTCACTATACTCAAATAGTTATTTGTGCTAAATTGAATGAATTATTAACTCACCCTATGTGAAAAGTAGAAAAATAGTTGTTTGATTTATATTCAATTTAAATTTTGCCGCTTCCAACGCCACCTATTGTTGGGTCTAGAATCTATAAGCGCTTGTAGCGTTCCCTTACGTTCTTTTTGTTAACGACCAGATATGGCGAATATATTGCTTGAAGCATGAAGCACGCCCTCGTTTATTTTCAAATTTCTCCTGTGAAATCCAGCGCAATCAAGAAGAACTACAACATGGTCCTTCGGTAGCCGAATTTGTGTCTTTTCCAACCGTGAAACTAGGTGAAATTGGCCAAAATAAGCCAAAGAGCAACAATTTGTGTGGACGACGCGTTTTTCTTTGTCTTTCGTTGGCGTCGTCAAGTGATCTCATCGTGGAATTGCATTCCGTCACAAAGGAATAGCTACATTACTCGAAAATCAAACACGCTAGTCCCTTTTCGACATTTGATTTCGTTTTGGCACAAAAACCATTCGAAATTTGATCAAAATAGAACTAGACATTTGTACTTTTTTCGTGCATCAAGTACGGAGTGGCAAAGTGACTCAATAATACCCATTCAAAAACTTTGTACTTTTGTCTGTGTGCAACGGAGTAAAGCCATGTCGACGTGTGGTCCCAATTCGATCAAGCAGCGCCCTGAGAAGGATCTGGGCTCAATAAAGTCACGCTAATACGTATTGGAGCATCGCCGAACGTCAACTGATTCAACGCAGAGGACAGCTATCAAGGTCACGTGAGCACTCTTTTAGCTATTCCTTTACCTTGTACCATTTAAAATAGCATTCCCTCGAATTGTTTTGATTATATTGCATAACAATGCCGCCAAAAAGAAAAAGGCAAACTAATCAAACAACGCGAAACCACCAAAACCAAATTAAAACTTTTTATAAAATATACAAATTTGATCGCGGAATCACATCCCGATGAACAAAACACGTTGCCGGAATTAGTGAAATTCGAGCTGAGTTGTAGGTTAGATCATCTAAAATCAGCATTTCAAGATTTCGAAGAATACTAAGCAGAATTAGATGAACTAACCGACGACGAAACAGAAACTATTAATGATCGCGAAAACTTTGAATCGGAGTATTTTCGAATATTAGCTCAAGCACAAAGCTTATTATCTCGTGGAGCGCCAATTGATCAAGCTCGATCCTCTCAAGTCCAAAATGTACAAGAAAACAATGTAGTTAACAATAACCTCAATGCACCGCGCTTGCAAAGTGTCAAGTTACAGACAATCGAGTTGCCTAAGTTCCGAGGCGAGCTCAATGAATGGCTAGGCTTTCGTGATACATTTAGATCTCTTATTCACGAAAACAGTCAAATCAGTAATATTAAAAAATTCCATTATTTGAGGGCAGTATTAGAGGGTAATGCTGAAGAAGTAATCAAGTCTCTTGAATATTCCGCGACTAATTACATTATTTCGAAATCAAACCGATTCAGAGGGAAAGCGCATTTCTAATTCGAAAAACTTTAGATCATTTAAACAAACATTTAAGGGCCCTGACTGCATTAGGCCAACAAACAACTCATTGGGACGTTTTATTAATTTATATCATATCAATGAAATTAGATAAAGTGACTGCTAGGGCTTGGGAAAAAGAAAAAATGGAAAATGAAGAACCTAGCACTTTGGAAGAGTTGAGAGAGTTTTTGAAGTCTAGAGCTGATATGCTGTAAACAATCTCGCGTCTAGTGTCAAATACAGATGAAACGTTAAAATCGCATAAAAAAAAAACAACTTCAAGTTTGAGGTTTCGTGTCTCGTCGTTCCGGAGATCACAAATCGCTCTCCAAATTCAAAAATTCGTACAATCGTTTCAAAGATTCCTTCTCACCTCAATTTGGCTGACCCTGAGTTTGAAAAAGCTGGTAAAATAGACATATTGATCGGCAACAATGTATTCTGGAATTTAACTTGTATAGGTCAAGTTAAATTGAATAATGAAGGTTTGATTTTACAAAAAACTAGATTGGGTTGGATTCTAGCAGGTCCAATTCCAGAGTCTTCGTTAAATCCTCAGTTCAATATGATTCGTTGCAATTTGAGTAAAACCGTGCACGTTGAAAAGCAAATAGTCAATCAGAATCTGCTGATGAAAAATTCTGTGAATCGCTTTTTGTAAATACAACCAAGGGAGATGAAACAGGTAGATTGATCGTTACTATTCCTTTAAAGGGAAATCTCAATAACTTCGGCGAATGCAAAGAGAAAGCTATGCGTCGATTTTTACAATTAGAAAAAAGATTAGAAAGAAAGCCTGAGCTAAAAAATGAGTATACACTGTTTTTGACTGAGTACGAGAATTTAGGGCATATGTCAAGGGAATTAGATGAATCAAGGTCTCTCGTCTCGTATTACATGCCACATCATTGCGTAATCAGAGAAGATAGCGTTTCGACAAAGGTGCGCGTGGTGTTCAATGCTTCGGAACCAACAACAAGTGGAGTGTCATTCAACGACCTTCATATGGTTGGCCCGGTACCACAGGATGATTTGTTTTCAATTTTGGTCTGTTTTCGGAAACATCCTTACGTCGTAAGTGGTGATGTAGAAAAAATGTACCGTCAGGTGCTCGTGACACCTGAACAGCGTCCTCTAAAACGAATATTGTGGCGCGCAGATCAAAATCAGCCGGTTCAAATTTATAATCTAAACACTGTCACTTATGGCACGGCTGCTGCGTCGTATCTCGGTATTGGGTGCCTTCATCAATTAGCTGATGATTGTGAAAAAGAGTTTCCCAATGTAGCTAAAATGATTCGAAAGGATTTCTACGTTGATGATTTGGTCACTGGTGCTAAATCAATAGAGGAGGCTCAATCACTCGTTGAGCAAGTATCCCAAGTTTTGGCAACCGGGGGCTTTAATCTCAGAAAATGGGCTTTAAACGACCCTCGTGTAATCGAAGAGATCAAGGGTTCAGATCGATCTCCCAGTTTGGTTAACTTTGAGAATGATGATCAAATAAAAACCCTGGGTTAAAGATGGCAAGCAAATTCGGACAATTTAAGTTACTCGGTCAATATCTCAAACAATACGAAAATCACAAAAAGGCAAATGCTGTCTGAAATATCTTGCATTTTCGATCCCCTCGGACTTTTAGGTCCTAGCATAATCTGAGCAAAAATTACTATAAAAAAACTTTGCTTAGAAAAACTTTCGTGGGACGAGAGCTTGCCAGTTAACCTTCAGTCGTAGTGGTTAGCTTATAGAGACCAACTTTCTGCTTTGAATTTGATCAAGGTACCGCGAAATGTAATTTGCATGAAACCAATAAATGTGCAATTACATGGGTTCTCTGATGCCTCAAAGGATGCGTATGGAGCCTGCATGTACATGTGATCAACGGACGAGGCTGGAAACGTCTTTGTTAGATTGATCTACTCGAAGTCTAGAGTCGCACCATTGAAAACTCAGACCATACCTAGACTAGAAGTTTGCAGGGCCCTCGAGTTAGCGAAATTAAGCTCCAAAGTCGAATCTGTTTTAGATTTTCCCATTGATAATGTTAACTATTGGTGTGACTCGACAATTGTGTTATTTTGGCTCCGAATGCAACTCAGCAATCTGGAAATATTTGAAGCAAATAGAGTAGGTCGAATTCAAGAATTAACAAACGTCGAATCGTGGAAGCACGTTCGTAGTAGAGACAATCCAGCTGATTGCATATCGCGGGGTATTGCTCCAAATATTCTCGAGAATTCCAGATTGTGGTGGAAAGGCCCTTCATTTTTGAGTTTAAGCGAATGCGATTGGCCTTCAATGCCATCTTTATCTCATGACGTGCCAGGTCAGAGAAAACGTTGTCACCTTGTGGCCAAAGAAGAAACATGTGATCTCTATTTTTAAACGATACCAAAGCTTAGATCGACTCGTCAGAGTATTATCTTATTAAATGAGATTTGCAAATAACTGCAAAAATAAAAACAATAAATCCATTCGGTGTTTACGCTCTGTGGAACTTTCACAAACAAAGATTGCTCTTTGCTAGACTTTCGCAAAGAGTTACCTTTTCCAAGGAAATCAAAAATTTAACTGAAAAGGTGCCTATAACGAAAGGTGTACTAGCTTCACTAAACCCCTTTTTAGATGATTGCGGACTTTTGAGAGTCGGCGGAAGATTGAATAACTCTAACTTCAATGCGAATAAAAAGCATCCTATACTTCTTTTCGCTTCTGATGATTTTACAAAAATGTTGTTTAAAAGTGAGCATCGACGCCTTCTTGATGCTTGGCCTCAGTTACTTTTATCCTCAATTCGCGAAATTTTTTGGCCACTTGGTGAACGAAACTTGGCCAGAAAGGTGGTTAGGTCTTGCGTCAAATGTTTCAAGGTTAATCCTAGAGGAGTTACACCTATAATGGGTGACTTGCCAAAGCTTAGAGTGACACCTTCACCACCTTTCTCTGTCACGGGGGTGGATTATGCCGGCCCCCTTATCATAAAGGATCGAAAGGGACGAGGCTCGAAGACAAGCAAGTGTTACGTTAGCCTGTTCGTGTGCTTTTCTACGAAGTCCGTTCATCTAGAGCTTGTTTCCGATCTGACGGCAGATGCATTTAGCGCGACACTTCGACGATTTGCTTCAAGACGTGGGCTACCTGCTCAAGTGTACTCTGACAATGGGACTTGTTTTGTGGGTGCCAACAATGAGCTTGATCAATTGGGTAGATTTCTTCTTAACGAATCTGAAAATATTTCAGAAAAAATTGAAAATATGGGGATCTCCTGGCACTTCATTCCAGCTTATTCTCCTCATTTTGGTGGAATTTAGGAAACTGGAGTAAAATCCACTAAACATCACCTCGAGCGTGTCGCGGGTAATAACGTGTTGACTTTTGAAGAGTTGTACACTTTATTAGTTTAAGTAGCGGGCCTGTTAAACTCTCGCCCCCTCTATCCTCTCTCTTCCGATCCCAGTGATCTATCTCCATTGGTCAATTACTACTTTTCGGATCCAGATTTGACGCACCTACCAGAGAATCTACTTTCCCGATGGCAATTGGTTCATGTCTTGCAGCAGCACTTTTGGAAGAGATGGAGCCTAGAATACGTGTCCGAGCTTCAACAACGTGTCCAATGGAAAAGTACACATCCAGAAGTTAAGAAATATACTCTTGTTTTAATAAAGGAAAAAGATCTTCCTCCAACTCTTTCAAGAAAACTGCTTCTGTGTTCAACGAATGTCCTATAACTGTTTTGCATTCTTATTGAAAGTAGAATCTTTCAATGCCGGGGGGGGGGGGGGGATGTTTGATTTATATTCAATTCAAATTTTGTCGCTTCCAACGCCACCTAATGTTGAATCTAGAATATATAAGCCCTTGTAGCGCTCCCTTACGTTCTTTTTGTTAACGTCCAGATATGGCGAATATATTGTTTGAAGCATGAAGCACGCTCTCGTTTATTTTAAAATTTCTCCTGTGAAATCCAGCGCAATCAACAAGAACTCCAACAATAGTTGTAAATTTGAGAAAAAACTGCAATTTTCTAACATCATTCTAAGAGAATATTATTAACAATAAAAATCAATTATCTAACCAACTATGTTTGTCAACTTTAATAAACTATTACCTCTCCCTAATTGAAAATTGGACAAAAAGTAGACAATTTTTGAAAAAAACCGCCACTTTCTATCTCCGTTCTAGGAGAAAATTGCTGAAAACAATAATAAATTGCCTTGACCATTTATTCAAACATCTAATTATCAGTAAAAAGACTAAAAAGTAGTATCGCACGTATTAGAAACAATTTGATTTGAAAAAATCTCAAAAAAATCATAATTAGCGCCAAAAACTCGTAAAATCCATTTTTTTACTTATGGAGTTTTTTTGAGACCCTATAAAACAAACTCATGGGGTAATATTTGAAAAGTAATATTTCATTTCTATTCTATGGCAATTGCAAAGAGGAATGTGGAGTTTCAACTCGATTCAGCTAATATTGATGATTCTGCATAAAATGTACAAAAACGTCTTTTTCTTATGGGAAATACGCGTTAAACTTCATGGAGCTTGCGCCAGCTCTAAATATCTTTAAAAGAAATGATTTATTTTTGTGTGAATTCGAACAAATTTCCGGGAATCATTATTGAAAATTCGAAAAAAAAAAGTTTGGATCACCCTAATCTACAGACATGGACCTTGGTATATCTCAGCTGTTACGGCCTCCCGGCCGATAGAGAACCACTGGTAGGCATCAATTGACGAACGTGCCATCTCTCAAATTTCCCATCCGGAAAATTGAGAAATGGCCTACGTGACAAATTGGCGCCTTCAACGAGCTTGCTAACACCCCTTCGATGACTCATGCCTGTCGTCGCCGCTTTCTTCTCTCACGCGGGCCTTGAAAATTCCATGAAGTCACGTAGCCGACGCGTGACCACCGGCTGGCCAGAGTCTCTGTCTCTTTCCCTCCCATGCGCATGATGAAGCCAAAAATAAAATTTTAAAAAACTATTGACCAGTTAACAATGTTGTTAACCAATTTTCACACAAACCTGATGAAGTCAGCGCACCAATGCTGACGAAACGTCGCTTTTGAAAAAAGGAAAGATTTGAGTTTTATCTTTACATCCAACTCATTTTGCCCTACAAGATCAAAAAAGTACTTCAAATAACTTTAACATGGAGGGCGACAAAGTTAATTCAAGGATAATAATAATAAAAGTTCGTGCGCAGGCGATCAGGCGTATGCCAACGTCCCTTGCAATACAACTGGCGCTTCGCGTTTCAATTCAAATATATTCTGTTCGTGCGCAGGCAGTCAGGCTCCGGCCAACGTCCCTTGCGCTCGAGCTCGCTTTCTGCGATGATTAATTAAAATCCGGGTCGTAATAATATCTCGTACATTGCGCATGTGGTCAGGCTTAGGTCAAACGCGTAACACCTTCTCCTTGCGCCCTGCAACTCCCACGATTCTTCGGGGAACCCCGGATCCCAATTCCGCCCCATCTAGTACAGGAATTAAAGGTGGGCGAGGTACCAACCGCTCCCCTCGCCGCATCAACTCCTCGTCATCCGGGTTATTTTTCATATCCAGGGTTAAGCCCGATCAAGGCAACTTTGCCACGCAGTTTAATCGTTCCTTATTTGGACACTCTTCTCTCTCCGGCCGCACTGTTTGCGGCATCGGTGCCGATCCAACCACCTTGCTCAGCTGCACCCGTTTCCGGGCTCGTCGATTTCTCTGGAAAATACGATCCCATCACGCCGATCAATCCACAAGGGAAATCACCTGTGAACCCCGGCAAAGGAATTATCTGTTCAGATTTGTGCTTGCAGACACGGAACCCTGCCAATCCGGGTTCTTCAACGGCCTTTACCTCGTATTTTGCCGGTCTTTCCACTCCTTTGAACTTCTTCGTGCCCGTCACACCGGAGGAATGTCTTCCTTCCACTCCCGGTAAGTGGCACTCGACCACCGCACCTTCTGTTGTACCAGAAAACACTCCGGTGCCACCGAGTGTTAGCGACTCTGGGGATGATACTCTCTTTCTAGCTGCCCAAGGTTTGCCAGAAACCTTCCACCTTTATTGTTCTCACCGCCTACAAAGAGAGCGCGTGTTTCGAAAGACTTTTCGTAACCGCGTCGCAATCTCGGATTTTAATTTCATGTGTTGACGGTACATGTTGCCGGACATCATCACGGTCGGCACGAACCTCACCGAACAACAATCAGCCATTCATGGACGGTCTCACGGCCTGGCGTAAGTTCCTTCAATCACAAGGAGCAAAACGCACTTACTTGCCTCGGCCCAGTAGCCAGAAAGACCAACGCCGGTCCACGGCACGTCTTGACGCTTTTCTTGTGGAAAGAAAGCAGCACCAGTGGGCATCGGCGACGAAACGAACAGACCCTTCTCTCGCCAAGGAAGAGCGCTCAACGCCCCCCCCCCCCCTCTTAGTATCCTTCGTAACATCCTGTCCAGAGCCACCAGGCTCACATCAGCGGGCAGAGATCCACCCTTCTTTTCTGCACTGATAGGCCACCCATCAAACTGTTGCAGATATCAATTTGGCAGCCCAAACGTGGGGCTCAGAACTAGCTTTCACCTGGTTTCTGATTTCCAACGGAGTTGGAAACGAACTTGCTCATGACCAAGTGTTTCGCTCGCCGAGCTCAACCCGCCGCGGCCTTGGTAGAACACCCAGAACAATGGCTACCAGAAACATTTCGGTTTCCGGGTGCGAACCAGAAAACTCGGTGGCGCCTGACGAAAACCCCATCGCCGTGGAGTCCACGGCAAATGCAAAAGTCCTGTCGTACCCTTCCATATACACGATAGTTGGACGAAGACGATCAAACACCCCGACGTCACAAAAAGCGAGAAGCCGATCAGTACCGCCGACCACGTGCTTCTCACCAAGGGCTCTTTTGCTTGAACCGGTAGCCGAGGTTGAGCCCATCCCCGGCCCGAGCAGCCGCTCGGATCAAATTCCTACTAGGATCCCGAGGCCTATTCTCTCCCCACACAGGTAAACGAGAGTATCAACACGCTCGCCCATCCGGGCGCCAACACGCTCGCCCATCCGGGTGACAACAAGCTCGCATGTCCGGGAATCAACACGCTCGCCCGTCCGAGCACCGTCACGCTCGCCCGTTCGTCCACAGGTTAGGACGGACCACACAGCCAACTTCACATAGGAAGGCCTACCAGCACCGATCCTTCCGAAGCCAGCACCAGTGATGGAGTGGCAAGCATTAATTCATGCGTTCCGTACACCAGATGTACCGCGACCCACCTTCGCGGGTATGGATCATGAAGATTGACGCGAATTCCTCGATCAATGCGAAAGATATTTCACCGCGGCATCGATCGATATTGGACTCTGGTTACATATGGTGGCCAAGTCACTGACAGAGCGCGCGAGTAAATGGTACGAGGCGTATAGAAACTTATCCCTGCCATGGGGTAAGTTCAAAAACATGGTTATTCAACACTTTTCAAAGCTTTCAGCCCTCAACAAGTTGCATAATAAAGTATATGCAACTAAGCAAGAAGAAAAGGAGGCCGTAGGAATATTCCTACAGAAAAAATATCTCCTCGCCCTCCTACTACTACCCCAGGCACACGAGTCACAAATCATGACCTTATTTCTCGTGGCGCTTAAGCCATCAATCAAGAAGATTCTCCGAGCTGCCACTATCAGCACCTTTGAGGACCTAGTCGAACGAGCCGTCCAAGCTTAAACGGACGAAGCAGAGGAGAATCCTCGTAAAGCCGCTCGAATGCGGAACATAATAAGACCACTACAGCGGCACAGCCGCAAAGCAACGCCTCAGCCTCAAATGCTTGGCCTCCGCCGCAATGTCATTATTGCCTGGGGCAGCATTCCCACCGGGACTGCCCAATTATACGCGCCCGACAATCCGCTGCTGTTCCGAGAAACTGGAGAGACCGGGCAGCCGAAAACGACGCTCCAATCGCCCCGGCCGCCCCGAAGGCACCCCGAACATAAGTGCGGTTTTCGCCGATCTCAGCAGCCTTCCCCGCGCCCGAGTCTTATTGGCCGGCTGGGAAGTAATCGCTGAGATCGACACCCTAGCGTCTGCGAATTTTGTGAACAAAGCAACTCTGACGACGCACGAGTATCAGACTCGAAGATCCCGTCCCCCCCCCCCCCCCCCACGCACTCCTAGCGGCTGTAAGAGCCACTATCACTCTGGATTGCACTGTAAATTTGAATCCCGTCCTTCAGGAAGTACATTACTCTGGTACTCTCCTCATCAGTTCCGAGCTGCGAGCCGAGATTATTTTCGGCAGGCCCTGGCTGCGCCAGCACAAAGTCATCCACGTCCACGAGGCCGACTGTATCTTTGTGGGTACCACTGGTCAACAAAAAGTTTATCTCATCCTCCTCCCGCACGCATGCGAGCTAGCCTCTCTGAAGGAGGAAATCGAGATGCAAAATGACTTTCCCACCCATCTGCAAGATAAATTTCACAAACTGGTGCAACAGCACGCATCCCCCTTCCATGGGAATAAAAGATTGAAGCAGACACTCGCTCACGTGCAGCATGAGATTCTACTTGACAACGGCCATACTTTTCGCGAAGCAACTCGCAGATACTCGGACGAAAAACGTCACTATATCGACGTTCAAGTCCGAGAGATGCTTCTCCACGGCTTCATAGAGCCTACCGTTTAGAGATTACCGTTTTTGCATCGACCACCGTCGCTTGAACGGTAGGACTGTCGATGTTCCCCAATGCCTTCCCAGAATCCACGAGACCCGCAAGGATCTGGGTACGACAAAAGTCTTTTCAACGCTTGACCTCAAAAGCGGGTACTGGCAAGTACCGATGGCGCCACGATCCCGCCAGTTTACCGCCTTCTCCACACCCAAAGGAGGCCAATTTCAGTTTCGGGTGATGCCGTTTGGGCTCAAGAACGCCCCCGGAACTTTTCAAAATATAATGACGCAGGTTTTTGCAGAGCAATGGAGCATATTCGTCATTGCCTATCTCGACGATGTCGTCATCTATTCTCGAGATTGCGAAGAGCATCTGCTTCATCTGGCTCTAGTCTTCGAACAATTGTCCATCTATGGATTGACCATTGCCACAGCCAAGTGTAGGTTTGGGCAGACCACACTCCCCTTTATTGGCCACGTCATTAGCACCGATGGAAACTCGTCTCAAACGGGGCACATCGAGGCAATTAAAAACGCTACCCCGCCTCGCACCCGGAAAGAAATGAGTTCTTTCTTGGGTGTATGTAATTGGGTTAAGGAGTATATACCGAACTCGTCGATAATCCTTGCCCCATTATCCGACATGTTGTCAACAAAGAGGCCCCATAAAATGACTCCTGAGGTCCTTCGCCATTTCGGAGCCGGCAAGGCCGCCTTCCAGCGGCCAGTAACCCTCAGTCGTCCAGACCCGGAGCTGAGGTTTATTTTGCAGACAGATGCCAGCGCCCGTGGCATGGGGGCTGTCCTCATGCAAGAGGATACCGACGGCAAGCGCCGCATCATATCCTTCGCGAGTGCGAAATTTTCACAAACAGAAGCTTGTTACCATTTTAACGAGCAAGAATGCCTGGCAATCGTATGGGCAATTAAAAGGTATCGTCCCTTCTTGGAAGATCGACCGTTCACGTCAAGAACGGATAGTAAAACGCTCACGCAGCTGGAACGGCAAAAGGATACACGGGACAAGTTAACTCGATGGGATCTTTTTCTCAGCCGATTCTCACGCACCGTGGAACACGTGCCGGGCAAACAGAAGGAGGTGCCGGATGCCCTGTCACGGCATCCGGAATGAGCCGAGAAATCCGACGATTCGTGTCTGGTTGCCACCACTGTATTCGTTGTAAACCAGTGCGGGGCTGGCGGTCAGACAACCAGCGACCACGATCAGTACGTAAAGCATGGGATACGGTGGCCGTCGATTTGATGGGCTCGTACCCTCGTAGTACCCAAGGGAATAATTTTATCTTGGTATTCACGGATTTGTTTACCCGTTGGGTGGAAACCTTCCCTCTTCGGGCGGCAGACGCACCCAAGATAATCCGCAAAATGGACGACGAGATTTCCAGCCGTTATAGGTACCCGCAAAGGGCGCTCAGTGATAACGGACCGCAGTTCACCGGCCATTCCTGGGCCGAGGCAAGTCAGCGGTGGGGTTGTGAGTTGTGGACCAGGCCGGTCTACCACCCACGCGCCAACCCCACCGAACGACGCAATCAAGAAGTTAAGAAGTTAAGAAAGGATTGCCACTTCGACTTCATCAAGGCAGCCAGAGGATGTGGGATGGGAGGAAGATGCCCGTACACGGCAGACCGCGTACCAAGCCAGGTACGCGAACGCACACGAGAGGCCACGGATATGGAAGGAATGCATAGCACAAAAAGTACACGGCAGTGTACTAGTACCGGCGCCAGCACGCGCGGTGGTGGAAGAGACGACGGAAGTATCGGCCACCGTCAAAGCGCTCGACTGGAGGGTCGAGCTAACGAACGAGAAGCTCGCAATTAACGAACGGGATGCCGACGAGTAGTCGCTCTCACACAATTCAGTCGAATGCGTCGGCAGCGATACTGAGGAATCCGTCGAAAGCGTCGAAGGAGAGCAGCACGAGTATCCTGTCGTAGCCGTCGACAGGGAGGAGGCCGAACGAATGGACGGTGCCGTTGAACAGACGCACCCCGACCGCATCGAAATAGCCGGAGAACCACTTCAAATGGAAGAAAGACGCGTCCGGGCCACGCCGCTGGTGCACGCACAGCATCCCCTGTCAGAAGACGATTCCGATAGCGCCAGAAGGCCCTATCGCTTACGACCACACGTCTCGGTCGCATACCGCGACGCGCGACCTTACGTCCCTCGAAAGAGGCGTTCGTGAGATGATCGTATTATGTACAGACGAGGATGACGCAATATCACCTCGTATAGGTTAACTATGTAAATTAGGACACGTGGCTGCCGGAAGGTACCATCTTAGGTTAAGCATCAGGACCGCAAAAGGGTAAGCCACCCCGGGTTTTTTTTTTAAATTTTTCAAATTTCTTATCCGGAAAATTGAGAAATGGCCTACGTGACAAATCGCCACTTTCTTCTCGCACGCGGGCCTTCAAAATTCCATAAAGTCACGTAGCCGACGCGTGACAACCGGCTGGTCAGAGTCTCTGGCTCTTTCCCTCTCATGCGCGCATCTCTCTGTCCCTTTCTTTCTCTCTCTTTCCTTTCCTCTCTACCTCATGAGTCTCTCAGCCGGGGACCTCAACCGCCGGCGACGCTTTGCGATAAAAGGAACTTTTAAGAGACATATTTTTACATAGAAAATTAAATTAAAGAGCGTAGTAAAATAAAGTTAAGATCAAAATCACTCTGAAGGAAATCAAACCAAGTTAAAAGGTCCCGACGAAGTGAGAGAGCGGCATTAGGACATTTTGAACAAAAAGACAAATATACTTTTCTTAATTATTCTTTATACCGACCCAGGGCGACTTTTTCTCCATTTGTTTCTAACCAAATTGATAGACAGATAATTAGTTTCCTTTCTCCGTACCTTAATACATTTTTAAGTTATGAATAACTTAAGTAAAGATAATAATCTTAATTAACTGTATATTACCTTTTGAGTTTTCATTTACCCTTGGCTCAAACATCTTAAGAAATTTTTGATAAATAATGTAACGGTTATTCAAGGTTCGCAAAATTAAAATGTTTTTTGATTCATATTTACGTTAACAATTAAATATAATTAATTAACCTCGAAAAACTGTCCTATTGGACCTAGCCCCATTCCGTTTGTGTGCAAATAAAGTTAGGCTAGTGTTAAGAAATATATTTCAAAGTTAAATAATTCTAATAATATTTACTATTTTTAATAACTGATTGAAGGTACGACATTTTCAGTTTAAAATGGCGCGAGCGCTCGAAGTCGGAATAGGGGCCCGGAGGACGGTGTACCCACCGATCCGTTACGATCCCATTGCCGGAATCGCGGCAATCAGAGGGCCAGAAGCTGCTCCCTCTTCCGCTGAAAGCCTCGCGTCAAGCTGCCTGCGTGCAGCCAGCGACTCGTGCAGTCAGTCGCTTTCGGAATTCAGCTAGGAGTAGCAGCATCCGCTCTGCTCTCCGCCACGAAAGTAAAGTTCAGTGCTTAGTTTCTGCCTGTCGAGAGACAGGCGCCACCTTCTCATAACTGTTGCCGTCGGGAGATCCTCAGCATTTGGGAAATTATTACGAATCATTCATCATCGTGAGTACCGTCGTGAATTTCTCTCGATGACTTTCTTTTATCTCGAACCGTCAGTGAATACCGAAATTGTGCTGTTTCATTCATTCTCTTTTGCTCAGTGTTAGTTTGTCGTGACTTTTTGTGCATCGTGTCGGTGGTAAATTTCTCTCTCTCGCGTAGTATAAATTTAAACCTCGTCTCGTGCGCAGGTGGTCAGGCGTATGCCAACGTCCCTTGCGCTTGAATTCGCGTTCGCGTAAAACCAACTAAATTCTCGCGTCGGCAAATTTAAGTTTCGTTTGTGCGCAGGCGGTCAGGCTCCAGCCAACCTCCCTTGCCAGGAGCTCGCGCTCTGCGACGATTAATTAAAAAAAAAATAATAATAATAAAAGTTGGTGTGCAGGCGGTCAGGCATATGCCAATGTCCCTTGCGCTCCAACTCGCGCTTCGCGTTTCAATTAAAATAAATTCTGTTCGTGCGCAGGCGTTCAGGCTCCGGCCAACGTCCCTTGCGCTCGAGCTCGCGTTCCACGAAGAATAATCAGAAAAAAAATACAATAATAAAAGTTCGTGAACAGGCGCTCAGGCGTATGCCAAAGTCCCTTGCGCTTAAACTCGTGCGTCGCGTTTTGAAAAAATAAATTCCATACGTGCGCAGGCGGTCAGGCTCCGGCCAACGTTCCTTGCGCTCGAGCTCGCGTTCCGAGGTGATTAATTAAATTCAGGGTCGTAATAATATCTCCTACCTTGCGCACGTAGTCAGGCTTAGGTCAAAGTCCCATGCTCTAGGTTCGCTTGCGTCGCGAGATCGACCGCGTTACGTCATATCGGATTGACGTCTCCGTTTTGACTTTCAAGTCACCCCCTCCTCCGTTCGAGAGGGTGCTTCCCGAAACCTTGCCTGGATTACCGGGTACTTCTGATTCGCGTCCAAAACCACACAAACGCGTAACATCTCCTCCTCGGGCCCTGCGACTCCCACGATTCTGCAAGGAACCCCGCATCTCATTTCCGTCCCCTCTAGTAGAGGAATTGAAGGTAGGCGAGGTACCAACCGCTCCCCTCGCCGCATCAACCCCTCGTCATCCAGGGTATCATCCGGGTGTCATCCGGCCGCACTGTTCGCGGCGTCGGTGCCGATTCAACCACCTTGTTCAGCTGCACCCGTTTCCGGGCCCGTCGATTTCTCTGGCAAATACGATCGCATCACGCCGATCAATCCACGAGGGAAATTACCTGTGACCTCCGGCAAAGAAATTATCTGTTCGGATTCGCGCTCACGGACACGGAACCCTGCCAATCAGAGTTCTTCAACGGCCTCTACCTGGTCTCTCGCCGGTCTTTCCACTCCTTTGAACTTCTTTGTGTCCGTCACACCAGAGGGATCTCTTCTTCCCACTCCCGTTAAGTGGCACTCGACCACCGCTCCTTCTGTTGTACCAGAAAACACTCCAGAACCACCCAGTGTTAGCGACTCTGGGGTTGATACACTCTTTCTAGCGGCCGACGGTTCGCCATAAACTTTTTCACATTCATTGTTCTCACCGCCTACAAAGAGAGCGCGCGTTTCGAAAAACTCTTCGTACCTGCATCGCAATCTCCGATTTTAATTTAATGTGTTAACGATTCGACTTTTAATCACAACGACAATTTCTTGTCGCTAAAAAAAAACGTATGGTTGGCTGCCGCCGTCGGACATCACCATGGTCGGCACGAACCTCACCGACCAACAATCAGCCATTCATGGACGGCCTCATGGCCTGGCGTAAGTCTCTACAACCACAAGGAGCGAGACGCACTTACTACCCTCCGCCCAGTAGCCAGAAAGACCAACCTCGGTCCATGGCACGCCTTAACGCTTTTCTTGAGGAAAGAAAGCAGCACCAGCGGGCATCGGCCACAGAACGAGCAGACCCTTCTCTCGTCAAGGAAGAGCTCTAAACTCCCCCACCCCTCTTCTTATCCTTCCTAACATCCTGTCCAGAGCTACCACGCTCACACCAACATGCAGAGATTCGCCCTGGTTTCTGCACTGATAGGCCACCCATCAAACTGTGGCAGATATCAAAGCCTAGGCTGAATGAAAATCGAGGACAGTTTTTTCAATCATGGGAGGGGAGATTTTTTTTTTAAAGAAAATTAATTTTAGGAATAAAATTACTTTGTAAGCATATTTAAATCTATTTTTCATATCTTTATTCCTAAAAAAACGTAGTTAATGAAAAATCGGAATGTTAGTTATCCCCACGTGTCCGTGGATGTAATATTCAATTAGGAAGCCTTCAAACATATTCAACGTTTTTCCTTCCATGTAAAAGAAAAGTCAAGATTTTCATTTAATTTTAATTAACAGTACAATGTTTTATTCCCTGATCGACTCTTTTCTATCTGCAACGTTTTTATAGACATTTTCTTAATTTAGGAAGTAGTGAAGTTCTTCATAAATATTCATTTTACAAATTGAAATATAATTTAATTTAATCAGAATCTCCTGAATAATATTAGATATAATTATAGCGAATTATATGTTAGGAGTAAATTACAGAAACTAACGATCTGCTGTTCATTAAAATTCCTTGAAAATTAAAAAAATATTTTGGGTGAATCTAGACACGAGGCGTAAATAAAGCAAGGTAAAATAGATTTTGTGTGTGAAATAAAAACCTTGCTAAAGGTGACGTAGTATATCTATGTGTATCGCAATAAACTTCTCATTGTTTGAATAAAGCTTAAAATCTTACACAATCAGCTACTTTTATCAAACATATCCATTTATCACGATTAACATTTTTTTGTAAAATTGGAGCATATATATATATATATATATATATATATATATGGCTCTAAACAAATTATTATATATCTATAATTATATTTTTTTGTATTATTTTGGGTTCTGTATAAACTCTTGAGGACCTTTCCGAAATTTAACAAGCTTTGATTTAGAGAAAGATTATCTAACATCTGTTTGAAAATACGACCTCGTTCTCAAAGCCATTTCAATATTCTGACTTTACACCAGATCCTGAGGGAGACAATCATTTGTTCGAAGAAAACCTTTATAGGGGTTGAAATGTCATATTGTGCTCTTCTGCGAACATAGAACTTGTTCACTTTTCCACATCTTGTCAAGTCATTTGAGAACATTATTTTCATTTTTTTTCCTTTATAATCTAAAATTTACAATGTATTTTATTATTATTATAGATTAGCAGTTCGAACTCGAAAGTTCATTG
>CAKNYM010049608.1:161741-203581 GCA_932195095.1 Andricus curvator | reverse complement strand
GCACATTGATTAATACGTGTTTGCTGAAATTACCCTTTAGTACAATGAATGATAACCGGTCGTTTTCATTTAAAATGTATTGACTGTAAGGTGAGTCAATAAATACATCAAGGATGCCCCTTCGAAATACGTGGGCGACTCCAGAACATGCTATTTTTGAAACAGAACTATATTTTAGAGAAAATGTGAAAAGTAATTACAGAAACCCATATTCTGTACTAGTATTACTAGTAGTACATGTGCAATTCGTGGATATTATTGGTTATGACTTTCTGTCCTTCCTTCACAATCTAGAATTCATTTATTTATCATCTTCCTTGTGCAGCTTAACAACTGAAATCGATTAGTCAAGAAAAAAATCATTAAAAGTTGAAATTCCTTTCAATATTGAAAAGTAAAGATAGGAAGAGTGTGATAGAATAAATGATGTGTTTTTAAGTGATGCTGACTTTTCATTAGGAAGAAATAAATTGTAAATATGCTATCTGGCGGAGGTGACGTTTGTAGTCTATTTATCAGTTTCGCAATATCATAAGCCTTTCTAATGTTTCAATGATGTTGAAAATTTTAGATGATCGTGATATTTTTTTAAACTTTTCTGTTTATAACGATTTCCATTCTTATAAACTTGTTTCAATTAATATATACAGTTGAAATGAATTAATATATTTTCACGGTTATCAAAAACACTGCAAAAACTGCCAAAAACTGCAAAACTTAAAATGCTCGAAACTTAATTAAACGTCTGAGTTTCAAATTTTCTAATTTATAGCGTCCAATTTCGATTGCTATCACCTTTTAAAACTTTATACAGTATGTTCCAACATATTAGACTCTTCAATTTCAAAAATTTCATAAAATTCAGATCAGAAATATTGCAAAGAAATAAATATAACCACCATCTTCAACTTTGAAATTCGTAGAATATTTTTTTAGCCTTAAAAACGACATAAAGGCCTCATAATTGTATGTATACCATTAAGCCATTTCCCTTTCAGGGTAGGCGTGACACTATCCGATTCGGGTAGTGTTTCTAGGTGGATAGTTTCTTGTAGTAAATAACTACAAGTGTGGGCTCCCCATACCCACGATGTGCCAACAGCACTCAGTATTCTCGAATGGTCACCCATCCAAGTACTAACCGCGCCCAACGCTGCTTTAATTCAGTGATCTGACGAGAACTGGTTTTTTCAGCGTGGTATGGCTGTTGTATTAATGTATTATTGTTGTATTATGTATTAATTTCAAATTAAATCTTCTATCGAAATTACATAATATTTTATGTGATCTGGCTGAGGTGACGTTTGTAGTCTATTTATCAGTTTCGCAATATCATAAGCCTTTCTAATGTTTCAATGATGTTGAAAATTTTAGAAGATCGTGATATTTTATTCAACTTTTCTATTAGTGAAAAAAAATTCAGTCAAAGAAATGAATTTTCAACCAAATTTTGAATTTTCAATGAAATTTTCCACCAAATAGTTTATTATTTAACTAAAGAAATGAATTTTTAACCAGAAAGGTGAAGTGATCAATTAGTCAATTTTCAAGTGTTTTCCAACTTATTTTAAAAATGAGAAATAATAGAGTTATAGGAAGTTCTACTCCGTAAAAAGTATTTTTACCATATTTTTTCTTCTTTTTTTCATACTGTTTCTTCTTTTATAACGCATGAGTGATAAAATCATTTCAATTCTTCAAAAGTTGCGTATGTAACTAAAGTTATATGTGTAGTTCCGAATAGCCCTTACCTCAAATTTTTTTTAAACTCTGTACATTTATTTATTTTGACGCGCTGATTACGAAAATTATTTTTCCCTGACCAATTTTTCATTTTCCCCAACCATTAATATTCAAGGACCAGAATCTTAAACTTGTAACATTTTCAACCCAAGTCTTTTATGAACGGAATACAAAAATTTCAACTGAAAATTTTGAAAATGTTCAAATTCATTTTTCTTGACAGTTATTTTAAAGTTATAGGATTTCACTGACTTCTCAGGGTGGCGACTTGACTGGGAAAGACCGGGAAATGACCTGGAATTTGATTGACCGGGAAAAAACCCACGAAATGACCGGGAATTTAATTTAAAAACCGGGAATTTACTTCTGGTCATAGCAAAATTCAAGAAATATAATTTCACTTGGAACAGGGAATGTTTTACATGGAATGGGATTTTTTTAAAGGAATTATAATTCGGATTGAGAAAAAAGGAATTTTTAAAAATTCCTCTTTCAAGTCCGAATTCGTCACAATTTGAAAGTTCCCTCTTCTAAATTTTAGGTAATAAAAGTACTTCAAGCAGTTTTCAGAGTAGAAGTAGAATTTCAAAGAAGAAATATTTATGAATTATAATAGAAATTTTTTTTACATTGTTCGTTGCGAATTCATCGTTTTTTAGTTAGAAATTCAACTACTGGGTTCAAAGTTAAACTTTTGTTAAAAATTAATTTATCTTTTGTTGATGAAAATTCAACTATTTGGTTGGAAATTGATATTTTTCATTTAATAATTAAACTATTTGTTTGAAAATGTATGTACTTTGTGGAAAATTGATCTATTTTTGTAGACAATTAAACTTTATGGTTGACAATTCATCTTTTTGGCATAAAATTAAACTATTCCAGTTAAAGATTCATCATTTCAGTTGAAGATTCATCATTTTATTTGAAAATTCACCAGTTTGGTTAAAAATTAATTTCTTTGAACGAAAATTTAACTGTTTCATTCTGAGTTGAAAATTAAAATTTTCAAGTTCGAAAGTTAATCTTCTTGTTTAAAAATTCTTCTTTTCGGTTAAAAATTCAAGTATTCCAGTCAAATATTTATTATTTTAGTTGAAAATTCATCTTTTAGGTTTGAAATAAAATTATTTGGTTGAAAGTTAAGCTCTTTCGTTAAAAATTAATTTTTTGTTTTAGTTGAAAATCCATCGCTTTAATTAAAAATGCATTGCTTTGGTTGAAAAATGAGCTGTTTGATTGAAAATTTGTTTTTTCTTTGGATGTTTTTTGGTTGAAAATTATTTGTTTTTTCAACTGAAAATGTAACTATTAATCCAGCTGAATATTTCATAATTTTAGTTCAAAATTCATGTCTTTGGTTGAACATTCATTTTTAACTAAAAATTTGATTATTCAATTTTTGGTTGAAAAATTATCTTTGTTAGTTGAAAATTCGTCTTTTTTGGTAGAAATTAATCTTCTTGGTTGAAAATTAATCTTTTTGGTTAAAAATTCAATTATTCTAGTTAATGATTCATCATTTCAGTTAAAAATTCATCTTTCTGGTTTGAAATTCAACTATTGCAGTTAAATATTTACAATTTTATTTGAAAATTCATCACTTTGTTTGAAAATGTAACTATTATTTTGAAAGTTAGTTTTTTTTGTTGTTAAAAGTTAGTTTTTTTTTGTTGAAACTAATTTTTTTAACTGAAAATTTAACTTATTCCAATTGAAAATTCCATAGCTGTTGTTGAAAATTCATCTGTTTGGTTAAACACTAATTTTTTTAACTTGAAATTTAATTATCAAAGTTTTGGTTGACAATTTATCTTTTTTTAGTAAGAATTAATTTTTTGGTTTGAAAATTGAACTATTCCATTTTCGATTGAAAATTATTATTTTTCAGTTCAAAATTTAACTATTTGGTTGAAAATTTGTCTTCTTTTATTAAAACTTCAAACCTTTCTTTAAAAGTTAATGTATTTGGTTGAAAAATTGTATTTTTGGGTAGAAAATTAATCTTTTTATTTAAAATGTAATCTTCTTTAAAAATTCGTCTTTTTGGTTGAAAATTCGAGTGTTCCAGTTAATTATTCATCATTTTAGTTGAAAATTTATCTTTTTGGTTTAAAATTTAACTATTCCAGATAAATATTCATAATTTGATTTGAAAATTGATCACTTTGGTTGAAAATTAAACTATTTTATTGAAAATCCGTTTTTTTTTGTTGAAAATCAATTTTTTCAACTGAAAGTTTAACTATTCAACTTTTTTGTAAAAAATGGATATTTTTTGGGGAAAAATTTAAGTATTTTTTTCAAAATTCCTTTATTTTGCAACGTTTTGCTCTGTTGTATTAAAAGATGTTTAGAACGAACGTCATGAATTAAAATAAATGTTTGCGTTTTGCGGCAAATATAAATATGTTACTTTGAGTTGACCGGGAAAATTGAAAAACTTGACCGGGGAAAACCGGGCATTTTCAACATTGTTGTTGGGTAGGTTATTTTTTAACTCATCAGGTTTTTTTTCGGCACGTAGAGTTGAATTCGTATTAAATTTCTGTGCAATTATTTATAGTTACTTGTTTTATTTGCGAATTTACAAACATTACGTACATTAATGAATGATAAAATAAATTAAAACTTAAAAGTCTCATATGTGATTATGAAGCAATAAATTGAAATATGTTATCTGGTGGAGGCGACGCATGTAGTCTCTTTACCAGTTTCACAATATTATAGCCTTCTTGTTTTTTCGATGTAGTTGAGAATTTCCAAGATCATGTTCTTTCATTAAATTGTTCTGTTTTTCACGTTTCTTCTTTCATCAGAAATTACTAATAATATCATTTTGATTCTTGGAATCAAAGCAAAATTTTCTCCCAGACACCTGACTTTTGGTACCACAACTATCCCAAGGCATATTCATTTCTTAAAACTTTGTTTGCATTTTCATACATACGACTGCAAACGGTATTAGCTTTGGTTTTTACACATGATATCATCTTTAACTATTCCGAAGGTTCCATGGATGAGAAATATAGCAAATATGGAAAACTTTGAGATCTGAAATTAACAATCTTTCTCGTTTTGCCGTATTTATCTTAGAGAACAAATGAAGCTGATTATTGGGTAGATGTCGTAAAAATGAGTATATATAGCAGTCGTTAAGGAAGTCACTCTTCAAACGCAATTCTGAAAATTAGTTTACTCATACCTTTGTCTGTCATTGTCATTATTTAAAAAAATGATGGAATCTGTTGCTATTTTACTCCTCGCGTGTGTTAGGTTCGTTCATTGTGCTAGTGAGTATAATACAATACTAAAATTATTATTTATCTCCATTCAAAGCATCCACTTTGAATTATTCATTCCGAATGAGGTTTCAAAACATAAAACTTCAAATCATTGCACAATAAAGGGAATTTCAGAAATATTGTTCAATTTGACACTCTATAAAATGAAATAAAACTGAAATAATTGGTAACTTTCCAATTTGAATACGTTTTATTTCCAATGCTTCAAAATTTCTCGTTATTTGAAAATAAAGCAGTCAAAATTGTAACCAATTCAAAGCAGTAGCTTTAAAATTTGAACCACTGACAATTCAAAGCCTCAAAAAAATAGAGAAATCTCCAAACACCAGTCAATTGAAATTATCGTTTGTTTCTAAGTACAATTCATCATCAATTACTTAATTGAAATGCAGAAGCCTCCAATCATAAAAAATTTCACTTCTCAGCATACTAAGTTGAAAATTTTTTATTTCAAAATATTCCAAGAGATGCGCTCTATATACATATAAATGACACTTGAATACGACGCGACGCCTCGAAACCACGTTATTTACCGCTTGTTAAAAACATCTCCGAAACTACCAAATCGATTGGTCTGAAATTTTTATCACATATTCTATATATATGCATCAACCGGTGGTAGCAGATTTATATGAAAATTTGTATTTTTACTATTATTTTTTTGCAAAAATTAGCAAAAAAAATGTGATTTTTTATTTTTTTTCGAATTGCCGCGATTTTTTTTTTGCATGTTAATGAAAAAAAAATACTACCACCGGTTGATGTATATGTATAAAATATGTGGTAAAAATTTCAGATCAATCGATTCCGTAGTTTCGGAGATTTTTTCAACAAGCTGTAAAAACGTGGTTTCGAGTCGATGTATTCAAGCGCCATTTAAATGTATATAGAACGCATAAAATAAACTGAAAAAATTTTTGTAATGTATTTTAGGAGTATACTTATTAAGCATAACAAACCCTACATCAATATCTTTCTTAATGTTTTTAAAGAAAGGACCCCGCACCAAATGTACAGAAGAAAGCCTTATGATAAGAAATTCTAAAAAAAAATTTTTCTTGTATTTTCGAACCTGCAAACTAAAAATTCGAAAAAAAAACGTCAGAAAGATGGACATTTTCTAGACAAACACTTGTCCAAAGTTAATGAAAAAATGCTTATTTAGCATCCAAGTAACATATGTAAATCATCATTTCTTAGTATCTAAAATCAATAGAGATTTTTATTCAACTGCTACGGTATGAAACGACTTTTCAATAAGTGGAGTAAGCGTACATAGCAATAATATGTTTTCAACTAATTTTAGGGGATGTTTTACCATCCCTTAAACAATGAGTCTGAAGTTCCTAACGCATTAATCAATAACGACAAATAATTTTATTTTTAAATGCATGAAAGCTGCTATTATATGACAGAAAATACTTGCGTACAACCCTAAAAACTTCTTAAAGCACTTTCAACACCTCATCAGATATAAAACTCACCCAAGATACCCCTAAATATTTTTAAAATTCAACAAAACCAACCTAATTCAAAAATCCGCCCAGTTTTCGCTTATAATAATTTCAATTGATGCCAAGGGGCACACATAAAGTTTCAACTCTTCAGCACATGTAGAACTCACCCCAGCCACCCACGAATATTTTCAAAATTCAATAAAATAACCCTAATGCATCAATTACCCTAATACAACAGGTTTGCAGTGGTTGGTGCAAGTTCGTGTTTATGAATATTTGAATTTCCCACATAAAAGTACTGTTGCAACTTATTGGTACAGTTTCGTACAAGTTACAGATTAATTAATTAATTGAAAATAATAATTAATAATAATTAATTAATTAATCTTAAGCCCACACTTGTAGTTATTTACTACAAGAAACTATCCACCTAGAAACACTACCCGAATCGGGTAGTGTCACGCCTACCCTGAAAGGGAAATGGCTTAATGGTATGGTACAAGTTCGAGTTTATGAATATTTGATTTTCCCGTGTAAAAATATTTTTATAAGTTATCGGTAAAGGTTAGAACAATATTAAGACTTTTTCGTGTAAAAATAGTCTTACAACTTAATCGTACAGGTTGAAACCAGTTAAAACAGGTTTGTACAGGTTGGTAGCAGTTACTATTATTTATTTTTTTACATATTATGAGTGTATTTATATTTCAATTATTACTACCGTTAATAACGCTTTAATATAAGTGCTTCTTGACTTATATTTTTTGTTATCAATTTTAACGTGTTTGGAAAAGTACGGTGTGAATTATCTTTGGTGATTTTCTGCCTTAATCTTGAAGTTTTGAAACATTTTTTTGCCCATTTGGCATCAAGTGAGAAAATGTTGAGAAAAATCCTGGTGTACTTTGAAATTAGGGTGATTGTATTGAATTTTAAAAATATTTAGAGGTTGCTGGGGTGAGTTCTATATGTGCTGAGGGATTGAGACACTTTTTTGTCCCTTTGGCATCAACTGAAAACATTATCAGAAAAACCTGGCGTATTTTTCAATCAGGGTGATTTTATTGAACTTTTAAAATATTCGGGGGTGGCTGGGGTGAGTTCTACATGTGTTGAAGGGTTGAGACTTTATGTGTACCCCTTTGGCATCAATTGAAATTATTATCAGGAAAAACTGGGCGGATTTTTTAATTAGGTTGGTTTTGTTGAATTTTAAAAATATTTAGGGGTAGCTTAGGTGAGTTTTATATCTGATGAGGGGTTGAAAGTGTTTTAAGAAGTTTTTAGGGTTGTACGCGACTATTTTCTGTCATAAAATAGCAGCTTTCATGCATTTAAAAATAAAATTATTTTTCGTTATTGATTAATGCGTTAGGAACTTCAGACTCATTGTTTAAGGGATGGTGAAACATCCCCTAAAATTAGGTCAAAACATATTATTGCCATGTACGCTTACTCCACTTATTGGAAAGTCGTTTCATGCCGTAGCAGTTGAATAAAAATCTCTATTGATTTTATTTACTAAGAAATGATGATTTACATATGTTACTTGGATGTTTAGGGTACAAAAACAACCCCAAAAACATGCTGTATACCCAAAGAATCGTTATTCTTTCAAATTGATGGGTATGAATCTTTTGATTCGGTACGCTTGATCGTCAAAATATAAAAGTTTCAGTCAAATCTATCATAGCGTTTTTGAAGAAAAAAACCATTTTGCTAAAATAAGCATTTTTCCATTAAAATACATGTAAAAATCGAAACTTTGGACAAATGTTTGTCTAAAAACTGTCCGTCTTTCTGACATTTTTCTTTTGAATTTTTAGTTTGCAGGTTCGAAAATACAAGAAAAAAATTTTTTTAGAATTTTTTATCATAAGGCTTTTTTCTGTACATTTGGTGCGGGATCCTTTACAAAAATAGAATTTTTTCGCATTTTTTTCGCGCGTTCAAAGTAGAATCCTGTCTTAAATATCAATTTCTTAAAATTTTTTGCAATATATTATGAAATCAGATAAACTGAACAATTTCAAATTGAATGCTCATGTAAAGCATAAAAGTGAAGAGAAAAAGCAATTTACAATATTATAATTGAGAATAGCACTGCTCAACAGAATACGGTCAATGCATTCATGAAAAAGAAAGTTTATATCAGGTACATCAGGTTTCTGAGATTTTTTGTGTTGAATATTTTTTTAAATCACCTGCCCGCTATAAAATGTGTACAAAATGTTCGTTTACAAGGATAGGCACCCTGTGTGACGTGTGTGACCAGTCACACCCGGAAATTTGTTCGAATCCACACAAAACTAAATACATTTTTTTTAGTTGATATTTGGAGGTATCATATTAGTTGAAACTCAACATTTCTCTTCACAATTAGCCCTCGAATAAGTAAAAAAATGGGTTTTGCGATTTTTTGGCGCTAATTACGATTTTTTGCGTCTTTTTTTATGCAAATTGTTTCCGATACATAAAGCACCACTTTATGCTGATAATTATATGTTTAAATAAATTGCTCAACCAACTTAATTCAAATAACGCTAAAAAGTTGCGGTTTTTCTGAAATTTACAATTATTTGTCTACTTTTCACATAGTGTGAGTAAATAATTATAGTATTTGACTTCTCAAAGTGAATTATTGTTGCTCTTTTCCCAATGTTTAAAAAAATCAATTGAAACAAAAAACCCATCTTACACAAGAGACAAAAGCAAAAAATGGAATAATTAGGAGGAAGTGGGAGAACTGTGTGTGTAAATGACTTATAAAAGTATTGTTTTGAATTACAACAAGAAGTTTATTGCGAAGCGTGAAAGAAAAATTTGGAATTGAACATATTTTGATATCAACATCCCTACAGCAAAATATAGTCACGAAAAATGAAAAAATTGTTCAAAATATGTTCCTCTCTCATGTTTATTTATCATTTGTTCATAACTGAAAAGGCAAAGCCGAGCTAAACACTTCAAAGGAAACCGCAACTTTCTAGCACTTCTCTAAGAGAAAATAGTCATGAAGAATAATAAATTGTTTAAACAAATTTTTTTATTAACCACAAATAGCTGGCATCAACATAAGTGAATATAGTTATTAACAATAATAATTTGTTTCAACATTTATTTTAGCTCGACTCAACTAATTATTAAGGCACTCCCATTGAAAAATAGACAAATAGTTTAAAATTTAAGAAAAAACGCAACTTTCTACCATTAAGCAAATAGAATATTATTCAAAATAATAAAAAATTGTATAAACAATTATTTTTCTCAACTTCAATTAATTATCACTTCACTCTAATTTGAAAATTGACAAAAGTTAAAAAATTCAGAAAAAACCGCAACTAGCTAGTATTAATATAGAAGAAGATAGCAATAGACAATGATAATTTGTTTGAACAATTTAGTTTGCTATAATAAATTGAATATTAACTCAATCCATGTAAAAAGTGAACAAAAAATTGAAAATGTCATAAAAACTGCAATTTCTAGGATTATTACAAGATAATATTATTAATAATAATAATAAATTGTTCAAACAATTCATGTGAACCTTTAGTTATCAGCATAAAGTAGTGTCTTATGTATCGGAAACAATTTGCTATGAAAGAACCGCAAAAGTAAATCATAATTAGCGCCAAAGCTCGCAAAACCTATTTTTTCACTTATTATTATATTCACTTATTATTCAGCTGATACTGAGGATTCTGAATAAAATTTAGGAAAACGTATTTTTTTCTCACGAGAAATACGTGCTAAACTTAATGGGGCTTGCGCCACCTTGAAATATAAATTAAGAAAAAAATGAATTTATTTTTGTGTATATTTGAACGGATTTCCGGGCGTTATTCATAAAAGTAAAAAATAAAAACTTCCAATGCATTTTTGGACCACCATAATATATATACACTTGGAAGAGAAAAACTGCAAAATTGCCCGATTTGCCACACTTCGCGTTAAATCAATAAATATAAACAAAATTAAGTTTAAAAATCGCGTCCATAGATCTATTAAAAATTTAATTATCTTTAATTTGAATGAAATTTTTTTTCGGATGAAAACTAAAGGCCGTAGACTTTTTTGCACAGTAAATTCCTGATTGCAACTATTGTGTACCGCAGCGACTATAGGGCAATCTATAGAAAAAAAACATAATCAATAATGTATTGGCAAACTATGCGATATGTAGATTAATACCTTAGCATTGCTTCATTCATAGAAAAAATTCAATCTGTATCAAATAAAATACTTAATTATTAACTCTTCCCAAAAAGTCTACGTGCGTCAACTTACTTTACCGGCTGGGCAATGTGGCTCGCACTCCTAATTATATCTGTTTGCAAATTAAAAACAATTTGCTAGTGATGGAACGCACCATTTCAGTAAAATCATATATATTTATTTATTTGCAATAATAAAAAATAAATTAGAGTTTAAATTTTGAGAGTCATTAGCATCCAAAGCTATGAACACGCAATATTCAACATTTCGACATTTCACCATTAAAATGGCTGTCCGCGCGGCAAATGGTATCGAAAGGAGAAGTTTATTTACAGATGTTAACTAAATTTACAAATTTGTAATACAATCAAACCAGAGGAAAGTTTTGAAAGATCAATAACAATAAAGTTTTAATAAATTTGGTGCAAAATAATATAAGCTTCAATGATTTCTTCCCAACTGTCGTAATTGATGATAAACACCCAAAGCAAACTTTTTGCCTTGAACATTGAACAATTATCTTAGTTAACCTAATTTTTGCACTATTTGATGTTTTAGTCATACATGCATATACTGAATCTAAACTCAAAAGTTCATAATAAGCAGACTTTTCTGAAAGCGACGGCGTTGCATTTTTCGCTGCTACGCATTAGCCGCTTTTTCCTTATCTCGAGAATCGGTTAAGTGAACGCAAAAATAAAGTGCCCATCAGACGCTAATTTGAAAGTGCATCAAAAAACTAATTTAGAAAATTCTTTTTCCATCTCGTGAATATATGTAACTTTTTGTTGACCAGTGATTGATTAAAATTGTCAATGTTCAGTCTACTATTGTACAAAAACTTAATAAATGTAAATTTTATCCTTACAAAATTAGATGGACCAGTAGGCACCATTGAGTTAAAGATGTCGGATGAGTCTATTTTTGGTGTAAAAATCAAGGAGACCACACAAGAACCATATTGGATGAGACGTCATCTAGTTCCTACTGGTTATTCAAGATATTCGGTTTATATAAAAACACCTGAAAAATGGTATGCTGAAGAAAATAACGACTGGGTAAACATAGCTGTGCATCCCACTCATAGGCCTGAAGAGCATCATCCAGAGAGTGCTACAATCCGTATATTGAATGAAGCGTTTTCGACAGTCGAAAATTTTGATAATTACAATTACAATCGTCCATCTCGAAATCCTCCCATCGGGCGTTTTGGCATTTACGTCACAGTAAAAGGAACTCAAAAAGTATTGATGGCAAGCTTAAGATTTGCCGGCTTGAATCAAGAAATTCCTTTAGTAGCGTTGATGCGACCAGTTCCCTGGGCTTTCCGGCGTCACACCAGCGGTAAATAAGACGGTGCTGTCGATGTCTCCGCACTATCCGCAGACTTCAAGGAGGCACAAATATACTGAATAAAGCTCCAGTTGCGTTTGTTTAAAATTTGATTGTGTCTCAGGAAATAAATGTGACCATTATAGCGTGATCGTGAAGCAGCGGTGCACACCAGTTTCGTCCCGTGGTCGAAATGCTCAACGGTGGACACTCAACTTACGTCCGACGGTCAGCTAAAGCACTTTCATTCCGTTTCTGATCCTCTACCCACATCCTGGAGATGATACTCTGTTTCTTTATTAGCCTAAATTTTGTCTTAACCTTTTCCTAATTTTGTATGCAAAAAATTGATATCTTTTTCAAAATTTATTAGAATACAACGAAAATCATCCGTTCAGGAAAGTGGAAAGGATGGAACGAAATTATGACCACCGATCGAAATTCGCTAAGTGATCGAGAGATCCAACACGGAACTTGAGTGTTTTGCTGACCGCTGGACGAAACTCGTGCGACCGCGAAGTAGTTATCATTTGGTTTTTATCGAGTGCTTTTTGAAATATAGTTTTTAATTAGTTCAAGCCAGTACATAATTCTGTCGTAAAGTTCGGACTAATTTTAGAAGAACTGTGGTGTGCTTGAATAACTGCTTTTATGTGAAATAAAAAATTGACCTTGTCACGATTATCCAGAAAACTAGTAAATTTACTGTAATTACAAGTATGTAAGACTCCTCCCGGAGGTTTTTTGATCACGTGGTTTTTCCCTGCCGGGTTGATCTGAAGCAATGTCATAACGAAATTTGGTAATGTGGATGCCCAGGCAAATGCGGGAGTCTCTTCGCCTATTCTTTTAATAAACTTAAATTACTTAATTCAAGTGACTCATTAATGTTGACCTGCCCACTGTGCACCCTAATTCTTGATATTCGATCAAAATTTGTTTGGATTTCAAAACATACACAAATAAATTACTTAAATAAAAGCACAAATTTTAAGTATAAAATTAAAATATTACCAGGTGGAAACTGACGACTAGTCCAGAACAGATTGCCAGGGTGCGAGTACTGGGCATCAGTAGTTGGCCAGTACTGGCTTGTAATACTTCACAGTACTGGCGTTTGGTTCATTAGCCATATTACCTTTTTGATAGCAGTTTCCGAAAAATTTATTTATTTTTCAAACTAAAATTTGTACATTCTCATCAGAGAAGGTATTAGATTTGTAAAAAATGTGACGCTTTCCTTCCCTTTTTTGTCAAATATCCATGTTTTGAGACCTTTTGAACTCGAAAAACAGGTTTTCGCAAATGCTTCTGTCTGCCTGTGTGTTGTGCGTGTGTGTGTCTGTAGAGTTTTAGTGTTTCAGCACGATAACTTTCGCAAGAATGGGCCGATTAGATTTGCGTTTGGTATACTCTTTTAGTGTCTTAAACTAAAGGTCATGTTCGCTCGCCAGCCTTTTCAGATAATAATCCAAAAAGTTAGAGCAATTTCACCACTTCTGAAACCACTTTTTTCAAGATTTAAAAATTCTATGTACGGTTATTTGTAGGAATCAAAAATAAAAATAATTTACCTTTTTGACTTTCTTCGATGAAAAAAAAATCAAAGTTATATCATTTACAAAATTAAAAAAAAAATACGAAAATGAAAATTTTAAGCCAAACAACGCACGACATGAAAAAAAGTCAGGAAAAAGATGAACTGACAAGAATTGTGCCAATGATATTTTTCTATGATTTAAAGGAATTTTGCTTGGATCAAAGAAACTTTTTTTTAGGTTGAGGATTCAACTATTTTCTTCAAAATTAGTCTCTATCTTTAGCACACGATTTGAGACATAAAAAGAAAGTGTTCATATTGGGAGCAGTGGATGTCGAAGAAAAAGGAGAGTCACTTCAATTTCAATGAGTTTATTCCAGTAAAACACACAATGCCAAAAACGAACAGCAAACAGATAGGCGGTGGCACACAAAGCGGTTTTAGGCGGGTTTCACTAGCGCTGTGAACATTGCGGAGAGCGGAAATCGACTGACTCTTGTTCGCTTCGCGCGATTGATGCCGAAACGAACAAAGACCCGAGAACGCACGAACCCAGCCGACGGGTCCTCGCTCACAAGCGTACCCAAAAAAAAAAAAAGAGTAATATCTCAAACATACCGGCCACCTTGCGAGCTTCCCAAAAGATCGCAATAATACAATGTCGAATACACTGAGTAACACGAGCCAACTCCCACTTAGCAGGGGGAAGGTTGGCATTCCTTAAAAGTACAAGATCGCCAACTTTAAGATTAGGGCGACGTGAAAACCACTTGGTTCGCTGTTGCAAAGACTGAAGATAGTCTCGTGACCACAAGCGCCAAAAATGTTCAAGAATTCGTTGATAAAATTTCCAGCGAGACAAAAGGTTTTCACGGACATCTAAAACAGAAACGTTTGGTACAATTTTTAATGCGGACCCACTTAAAAAATGTCCAGGAGTGAGCGCTTCGCAACTTTCCGGATCTTCACTGGCAGGCACGAGAGGGCGGGAGTTTAAAAAACTTTTAATTTGACACAACAGCGTTTCAAATTCTTCAACAGTAGGTGTAGCATTTGACAATAGTTTACGTAGGTGAAGTTTCACACTTTTAACTCCCGCCTCCCACAGCCCGCCAAAGTGTGGAGCAATAGGAGGGATAAAATGCCAAGTCGTGCCATCAGAGGCGAAATAAGAAGCTAAGTTAGGATCATTTTGTAGCTTCCGGAAAGCTTGCGAAAGCTCTCGATCTGCCCCGCGAAAATTCGGCCCATTATCGCTATATACATCAGTGGGAATTCCGCGACGCGAAGCAAAACGGCGAAAGGCGGCAACAAAAGATGCGGTAGTATAATCGTGTACTAACTCTAAATGGATCGCCTTAATAGCGAAACAAACGAAGATAGAGATCCAAGCCTTGTGTGACTTTATTCCACGTCCTGAGCTAGAACGAACAAGATATGGACCCGCATAATCAATTCCGGTGTAAGAGAAGGGACGTGAGGGCGTGACTCTAGGAGTCGGAAGATCACCCATAATTTGAGTCTCCGTTCTAGCCTTATCGCGTATGCAAACAATACAACGATGCACAATTGTTATAATCTCACTTCGAGCGCCAATTAACCAATATTGAGTACGAGCCATATAAAGGACCAGTTGAATCCCGGCGTTTAACAAATTGCGATGCAATTGCTCTAGGATAAGACTAGATATCCTATGTTTAGGCAAAATAGCGGGGGAATCTTGAGATGCTAACAATTTTGATTGACGTAACCGGCCACCAAGGCGAACAATGCCATCATGATCTAGGAACGGATTAAGCCTCTTCAATGGAGATTGAGTCGTGAGTTTTTTACCTGTCCTTAAAGAATCGATCTCGCAATTAAATATCTGCGCCTGAACATAGCGTACCCAAAATAAAGAGGATTTACGGATTTCACAAGCTGATAAGAATCTAGGAAAAACAACTCTTTCCTTAAAAATCGCGACGGCACGCAAAACATAAGCGGTGATGCGAAGTAACCGAGCCCAAGATGATTCTCGGGAAAGAGGCCGGGATTGCCAATCGCTTTCTTTTTCAATTGTAGCTGAATGAGCAGAGCTTGGATGCAGCTGCTTGTGTTCAAAGGTTTCGGCCTTACGTTGAGGCCAAGCCTCGAAAGGACTGTAAAGCCACGTGGGACCTTCCCACCAAAGAGACAAAGCCACTAAATCCTCAACTGAAAGGCCACGTGAGGCGCAGTCAGCCGGGTTTTGTTTAGATGGAACATGATTCCAAAAGGCCGAAGGCAGTTGAGTTTGAATTGTAGATATTCTGTTAGCAACAAAAACGGGTAAAGTCATTGGTACTTTCTCCAGCCAATTAAGAACAATCAATGAATCTGTCCAACAGAAAATAGGAACACCAATTAATTGCAAAGAACTGATAACGAATGGAATCAGATTTGCCAAAAAAATAGCCGCACAGAGTTCAAGGTTCGGAATGCTCACTGTTTTAAGCGGTGCAACCTTGGTTTTAGCCATGAGAATTTTAACGAAGGTTTGGCCTGATTTGGAAACGATACGCAGGTATAAAACAGCAGCATAAGCTAGGCGAGATGCGTCGGAGAATCCATGTATTTGAATCGACTCAGTAGCGATACCTTGGGAAGTCCATCTGGGAATTAAAAGACGTAACAAGGCAGGCAATTTAGAGCGAAAGTCATGCCATTTCTGGGCAAGGTCAGGGGGTAAATTTTGAACCCATTCAAGTTTTCTTAACCAGAGTTTTTGTAGCAGAATTTTCGCGGTGATTGTTACTGGAGCCAACCATCCCATAGGATCATACAACTTTGCAACCGCTGACAACAATGAACGTTTAGTTACATTTTCATTCACAAATTCCGAAATTCGAAAACGAAATGCATCTTCTGACGGACTCCATAAAATCCCAAGAACCTTGAATCCTGAATAATCCTCAAAGGGGATTTCCAGCGCTAACCTGTGCTCTGATGGATCCAAGCCGAAAAGTAAATCAGAGCAATTGCTAAACCACTTCCGCAAGCGAAAACCACCAGCGGAAGCCAGTTGAATAAGCTGATCTCGACAAACAAGAGTGGAAGTCTGATCCACACCACCAACGAATAAATCATCCACGTAGGTTTCATTTGCAAGAACTGCAGCTGCTAGAGGGAAATTAGCCTTTTCATCCTCAACCAGTTGGCGGATGACACGAATTGCCAAATATGGAGAACAGGTCATCCCATATGTGACGGTATTCAGTTCAAAAATCTAAACAGGTTCATCGGGTGTCTCACGCCAGAGAATGTACTGAAACTTACGATCAGCAGGATGGACAGATATCTGTCTAAACATGTGAGCGATTTGATTCAAACTCACTTTGAGGAGAATTACTTTGCACTACTCTTGAATCATTATAGTTATCCTTATTTCGGTGCAAAAGAGAATGATGGTCTTTCTTACAAACAGAACAGACCTTCTTACTTTGACAATTACGGCGTAGGTGCCTGCCCAAACAATTAAAGCAACGCGAATTAGAACGAATGTAATCATTACGTTCATCTTGAGATTTATTTTTAAATACAGAACAAGCATAAAGACTATGTTCTTCTTTGCATATCGGACAACTTGACTTCGTCACATTTTGATGAGAGCAAACCTTCTGCTTTGACACAGCCGAAGAACTAATATTTTTCCCATCATATCGTTTTTTAATATTTACAGTAGCCTCAAGAGTACGGATGCGCGAGTCGAGAAATTTATTAAATTGATCGAAAGAAGGAGGCTCGGTAGTGCCGCAAGTTGACAATTCCCATTGATCTCGAGAATTTTTATCCAATTTATTGATCAACATAAACACAAACAAATCATTTCCCTCATCAATCGGACGGTTTAGATTTTTCAGTGCAGTCGTCACTGTTACAATTACATTTCGCATGTTTTTTAAATTATTTAACCAATCCGAAGTAATACCAGGTAACTCAACAATTTGCTTTAAATATTCATTGATTAACGACTTACAATTATTGTAACGCTCTTCTAACTTGTTCCAAATGATTTGAAAATTATCCGAAGTACCCGGTTGATTTTGTGCGACAACTAACGCTTCTCCTTTGAGACTCGCCTTTAAATAATGCAAACGTTCCGCGTCAGAGAGAGACTCATTGTCAATAATGAGCGAAGAGAACAAATCGCGAAAAGAAAGCCACTCACAATACATATCCGAGAAAACAGGAATTGAAATAGTTGGCAACTTAGGGCGTCGGCATTAGTTAGCAGAATCACATGATTCTTTCTGCACCTTTCCCAAAATTCTTGCAGATTTGCCAAGCGACCCGTCAGCAACGGCCGTGGCAGATCTTCCCTGGCCATTAAGCGCTCAGCGATTTCAATTATGGAGTTGAACAGTGTTTCCTGTTCCTTCAGAATTTGAACATAATTAACTTCTGCCATTTTCCCGGTAAAATCGTATTATTAGTTCGGTCGATATGGCTTGAATCGATAATAGATACGATGTGCCTTTTCTTTCAACGTACAGCGAGTGTGTTCTCAGATTATCCAATGCTGCGCAATATTACACAACATGGCGGCACTTCGAGGCACAAACACAAAACCCCGCACAAAGATACACTAAGAATGCACGAAGAACGTGCGAAGCATGAACGAATAACCCACACGAAAACACCAGTAAAATTGTCAAGTTTTCGATGCACACTTTTCTCCCTTTTTCACCAATCCGGACTTGATAGGACCATGTTTATATTGGGAACAGTGGATGTCGAAGAAAAAGGAGAGTCACTTCAATTTCAATGAGTTTATTCCAAAACACACAATGTCAAAAACGAACAGCAAACAGATAGGCGGTGGCACACAAAGCGGTTTTAGGCGGGTTTCACTAGCGCTGTGAACATTGCGGAGAGCGGAAATCGACTGACTCTTGTTCACTCCGCGCGATTGATGCCGAAACGAACAAAGACCCGAGAACGCACGAACCCAGCCGACGGGTCCTCGCTCACGAGCGTACACACACACAAACAAAAAAAAAAGTGTAATATCTCAAACAGAAAGGAGGAGTTCGTTAGCCAGCTACTTTGGATTAAAATTCAAAAAGGTTGAAATTTTGAAATTTTCGAGAACATTTTTTTCAAGATTTAAAAATTCTCTGTACGGCTGTCCATAGTACTCGGAAAGTCAAACAATTTATTTGTACGACTTTTCTCGATGAAAAGAAAAGGAAGATGAAAATTTCAAGCCAAACAACGCACGATATAAAAAAAGGTCGAAAAAAGAAAAATGTTGCTTTAGACTATAACAACTTTTTGAATTTTCTTGAAAAATCAAAAATTTAAATTTTTGTCGCGCACGAAATAATGAAGAATTACAAATTCTATTTTGCGGTCAAACTATGCAAGATGCCGAAAAAGTTGAATGAAAATAAAAAAATTGAATTTTTGACAAACGACGCAAGCTTCAAAAAAATAACAGAAGTTGTTTTCCCAAAAAAGAGCTACAAATTGTTTATTAATAATTTTTGTATAGGATGCTTGGTTTTGTTTTAATCGTCAAAAATAACATTAGAATGAAAAAATTAAATTTTTGGAAAAAAGACACAAGGTGCAAGAAAATGTTTAATAACAAAAATTGTTTTTAAATTAGACCTTAAAATTTGCTCTCAACCTTCTTTCTCACAAAACTAGCCATGAAAATGTGTTTGTTAAAGCCGGAGGAGCCTTATCAAAAGAGAATTCACAATCACTGAATTTCAGTTGTCGATGGTTTGACTGGTGAGTTTTTTTATCTCAAACATTTCAGAACAGTTACACTATTTATTAAAAAAAAACTCGAAATATTGTAGATATATTTTTCTTTAATTCGAATAATGTTTTGAAATCTTTTGAAGTCTTTAAATATTCTCACTGAACTAATTTTTTAATAACAAAAAAATAATTTTATATTTCCTCATGCATCTGAAAAAAATTCAATTCTCTCAAATCCCTTCAGAGTTCTTAAAAATCTTCTGCATTTTTTTCGAAATCTTCAAAAATCTATATTTTTTTCAATTTTTTGAAATATTAACTTTTTAATAATTTTTAGAATGTTTTCAAAACTTCAATATATCTTTTTAAAATGATTTGAATTTTTCCAAAAGCTTTCAGAAATCTTTCATAACTTAAAAAATTGCCTTAAAATCTTCGAGATCCTTTTTTGAAAATTTGACAAATCCTTTAAAATGGTTCGATATTTTGAACTAAAATGATGAATGATCAAACAATAAATTGATTTTTTTTAAAAGCACTTCAATTTTTAAGCAAATAGTGGAATTTTTGAACAAACCAAAATTAATTCTCAACGAAAAATGAATTAGTTAATATTTCAACTGAGAACATTTTTATTTCATATCGAAAAGAGTTGAAGTCATTCAAAAGGGAGGAATTTTCCACAAAACTGTTGAATCTCTAAGCAGAATTTTGATTAAAAAATATAAAAAATTTCTACAAGGAAAAAAATTCAACAGAATTATGATTTGAGGGGAAAATAATTTTTCATACAAAATAAAAATTTAAAATAAATATCAATTCTATAACTTTATTTGTTTTTAAGGTTATATTATTATCATTAGGCTCAATTATTCAAAACCTTCCAGAATTTAAAAATGTCTGTAACTTTTCAAAACTTCTTAAATTCCTAAATGTCTTCTAAGCTAATTCGAATTATTCCTAAAAAATTTTTAAAATCTTTCAACACTGAAAAAATTGGCCTAAAGTTCTCCAGATATTTTTTGAGAATTTTCAAAATCTTCGAAATCTTTAGAAATCTTCTTGATTATCCTGATGAAATTGATTTTTCAGAAATAAAATAATCTCAAACTTTTCTAAAATCTTCCAAAGTCTTCAAAAATCTACATTTTATTTTTAATTTTTTATAATGTTTTAACATTTTTTATCATTTTGCAATTTTTTTCAAAACTTCCATATATATCTATTAAAATTATTCAAATTTTTCCAGAGGTTTTTTGAAATCTTTCAAAACTACAAAAATCTTTCCAAATGTTTGGAAATCACATTTGTGTTTTTAACAAATTTCTTGAAAAACTGTCTCAATCTTAATGTTTTTCCATAGAAAAAACGTACTTATCCTTCAATTATTTTCCGAGTTTCCTTATTCGTCATATTTAGCCCAAATAATTAGTCTAAAATTTATTTATTCAATGGTCAATAGTTATTTTGAAACTGGATATGACACAATGTATATCAATTTTCGTAATCGTTCTAAATAATTTTTATGAAAAAATATCTCAATTTTTTGCCGAAAAATGGAATTTTTGAAAAAGTAGTTAAATTTTCGACCAAACTGATACATCTTTGATAAAAAAAATTAATTCTCAGCAAAAAGTGTAAGAGTTGATATTTTCACCAGAAAATATTTTCATTTTCAATAAAAAACGGTTAAATTACACCAAAAAATATGAACTTTCAACGAAAGAGTTACATTTTTAGCTAAGAAAGATTTTTCAATCCATGAAGAAAAAAAACGTAATCTAAAACGTTGAGTTTTAAAGTCAGAAAGACGAATTTTGGAAAAAAAGTTGAGTTTAAACCATCAAAAAATATGCATTTTCTACCAAAATAATTGCATTTTCGCCCAAAAAGATCAATTGCCTAGCCAAAATGAATAAGCTACATTTTTAGTAAAAAAAATTTCAACTAAATTCAATCAAGCAGATAAATTTTCAACTAAACAGATCAAAATTTCTATAAAAAAAATTTTTGACCAAAAATGGATTAGTTAAATTTTTATTTCAAGAATTAATTTTCAATAAAAAAATTTAAAATTTCAACCAAACAGATTAATTTTCTACCAGAAAGACGAAATGTCTATGAAAAAATTTTCGGCAGAAAACTTGGTTGCATTTTCAATAAAAAAAAATTAATTTTCAATGAAAGAACTAATGTTCAACCAAACAGATGAAATTTTAACAAAAACGATTAAATATCTTTGAAAAGAGATAAAATTTCGCGAAAAAAGAGAACAGTTACATTTTCAGTTAAAAAAATTAATTGCTAGTGAAAAAAAATTCAGTCAAAGAAATTAATTTTCAACCAAATTTTGAATTTTTAAAGGATTTTTCCACCTAAAAGTTTATTAATTTTCATGTGAAAAAGATAAATGTTAAACCGAACATAAAATAGTTCAATTATAAGTTAAAAAAATTGATTTTCGAAAAAAAAAATGTGGGATTTTGAACCCTGAAGAAGAATGTTTTACTAAAAGAAGGAAATTTTCAACAAAATAGAGGAATTCTCAACCAAAAAGATCATCTATAAAAAAAATTAAACAGTTAAATCTTCAGTCGAAAAAATTTATTTTCAACAAAAAAGAACTGATTTTCAACCAAATAGTTGAAATCATGAGCAAAGAAATTTATTTTCAAATAAAATGATGAATCTTTAACCAAGAAAATGAAATTTTAACATAACTTAAATTTTGAACCAAAAAAGCCAATTTTTCAACAAAATAGAAAAATTAAAAAAAAAAGTTTCAATTTAACAAAATACAAGAATTTCCAACAAAATTTTGAATTTTTAAAAGAATTCCAACCGAAAAGGTGAATGAGTCACCAAGAAGATTGATATTGTACCATAAGGGACATACTTTCAACAAAATACAGAATGTTTCAACCAAATAGCTGAACTTTCAAGTGAAGAAAATAAATGTTAAACCAAACATGGAATAGTTAAATTTTCAGTTAAAAAAATTCATTTTCGAACAAAAAAAATTAATTTTTGACAAAACAGTTAAATTTTTAAGCAAAGAAATTAATTCATAACTAAAATAATTATACAACGTTTTTAAATTATATAAGATTTTCTGTAAAATCCAGAACAAAATTTGTGAAGTTTTTAAAGTGAACGAAGGGTTGAGAGTAGATATGTTTTAAAAATAAAAACCACGAGCTTTCTTTTAGGGTAGCTTTTTGCGCAAAAAACCAGACTGTGAAAACATATATTTTCCAGTGATTTGAAGAAAGAAATTTTTTGGAAAATAGGGCAACTTTAACTAATGAAGACTTCTTTTTCCGGGGAAAAAATGCATTACAACTCTACTATTCTAAATTTTGAAAGTAAATTTTTCTGTGACTGACATCGTCAGAACATTTTTTGTTTTTTTTTTTGAAAAAAAAACATATTTTTAACAAATAACTGTATTTAGAAATTCAGAATAGCCCTTAACTCCGACTTTTTCAAAATAACGTACCTTCATTTATTTTGACGCAGTGATTACGAAAAATATTTTTCCCTGACCAATTTTTCATTTTTCCTGACCATTAATATTCAAGGACCGGAATATTGAACTTGTAACATTTTTAAATTAAATCTTTTATAAACGAAATAAAAAAATTTTTAATTAGAATTTTGAAAATATATTCAAATTCATTCTTCTTGACAGTTATTTTAAAGTTATAGAAATTCCCTGACTTATGCAATATTTTGCTTCAAATCACCAACTTAAATAGAAAGATAGATAGATAAACGTTTAGTTTTTAGCCTGCTGGCCTTAAAAAATTGACTTGCTTACACTTCCATTTTTTTACAGAATTTTTTAAAAACTAACCCTTAAAACTAACATTCTTCCACACCTTATTTCTAACGCCGCTCGCCCTTATCGCATTGCCTTCCTCGCTTCGCCTCGCCTCGCTCGCATGTCCCTACTTTCTTGCTTTGCCTCGCATTACCAAACTCTGCCTCCGCGGCTAATACCTAATACTTATCTACTATTTACAATATTTACATTTACTTATATTTACTTCCTCCTCTATTTACAATCTTTCCTTCTCCATTCCTCTTCCTCCTTCCTTCTCTTCCTCTCCATCTTACCCAAGACTCCCTTCACCCCTGCTACTGCCCTTTTGTCCCCCCTTTCATGCATCAATACCTCCATGCTTATCCCACTCCTTTCCACCTCTACGCACTCCTCCAACCAGTGCTTCACTCTTGCCTCCCCCTTCCCACATAGTTCACACATCCTCTTTTCCCTAGCGAGCCAGAACCTATTGAAACCCTCCATGCACCCACATCTCATCCTCGCTATAAGCTCCTGACTCCCTTTCTCTCCTTTCTCACACAAATATTGCGCTCTCGCCCTTGGCATAATCCACACATAGTTCCCATTAAACCTTGTCGCTCTTATTCTCTCTTCCCCTGCTGTCTTCTCTCTCTCCATGCTGTTTTTCTTAACCAACTCATATACCTTCCTTCCTTCCTCATGCATCCTTCTCACTTCATCCATCTGCAGTCCATTCGTTCTAAAATACCTTTCTCTTTCAACCTCCATCTTCCCACCCCCTCTCCTGTTCTCCTTCTCCCACCAACACTCCATAACCAGAATGCCTACACTCGTTCTGCCCGTCTCCCTCCTGACAATATAATTAGGCGTGTTCCTTGCCAGCCCCAGTGTCCACTTTACATATCTCTCCTGTATCCTATTTACATCTTCGCTTTCCTTCCACCCCCACACCTCTACTCCATACAATAGCAGACTCATCACTAGTGAGTCAAACAATTTCATTCTCCTCCCAAAATCATTTGCGAATAACTTCTTTCCTAACCCCCACACCTGCCTCATCACGACATTTGCCCTCCTCACTCTCTCTTTTAGGGTAGGGTGGGGCGAGATGAGCATAGTTGTCTTTGTCACGTCAGTATTTAAAATCTGTTAATTTATTGCTTGAAAGTAAGTCGTTATATATATTCTACAAACATTTTTAATTGTAATTTTGCCAAGATAGAAGTAAATAAAAAAGTATATGCGGAATTAGAAACGAAAATGAAAAAGTAGTGCGCTTGGCTCATATCGCCCCATGCCTGGGGCGGGATGAGCCAGGCACTAGGGCGGGATGAGCCACTGAATTAAATGACTTATTTTATATTATTTATAAGTAAGAGTACTGTTACGTTAGAGTATTATGAAACAAAAACGTATGTTACACATATTTTTCAAAAATTTTACGAAACATTTAAAATATTTAACGTTAAAATGATGCAATCGGTAATCCTAACCTCTACCGTAACTAACTCTACAAACAGTGATAAGAAAAACGATTTATATCTGCATATCTTTTAATAATTGTATTACAGAAATTAATATAACCATTTTTCGACTTACTGGTGTACATTCTCTCAGTAAAACTTAAATTCTACAGTAAGAAAACTCTGAAATACTAGACTGGTCTACTACATGACGCTGAATTTCATATATACTGAGGTTTTAAGCCGTTTTTAAAATATTTTTGCCTTATTTTTCAACCACAACCCTATTTTTTCATTTTTATAGCATTTTACGAGTTTTCAAACAAAGTTTCTTAAGAAATATACCAGAAAAACAGTGCTCTCTTCTGGTTGCCAGCCACACATATTATTTTCTAATACAGACCTATAACAGTACAGCTGTCAAAGTTTTTCTGTGCATTTTTTTCGACAAGATTAGTTTTTTATACGTTTGCACCATAATTAACACACTGCACAATCTGAGACAATGAAACATTGCATCTTAATCTACTGACTGCTACACAAGAGGTTAGGTTAATGCACAGGAAGAGGTGGCTCATTCCGCCCCAGAACAGTGGCTCATTCCGCCCCATATGACACTTGCAAGTAAAATCAAAATTTCACCTATTTCTGTTTTACAATTATATAAAAATCGGTTGAAAACTTAAGGTTTAATGAATAAGCTATCTAAATAACCACTGGAAAAACATCTAATATGTGATTTTGTGTGATTCTTGGACTTTCTAAACAAATGCAAAATAGCAGAATACAAGTCTTGAAATTTTTACTTTAGTTTTTTCAAAATGTATTCAACATTAGGCCAAAATTTTTTAAAAAGAAGTTTAATAACGTCCTTCCTGATATTAGTACAAAGAACAGTTACAAAAGAAATCATGGCCTGCGAGAAAATCGAGTGGCTCATCTTACCCCCTATGCTCATCTCGCCCCACCCTACCCTATATGACCATCCACTCCGTCATTCCTCCGAAACAAGAAGCCCAGGGACAGACACTCTTTCACCGCCTGCACCGCCTTTCCCTTCCACTTCCCCTCCCCTTCCTTATCCCTTCTACCTCCTTTTCTGAAAACCATAACCTTGGACTTTTCCGCATTCAGTTCAAACCTGTTCTTATCCAGGTATCTTCTCAACCTCTTCATCATTTCCTTTGAGGCCTCCTCGCTATTTGCCAACAACACTATGTCATCTGCATACGCTAGTGACCAAATTCTAAGCCCTCCTATCCTGACTCCTCCTACCACACCGACCTCCAGCTTACTTTCCATATCCGCAATTAAAATCGCAAAAAGCGTTGGGCTAAGCAGACACCCTTGTCTTAACCCCCTGTCCATCCAGAATCCGACCGAAATCCCCTGTCCTCCTCTTACCTTATCTTTGGTCTCTTCATATATCTTCCTTACCCTCTCGATCAGGCCTCTCTCCACTCCCCTCTCCTCCATCGCCTCCCACAACTTCCCTCTATCCACCGACGGAAACGCGCCTTTTAGATCCACAAAAAACGCGTACACTCTCGATCCCTTCTTCGCTAATTCTCTATTCACCACGTGCTGCAGAACGTAGATATTGTCGATAGTACTCCTACCTGCCCTAAAGCCTGCCTGCGTCTCTGGCAATATTCCTTTCCACTCGACATCCTTCCGCAGCCTCTCCGCCACCACCATCGCGTATACTTTATACGCCGTATTCATTAGCGTAATCCCCCTATCATTTTCTTGCCTATCTCTATCTCCTTTCTTATACAGAGGCACTATTAACACTTCTCTCCACCCTCGTGGGAATCCCTCCCCCCTCCATACTTTCTTCACTACCTCCTTCAGCCTCTCCCTAACCTCTTGTGTACTAAACAGCCATGCTTCGTTCTCTAGCCCATCCAGCCCTGCTGATTTTGACCTTCTTAACTTCCTTATCTGTTTCTCTATCTCCTCGTCATTCAACTCATCCATCTCTGCCTCCCCCGTTGTTCTACTCCCATCATCTCTCTTCCCTGAATCAGAGCCCTGAAATGATTCTTTAAAAAACTCCCTCCACTCCTCACTCCCTATCTTCTCGCTCATCCCTACTCTACGCTTCCTAAACCTATTTATTATCTTCCAGACGTTCCCTTCTGTCTTAACATTTCCTAACTCCTCCACAGTTCCTACACACACACACTTCCACACTTTCCTAACACTCCAGCTCTTTCTCCTTTTCCTGTTCTTTCTTCTTACACATCAATCTAAACCCCTTCCTCATTTCTACGTACTCCTCCCTTTTCGCAGTACCCTCTTTCCACTTCTTATACTTCCTCTTTACCTTCCTTTTCATCGTTTTACATTCCCTATCCCACCACGGCTTCACCATCCCTTTCTTTTTCTTTTTGAATACCTTTTTTTGCACGCACCCTTTCACTTTCTCTTTTAAGTAATCCCATATCTCTTCCACCGTCTCCCCTTCGAAGCGTACCTTCCTTAACTGCTCCTTATACTTCTCTATCGCCTCCCTCGTCCAGCTAACCCTCTCCCCCGTCGACACTTCTTCCCCACCTTGCCTTCCGCCGTTCTCACCCCTTATCCACAACCCTAATGGCTGATGGTCTGATTCTACCCTCCCTTCTACTGCGAATCTCTCCATCTCCTCCCACCCTTGCATATTCATGACTACATAGTCTATCACCGATACCCCCACCTTACCTACATATGTGTATTCTCCTTCTTCGTCCCCAGTTGCCATACCATTTTCCACCGCCCAGCCTCTATCCTCCATCCAGTCCCTTAGAATCTCCCCCTCCTTATTTATTAACCTATCCTTCGAATTCCTTTCGAAGCTCTCCCCTTCCCTGTGAAGGCCCCCTTCCCTCCCCATCCTCGCGTTAAAGTCCCCACCCAGTACCGCCATACCCTCCTCTCTTTCACCTAACAGTTCTTCCACCACCGTTATAATTCCTTCACTAGACCTTCCTTTCTTCTTAACTCCGACCGCCTCCTGGAGTCTCCACCTATACCTCCTTGGCAGCTTTGGCTCTATTCTATCCCATTCCTTTCTTTCCAGCCACGTCTCTACCAGTCCTACCACATCAAATTCCTGGATATACCTCCAGAACTCCTCATCCTTCTTCTTTACCCCTGCTACGTTCCAGTAAAGCACCTTCACAACTCCTCTACCCTGCATTATCCCCACCCCCCTACTTCCTACGAAACGAATTCCCCTGCACTTCCTTCAACACCTCTTTTTTCTCGTCCCACACCCACATTTTCTCGTCTATTTTTATTTCCCGATATCCTACCTTCGCCGATCTCCCTTCCCTCCTCTCCCTCCCAGCCCTGTCGTACAGCATTCTCTGTACATCCCTTTCCTCTCTCGTCAAATCGTGATCGATGAAAACTTCCTTCTCCTTTATCCTATTTTTATTTCGCATTACCCCCAACTTTTCTTCCCAGCACTCCAACTCCACAACCGCCACTTCTTTCTCCTTTCTCCCCTCCAACTTAACTTTCCCTACCCTGACTTTATTCCACCCTATGCTCTGTAACAGCGCTTCCACGCCCTCCCTTTCTTCCCCGCTCTTCATCTTCAACCCTCTTATCACAATATTATTTCTCCTGTCTGCCTTCTCCTTTCTCTCCATTCTCAACTCCATTGCCCTTATCCTCTTCCTATCCGCCCTCTCCTCCTTTTCATTCCTACGCTCTCCCACTTTCTCTTCTATCATACCCCCTTCCCTCTCTCAAATACCTTTAATCTCTCTCCCGCTACTCCCGTCTCCTATTTCCATTTCCGTCCTGTCCTCCACCTTCTCAAGCCTTTTTTCCGTCCTTTCTTTCCACACCCTAATCTCCTCTTCCATTTGCTTTATTTTAACTTCTTTTTCTTTTCTTTCCCTCTATAACTCTCAGCTCTTTCACCTCCTTTTCCCATTTCTCATCTCTGATTCTCAAGTCCTCCCTCATGCCTGCCATCTGCTCCTTAATCGCCCTTACGTCCTCCCTCAGCCCCCTGATCTCGCCTAACAACATCGCGAGAGCCTCCTTTTCGAACATCCCTTCCATTTTTTTGGGGGGTGACCTAGGTGTTATCCCGCTTTTTTTAAACAGGCTCTCGACCTCGCTTTTCTCCGGACTCTCTTGGCTGTCTCTCTTCCTTTTCAAGAGATCCTCCCCGTCACTTGCGCTCGACGCCCTCTCCCTTACCTCTCGCTTCCTTCGTTTCCACCGTCCCGATTTCTCCCTCTCCCCGACGCACCGCTCGACACCGGGCGACGCGTTGTTGGCCGTCGTGGCTTGTGGAAAATTCCCTCCCCGTCAGTTTCACTACCAGCACTGCCAGTACTCTCGCTGCCTACCTCCCGCTCTACCGCCGGTAACTGGGACCTATCCATGCAGTACCTTCCGCAACCGACAGATGTCTCTGCAAAATGATGGCGTCTTTCGCCGCCAAATTTTCCTTCTTTTTTTGCCCCTTTTTTTTCTTCAATTCCTCAGTCCCTGCAGACACCCCTTTCTCTCCCTTAGCATCCCCTAACTCTGCGAGAGCCACCCTTGACCCCTCGAAAGCCCAGGACTCCTGACCACGAACTTCCCCGATTACTTGCCAACCTAACCTCACTTTCCCTATCGAACGAGATACCACCTCACACCCACGCTGAAAATCACTTTTTATCTCCCCCATTCACCCCACACAACTCTACTCACCTCCTCGGCTTCCACCCTCACACTCCACTCACACCTTCCACACAAATTCCGTAAAATTCTCTCCCCACCTGTCACTAAACACGTTCTCACTTCCGCCACCGACATGCAAGTCAAATCCCCGACTTTTCCACAATGAATAACGTTCCTGATATTTTTGAAATTGTTGTTGGGTAGGTTCGTTTTTAACTCATCAGTTTTTTTTTGCAAGTAGTGTTACATTTATATTAAATTTCTGTACAATTATTACGAGTTACTTGTTTCATTTGCGAATTTCCAAAAATTACGTGCCAACGGCCATACCACGCTGAAAAACCCAGTTCTCGTCAGATCACTAAAGTTAAGCAGCGTTGGACGCGGATAGTACTTGGATGGGTGACCATTCAAGAAAACTGAGTACTGTTGGCACATCGTGGGTGTGGTGGGCCCACACTTGTAGTTATTTATAACTACAAGAAAACTATCCACCTAGAAACACTACCCGAATCGGGTAGTGTCACGCCTACCGTGAAAGGGAAATGGCTTAATGGTATACACGTACGTGAATGAATGATACAATGAATTAAAACTTATAAGTGATTCTCATCTTTCATTATGAAGCAATAAATTGTAAATATCCCAGGTGGAAAATTCGGAGTTCTGCCAATGCTGACAACTGGCACAGCACTGCCCCAGTTGTCAGCACGGAGTAATATCAGTGCTGCCAGTCAGTACTTCGCCAAGCGTTGGTGGAGCACTGGTGCAGCACTGGCTCGCCACTGGGGCAGTACCGACCCTCATCGTTGGCTTTAAATCGACATATGCTTAATGCCGAGCGTCGGCGCAGCACTGGTGCAGTACAAGTGCAGTACTGCCCTTAAGTGTTGGCAATTTACCGACGTATGAGTAATTCCGAGCTACGGCGCAGCACTGGCACAACACTGGCTATGTACTCATCTTGAGCGTTGGCAATTTACCGACGTATGAGTTATGCCGAGCGTCAGCGCAGTACTGGCGCAACATTGGCACTGCGGTCATCTTGAGCGTTGGCAATTTACCGACGTATGAGTAATGCCGATCGTCAGCGCAACGCTGGCGCAACACTGGCTCTGTACTCATCTTGAGCGTTGGCAATTTCCCGACGTATGAGTAATGCCGAGCGTCGACGCAGCACCGGCACAACACTGGCAATGTACTCAACGTGAGCCCTTAAGAAAAAGAAGTATTGGTAAGTATTAGATCAAATACTATTTTCGCGAAAGAGTATTAGATCCAATAAACTTACTAATACTTCTTTTTCATTGGGGAGTGTTTGAAATTTACCGCTGTATAAGTAATGCCAGGCGTCGGCGCAGTACGAACGCAACATTGGCGCAATACTGGTTAACAGACACAGTTTTGTGTTGCTATGATGTTGTTCATTTTTATAAACAATGTTCTGAGGCTATCAATATAGTTCAGTATTTTCCATTTGATTTTAAATATATTACTAACACCTATCGCCAACGGCGATATCACGCTGAAAACACCAGTTCTCGTAAGATCACTGAAGTTAAGCATTGTTGGGCGCGCTTAGTATTTAGATGGGTGACCGTTCAGGGATGCTGCGTGCTGTTGGCCCGTCGTGGGTGTGGTGGGCCCACATTGGTAGTAAAATATTTACCTAGAAACACTACCCGAATGAGGCAATGAACTTTCAAGTTCGAACTGCTAATCAATGTATGTATGTACTAACACCTATCATTTTTATAATTATTCTTCTTTAATTTTCGCGCATCAATTATAAAGACCATAAATATTAGACGGTTGTGACATAAGTAATACTGGTATAATATCGAAATTTCATATAACTTAGTACTTGAACATTCTTTTGATAAAAATTATTATTTTGATCAATGATCAAAATTTAATTATTGTCTCAAATAACCACTGCAGTGAATAATGACTATTTGTTGGAAATTTGTACAATTTTGCATTTTTATGCTTATTTAAACAAATGGTTTTTCAATAAGTAATTCAACCAGACGTTTATTGAAATTAAATAAATTTGTGTGTTTGTTTATGTCTTCATAAAATTCGGATACGAAGCGAAGAGTTGAGCAATGCAAGCACTACAAATTCTTCTGAGATATGTGGAATTATTTTTAGTGATCGTTGTTAGATTCAGAAAAAAATTAAATTATCATATTATTAACGTGACCATGCCATGTATCCTACTGTACTGAACGACATCTCCGCCGCCGCATGCTTTTTGAAATCATGTTTATATGCGTTTCGTTTCGAGGTTTTGATCGCATCGTCGGCTCTGCATTTTCTGCTTATTAAGTGAGAGTTTGAACAAGATTCATCATCTACCTGGGATTACAAGGTCAGTTGTTAGTGCTTCTTAATATAAAACAATACAGAGGAAAGGTAAAAATATTATTATACGGAAAATTATGGTCAGTCAGACGCGTGTGATCAATTTAGGTTATGTGGGGTGACACCGCTTTTTGATTTCCTTTTTTCCCCGTTAAAGAATGAAAAATTATATTAGTTAATATTACGTAAATAATACAAACATTAATGAAAATGTAAAGACCAAAAATATTAGTGGCATTAGGTAAAATACTTGAGTCTGATTTAAGGTTATACACTGGAATGCTGGCAGAGAGAACTGAACCGGTGCAGCATTCCGGTGTATTATATTTTTCATACAAACCGATTTTTAAAACTTTTTTCATGTTACAATTATAATATAATATTATAATATAATTACAATTTAATTATTTATATTTCACTGCAATCTTTTAGAAGCTGAACACGTTTTAATTGAAATTATGAATTTTCAGTTTATATCTGAAATAACGAGCAAAAGATAACTTTAAAGGGGAACAATTTTAATAATTGAAAATGGAGGACATTTTTAACTAAAGTATTTTTAATTGACAACTGGAAACGTTTAGAGTAGACCAATTAATTAACGAATGAAAGTTACATATTTTCAAGTTCTTAAAAATTGCCCAAAAGTCATTAAAATTTTCAAAACAAGTAATTTTAAAAAAAGTTGAATATTCTAAATTTATTTCAAATTTTTCAATTTGAAATTTTTGAACGATATTTTCTGTTGGTTTCAATAATGTTGAATATTTTTTTATTTACATGCCCTTAAAGTATTTTTAAAATTTGACTATTGAATTTTCTTATACAGGATGAAAATTGCATATACATATAAAGAGAAATATAATTTGAGAGAATCTCAGTAAATTATCATCCAGTCCGCAATAATGCCAAATTCCTATTATTATGAAAAAAAGCATCTTCTGCGACTAAGAAATCCGATTCTAGCGGTAACGGTAAATACAATCAATATATTGACAACCAAGGTGAAAATAATTCGCATGGAAATTCGCCCAAAATTCAGTTTAATTTGCAAAAATTTCACATAGAATTCACGTGGCGTTTTGGAACCCTTTTCCAAATGGAATTCGCGTGGATTTTGCAGTGATTTCGCGCGGATTTCCACATGAAAAATCGGCTCAACTTGTAATATTATTACAAGTTGAGCCGAATTTTCACGCAGAAATCCGGGTGAATTGTGAAATCTATATGACATGCACGTTATTTCCACTTGGAAAAATGGGAAAATTGGGAATACATCTTTGGACTTATCTTCAATCTGTTTTCACTTTTTAAACCTCCCTATTTTCAGGGATACCAGTTAGCATGATCTCCGTTTTCCTTCCATGCATATTTATTTTTATCTTTAAAATTGTTTTCAATTTCAGGTGTATTATCTAGTTCTATCCCTTCGGGAAAATCTCTTGTGTCTGTAATGGAGACAAATAAGAATAAGAAATTACTAAAGACAAGTGCAAAGCAGAGTAAGGATCGAGAAAGTAACTGCTCTTCGAGTGCAAAAGTATTAGGTTTGTTTAAATATGAACATTAATTAAAATATTGTAATTGACTAAGGCTTTCAGCGCAAAGCTTGAAAGCACAAAAAGAAGTATCCTCTATGATTTCGATTCAAAAATCGAACCACTGAAACGATTATTATTATTATTATTAAGAAGCTTTGCAAGGAAGAGGGATATTGCCGCCTTTGCCTACAGCTAAGTTGGAAGATTTTCTGAGTTTTGAAAAAGACCTCATTGAAGTTTCTGAGACGACAGCATCTTTCGTAAGTATATTTCAGTTGATTTTTGATGCATTTCACATTGAACTTATAAAATATTTCGATCTGATTTCAAGGCTTCTTTCTCTTTAAGTAATTTCAAACTTATACATATATTGCGCTACTTAAAATATTGTTATATTTAGACATTGAAAACTTTAATTTTGAATTCCCGAAGTAAATTTGCTAAAAAAATTAGCAATTTTTAAATCATTTTTGTTTAATTTCAAAAGTATTACTAATTGTTTATGCATAATATCCTGATAATATTGTGTATATTTAAACTTTTCCAGAGATCATTTGTGCTGCTGAACGTTAACAATTTATCAGACTTTACTAAAGCTACCAATGCAGTTTTGCCTTTGATTATGATGAAAGCTGTACAAACGGAATATAGTGCATTTGGTCGTAAGACCGAAAATTCATCGAAACTTAATTTTTCTCGGAAGAATGTATATTCTATCATAAAAGATAAATGTCCACATATTTTCAATCTTGAAACTTTATTTCTATTTATTTGGCACCAAAAATTATCTCGTTCTAGCCTCATATATTAGCTCATCAGTGGTTTCCAATGCAAGGGCGCTACTAAAAGCGACAGTTAAGGTCATGTGATACTTTACCTTAAGAGCAATTTAGAATCCCATGGTTTTTTGTACAATTTTTACTTTTTCAAACAAATCACAGTGTCTTGATGTACGCTCCCATGTTCTTTGCGTCTGGGCACTATTATTTGTTTGAAAAATTAAAAATTATGGCTAAAAAAACAGGGAAAACAAATTGCTCTTATGGTAAAGTATCACGTGCCCTTAGGTTTGGAAGTACTCGTGGGCAACGCCGCGCCAGCACTAACCGATAGTGCTGTGCCAATCCTTAATGTAGGATTGGCGCAGCCCTGGCAGTCAGTCCTGTCTCAGCACTGGAGACAGTGCTGGCGCAATACTGATAGTCAGTGCTTGATCAGTACTGAAGGCAGTACTAAGAAAGACTTACCTTTTGGAGTTCTGCCGGTACTGCGCCAGTGCTGACCATTAGTGCTGTGCCAGTACTGAAGGCAACGTTGGCGCAGCCCTGGCAGTCAGTCCTGTCTCAGCAGTGAAGACCGTGCTGGCGCAATACTGATAGTCAGTGCTGGATCTGTACTGAAGGCAGTACCAAGACAGACTTACCTTTCGGAGTTCTGCCATTACTGCGCCAGGCTTGATGCCGGATTTCTGCCAGCACTGGCAAACCCTGCGGCAGCATTGGCGCAGTGCTGCGCCGATTGTAAATTTCCACCTGGGTATGTTATCTAGTGATCATGTTCTTTCATTAAATTGTTCTGTTTTTCACGTTTCTTCTTTCATCAGAAATTAGTAATAAAATCCTTTTAATTCTTGAAATCAAAGCAAATTTTTTACCCAGATACCTGATTTTTGGTACCACAACTACCTCAAAGCATATTCATTTTTGTAAACTTTGTTTGCATTCTCATACATACGACCGCAAACAGTATTAAATTTTGTTATTACACATGATGTGATATTTAACTATTCCGAAGGTTCCATGGATGATAAACGGAGCAAATATGGAAAATTTTAAGACCTGAAATCAACCATCTTTCTTGTTTTGCCTGATTTATTTCGGAGAACAAATAAAGCGTGTTACTGGGTTGATGTCGTAAAAATGAGTATATATATAGCAGTCGTTCATAAAGTCACTCTTCAAACGCAATCCTGAAAATTAGTTTACTCATTCCTTTCTCTGTCATTGTGATTATTAACAAAAAATGAAGGAATCTGCTACTATTTTACTTCTAACATTTGTTAGCTTCGTTCACTGTTCTCGTAAGTATAATATAATATAATATTTATTATCTAGCTTCATTAAAAGCATCCAATTTGTATTGTTCATTCCGAATAAGGTTTCCAAACATCAAAATTCTCATAATTGCACAATAAAGAGAATTTCAGTAATCACAGAGAAAACATGAGAATAAAATTTGTTGCAGGAAATTTTTTAGAGCGATAAAGTTTTGTGGAGCCAACTTCGTGTCTTTCAAAATACATGTGTTTGTCATGGAAAAACAAAAGAAAGTTTAACCGATATTTGTGTAAAGTTTATCCTGTGAAGTTAATTTTTGTTGCAAAGAATCTTTCGTCGGAAATCGATGTAAAGTTTATCTTCTGGGTTTTCTGTGATATTGCTCAATTTATACGCTATAAAATGAAATAAAACTGAACTAATTGGTAACTTTCCAATTCGAATCCGTTTTATTTTCAATGCTACAAAATTCATCATTATTCAAAAATAAAACACTGGAAATCCTATCCAATTCAAAGCAGTTGGAACCACTGAGAATTCAAAGCCTCAAAAAATAGAAAAATCTCCAAACACCAGTAAACTGAAATTATTGTTTGTTTCTAAGAACAATTCATTATCGATTACACAATTCAAATGTATAAGCCTTTAATCATAAAAAATTTTACTCCTCAGCATACTAAGTTGAAAATTTTTTATTCAAAAATATTCCAAGCTCCACAAGTCGAGTACTTTTGAATATTAATTTCTTAAAATGTGTTGCAATATATTTTCAAATCAGATAAACTGAATAAGGGATCGTTCATGTATTACGTAAGACGTTTTTCTTTTGTTTAATTCGTTGTGTCCTTTTCAACTTCACAGCAATTTTATTCTCGTCTTCATTCAAACAAAAGAAAAACGCCTTACGTAATATATGAACGATCCCTAACTTCAAATTGAATGCTCATGTAAAGCATGAAAGTGAAGAGAAAAAGCATTTCACTATATTATAATTTATAATAGCACTGGTCAACAGAATACGGTCAATGGATTTATGAAGAAGAAAGTTTTTTTTTTATATTAGGTACACAGGATTCTGAGATTTTGTGTGTCAAATATTTGTTTAAATCACCTGCCCGTTATAAAACATGTAGAAAATATTTGTTTACAAAAATGGGCATCCTGTGTCTTCAAGAAATATTTCTGACTTTCCGAAGAGGATATATCACGTGGAAATTTATTAGCAAAGCTCAAATTTCTCGAATTTTGTACAGTGATTTGAACTCGGGTTATAAGTCAGAAAAATTTCGGCAAAAATATAAAATTCACAAAATGTAGTCTTTTAAATCTTTTCTTTATTTCAAGATAAGGCGTATTTGCCTCGAGTTTCATTCTAAGCAGCGAGGCCGGCCGATAGCGGTAATTTTTATCACTGATGACTTTGAAACACGATAGATAACTCAGTCGAAGGTGAAGGTAGACAGTAAAAATAAAAAAGATTTAAAAAGCTCAATATTGCTAAAAAGTTGCTGTTTTTTCTAGACTCTTAATTTTTTTGTCCACTTTTTACTTAGTGAGTTAATAATTAATGCAAGTTATTAAACATGCTCATTTTAATAATTGATTATTATTGTTCATAATTACATTTTCTGAGAGTAATACTAGAAAGTTACTTTTTGTTGAAATCTTTAGTTTTGCTTTGAATTTTTAGTTATGAACAAATATTAAGTGAACCTCAATAAGAATCACTTTCTGAATAGTATTTTACTTTTTAAAGTAAATTATTTTGCTCAAAAACAGGAAAAGAACCAAGTATGAAATTTTACAGTTTGATTATTTTTCTATAAACTTTGTTTCTGTATACGGAAATATTCATAAAAGATTTGATAACCGCGTTACGCAAGTGTAACTTGGAAATTGACAGAAAATGGAAGACCCTGCAAACTGTTTTAAAACTGTATCGAGGGCGTAAAGAAGGCTATTTTGACGAGTGTGAACTTGCCGCCCGAGCGAAGCGAGGTCGGCAGTCGCACGAGGCAAAATAGCCAAAATATTAACTCAATCCAAGTAAAAAGTGACCAAAAAGTTGAAAATGTCAGAAGAACCCGCAATTTTTAGCATTATTCCAAGATAATATTATTAAGAATAGTGATAAATTGTTTAAACAATTCATGTGAACATCTAGATATCAGTATAAAGTAGTGTTTTATGTATTAGAAACAATTTGCAAGAAAAGAACCGCAAAAAATCATAATTAGCGCGAAAAACTCGCAAGGCTCATTTTTTCACTCATGGGGTTATTTTGAGACCCCAAAAAACAGACTATGGCTACTTGTGACGAGAAATGTTGAGTTTCAACTAGATTCAGCTAATAATGAGAATTCTAAATAAAATTTGAGAAAACGTATTTTTTTCTCATGAGAAATACGTGTTAAACTTCATGGGGCTTACGCCATCTCTAAACATCTATTTTTAAAAATAGAATAGGTCAGTCTATAGAAAGAAAAACATAATCAATAATGCAATGGAAAACTATGCGATGGGTAGATCAATACCTTAGCACTGTTTCATTCATAGAAAAAATCCAATCTGTATCAAATTAAATACTTAGTTATTAACTCTTCCAAAAAAGTCCACGCGCGTCAACTTACCCTACAGGTTGGGCAATGCGGCTCGCACTATTAATTATATCTGTTTGCAAATTAGAAACAATTTTCCAGTGATGGAACGCACGATTTTAGTGAAATCAAATATATTTATTTGCAGTAACAGAAAATAAATTGGAGTTTGAATTTTGGGAGTGAATAGCATCCAAAGCTATTAGCACATAATATCCAACGCCGGCCGCGCGGCGTACAGTATCGAAATAATACGTTTATTTACAGATGTTAACTAAATTTACCAATTTGTAATACAATCAAACCAGAGGAAAGTTTTGAAATATCAATATTAATAAATTTTTCATACATTTGGTGTAAAATACTATAAACTTCAAGGATATCTTCCCAACTGTCGTAATTGATGATGAACAACCGAAACAAACTTTTTTCCTTAAACCTTGAACAATTATCTTGGTCAACCTAATTTTTGCACTATTTGATGTTGTAGTCATAAATGCATATACTGAATCTAAACTCACTTGTTCATAATAAGCACATCAGCCGCTTTTTCCTTATCTCGAGAATCGGTTAAGTGAGCGCAAAAATAAAGTGCCCATTGGACGCTAATTTGAAAGTGCCTCGAAAAACTAATTTAGACAATTCTTTTTCCATCTCGTGAATATATGTAATTCTTTGTTGACCAGTGATTGATTAAAACTGTTAAGTGTTCCGGTTACTATTGTACAAAAGCTTAATAAATGTAAATTTTGTCCTTACAAAATTAGGTGTACCAGTAGGCTCCATTGAGTTGACAATGTCGGATGGCTCTGTTTTTGGTGTAAGAATCAAGGAAAGCACAGTAGGTCCATTTTGGATGAGATCTCATCGAATTCCTGATGGTTATCGAAAATATTCGGTTTACATAAGAACACTTGAAGGAAGTTATGTTGAAGAAAATCGCCAATGGGAACGAATAGCTGTGCATGCCACTCATAGGCCTGAAGAACATCATCCAACGAAAGTTACGATCCGTGTATACGATGAAGAATATTCGACAGCCACTGATTTTGTTAATTACAATTACAATTATCCATCTGAAAATCCTCCTATGGGGCCTCGTGGCAACGTTTACATCGCAGTACAAGAAACTAATATTGTACTGACTGCAGAGTTGAAGTTTAACGGCTTGAATCAAGAAATGGATTCAGTAGCGTTGAGGCGACTAGTTCCCTGGGCGTTCCGGCGTCACACCAACGGTAAATAAGACGGTGCTGTCGATGTCTCCGCACTATCCGCAGACTTCAAGGAGGCACAAATATACCAAATAAAGATCGAGCTGCGTTTGTTTAAAATTTGATTGCGTATCAGCAAATAAATGTGACCAGCGTAGCGTGATCGTGAAGCAGCGGTGCATACGAGTTCCGTCCCATGGTCAAAATGCTCAACGGTAGACACTCAACTTACGTCCAACGGTCAGCTAAGGCACTTCCATTCCTTTTCTGATCCTCTATCCCATCCTAGGGATGATACTGTGTTTCCTTATTAGCTTCAAATTTAGTCCTAACCCTAACCTTTTCCTAATTTTGTATGTAAAAAATTGATATATTCAGAAAAAATATATTAGAATACAATGAAGACCATCCGTTCAGGAAAGTGAAAAGAATGGGACGAAATTATGACCACCGAGCAAAATTCGCTAAGGGATCGAGAGATTCAACACGGAATTCGAGTGTTTTGTGGACCGCTGGACGGAACTCGTTTTACCGCGAATTAGTTATTTTATGGTTTTTATCGAGTGCTTTTTGAAATATTATTATCAATTAGTTCAAGTCAATACATAATTATGTTGCAAATATCCAATTAATTTTAGAAGAACCGTGGTGCGCTCAAGTAACTGTTTTCATGTAAAACAACGAATTGAACTGGTCACGATTATCCATGAAATTATATGAATTTACTGTAATTATAAATATCTAAGACTCCTCCCAGAGGTTTTTTGATGACATGGTTTTTCCCTGCCGGGTTGATCTGAAGCAATGCCATAACGAAATTTGGTAATGTGGATGCGCAGGTAAATGCGGGAGTCTCTTCGCCTCTTCTTTCAACAAACTTAAATTACTTCATTCAAGTGACTAATTGATGTTGACCTGCCTACTGTGCACCCTAATTCTTGGTATCCGATCAAAATTTGTTTGGATTTCGGAACACACACAAATAAATTACTTAAAAACAAAAAACAATTTTCGAGTATAAAATTAGAATATCACCAGGTGGAAATTGACTAGTCCAGTACAGATTACTAGGGCCCGAGTACTAAGCGTCTGTAGTAGGCCATGTACTGACGTTTGGTACATCAGCGGTATTACATACCTGTACTGCTTCTGCTCTTCTTCCTTTCTTTAGCAGTTTCCAAAAAATATATTTATTTTCCAAACTAAAATTTTGACATTCTCATCAGAGAAGTTATTAGAATTGTATAAAATTTGACGCTTCCCTTCCCGTTTTCGTCAAATCTCCATCAAATCTGCCTGTGTGTTGTACGTGTGTGTGTCTGTAGATTATTAGTGTGGTTAGCACGATACCTTTCGTAAGAATGAACAGACTAGATTTGCCTTTGGTATACTCACTTAGTGTTTCAAACTGAAGGTCATGTTCTTGAGCCAGCCTTCTTGGACGATAATTCAAAAAGTTAGAGCAAAAGTCAAGAAAAGAAAAACATTGCTTTTCAAAAACCCTGCAAAACTGTTATAACAACTCTCTACCTTTTCCTTAATAATCGAACATTCCAATTTTGATCGAACAAAAGATAATGAGAAATCAAAAATTCCATTTTGCGGTAAAACGATGCAAGATATGAAAGAGATGAATTGACAAGAATTGTGCATGCGAAAAGGATCTACTCTACATTTCAAAAATGTGTAAAAACCAATAAGGAATTACAGTACCCAACACAACCAAGGAAATTTCTTTAAATTCAAGAAACTTTCCATGAACTGACAGCCAATTAAGTTTTCCTATGACTTGAAGGAATTTTGTTTGAATTAAAGAAACTTTTTTTAGGTTGGGGATTCAACTATTTTCTTCGAAATTAGTCTTTATCTTTAGCACACGCATAAGGGCATGAAAAGAAAGAACGAGTTCGTTAAAAGTCTGTCTACAACCCAATTTTCAATGGATTTTTTTAAACGTTTTTTTTTAATACCGCAGGCTTCCGGGTATTTTTTGTAAGACCTGCGAATTGACAAAAGAAGCGCTTAAGTCAGTGTAATTACTATCTAGCAATAGCTTTCAGTAGGTTAGAGTCAGAAAAAAAATTGTTTACAATGTTTTAAATAAATTAATGAACAAAAGCCACTTTTTGTGATTTGCAATAGTTAGTTGTTTGAAATTCACAGTTTTTGTATAGAATATGAGAGGAATGTATGCCTAATTATGATTATTAAAAAACATCTGCTGCTTGGCAGCGTTATGTAAACAATTTTTATAAACAAGTACACAGTTTTTGTATGTCACAACAAATAGGCTTCATTTTTTGGCCGAATTGACCAAAAATGTATTGCCAATGAATCCTTGCTGTCATTTTTTTTCAAATTCACAACAACTAGTAATTATTTAAACAATATTTATAAACTAATTCACATTTTTAACATTATTCCACGAATAGGACCATTTTTTCGCAGAACCTACTAAAAATGTATCGTTAGTGATTCCTAGCGGTGATTTTGTTCAAATTGATAAAAAATATTAATTTTTTAAACAATTTTTATGAATAAATGCACATTTTGACTATTTTTCCAAGACTAGGCTCCATTTTCTTTGAGAATTCAACTAAAAATGTATTTCCAATGACTCTTTGCTATGATACTTTGCCAACGGGTAAGAAAGCTGTGAATGTCTTAACAATGATTCCTTGCTGCATTGTTTGTTCAATCAACAAGAACTGTTCATAATTTAAACAATATTTAGGTGGAAATGAACAGTTTGAACATTTTTTCATAAAAAGTATTAATTTTCTTTGCGGAA